>MVGT01000928.1:70981-171781 GCA_002174775.1 Macleaya cordata | reverse complement strand
ATTTTCGCGCATGAATAGTCAAAATTGCATAACTTTTCGAGATCTACCCAATTGTACGGTTCGATTCTTCAAATTATGCTCCGAATAAAAACTCATTATTAAATGCTAGACTTAATTATTTTGGGTCGTTACATTAACAAAAATTATTTGTGTTGAATGCTTATATGTATGAATGATTTTTGTGCAAGATTGAAATATTCGATTCTACCATATTTCAACATTTGAGAATCGAATAAGTTAATACTTGTTTGTTTCAGTTTCTACTTATTATGCTTGTATTGAGAGTTAAATTTTAAATAGGTAGATATTGATCTCCCTTCCATATACACCTAAATTAGTATTTATTGGTTAAGACTTAAACCTAGGAATATGTGATATTTCAATTGGTATCAGAGCTATGTTCACCATTTAGAGCTTTGCATCCTGGTGAGATCCTTGTAGTAAAATATGGAAGAAAATTCTGTGAACAAACTTCCATTGTTCAATGAAAGCAGCTATGCGTAATGGAAAGCATGCGTGAGAGCCTTCCTAAGCTCTATAGATGAAAGAGTTTGGATGGCTGTAGAAGATGGTTGGTCCCCTCCAACCACGACCGCTCGAATTGATGGCATTGCTGTGACTAGACCCAAACCAAGGGATGAATGGACCTCGGATGATATTTCAAAGGCCACATATAACAATAAAGGTCTGAATGCCATCTTTAATGGGGTTACGACCGATGAGTTTAGAAGCATATCCAATTGCCTTGTGGCAAAAGAGGCATGAACCAAATTAGAGGTCACACACGAAGATACCCGGACCGTCAAAGTTGCAAAGTTGCAAATGTTGACAGCTCAATTCGAAAATCTTTGAATGGATGAGAATGAGACCTTCAACGAGTTTTATGGCAAACTTGGTGAGATTGTAAACAACACATTTGCCTTAGGAGAGACTATTTCTAACTCCAAGATAGTCTGTAAGGTCTTGAGTTCTCTCCCCAAGAGATTTGAAGCCAAGGTTGAGGAGAGTAAAGATATTGATGCTCTTTTACCTGAGGAACTTGCAGGAAATCTCCGGACATTCGAGTCAAACTTCTGCTCTTCAAAGAAGTCCGATAATATAGCTTTCAAGGCCGCCAAGACAGCTAGCAAGTTGAAAGACAAATCCTTTGATGATTTAAGTGATGAGGAAATTTTTTTCTTACAAGGAAATTCATAAAACACATGAGAAAGAAGAATGGAGGATTTCAAGAATTCGACGAGAGTAACTCTTCCTTCTCCAAGTCCAAATACGATGAAGAAAGGTTTGAGAAGAAGAAGAGTGATGAGGTTCAATATTTCAAGTGTTAAGGATTTGGACACATGGAAAACATTTGCCCAAACAAGAGAAGCTTCGGAGATTTTAGGGGCAAGAAAGCAATGAATGCTACTTTTGATGATTCATCGTCGGAATCCGACTATTCTCATAATAATGAAGAAGCAACGACAAGAAATTATGTTGCATTTACTACTTTACAAGTTTCCTCACCTGAGTAAGTATAGGATGAGGGGAGTGCTCAAGCCTCAAGTGGGGAAGATGAGAGTGAAGATGATCTCCACCAAAAAGAATTGTTTTAAAAAATTTTGGAAAATAGCAAGAGCTTGTCTAAGGATAATAAAGATTAGAAAGAGAAGCTCATTAAATTCAATCACGGGCCGAATAACCTTGTGTCAATGTTGAAAGGATCGAAGAATTCAGGTGATAAAAAAGGACTCAGGTTTGATCCAAGTAAGGTTGCTAGCACTTCAACATCAACGACCTTTATGAAAGCTATGACTTTTCCTCCTTCACAAAAGAGAGCAGTTAAGCAAGTCGACAAGAAAACAAAGCAAGTTGGCAAGCAACAAACTCCAAAGAAGGTTGCCAAGCCACAAGCCAAGCCAAAAGGCATTAGGAGATCGCCTCAAAGTATCCACACATGCTCATATTGTGGATATCAAGGTCACTTGCAAAATACTTGCAAATTCTATTTGGAAGACCTCCACCAATTGCAAAGAGAAAAGGAGTTGCTCAAGAAGTTCAAGCAACTTCAAGGTGAAGCAAGAGCTTTGACTAGAGAGATTGGGAGACTAGCAAATCCCAACAGCAATAGAAAAACATATCGCAAGAGACTACATGTCAAGAAGCAAGGCATGAAGATCAAGGTGAAGCAAGTCGCCACACCCAATCCAAAGGTCAAAATCCCAAAGAAGAAAAAGAAGTTAGTGTGGGTGAAGAAACAAGTTGACAATATTGAACACCCATCAACTCAAGTGGGCAAGGCTCCACATCCCCAATGACATTAGTGGAGATGTAACCATCGGAATCGAACGAGGTAACAAGCTGTAGATACTGTATATTTTTCTTGTAGTCTCGATTGATTTCGAGCCAACCTATTTCTTTGAATCCCTCTCAAGGTGTTTGGTTTTTGGTTACTTGACCATACGTGTTGAAATGTTTTATTTTGATTATGGTCATTGGTTTCTCTTGGTTCACAAGGGTGGTTTCCCTCTGAGAGAAACTCGATTTTTTAATGAATTTCTTGTGATTATGCAGAGATCTTCTAAGAAGAATCAAGCTTTTAATTAACAAGCAAAGTGCATATTCCTTTATTTTTAAATCTTATTCAAAGAAAAGGAAGAGAGACAAGACCAAGAAAGGTTTATTTGAGACAACAAAACCTACTTTTGTGGACTTAAGTGAAAATAATACTTCCAAGAAACTCAAGGTCACATGGCTAAGGAAAAGTGAGTTGATAAGTCTTGAATCTCCCACTGCTCACAACACTTGTATGTCTTCCAAATGTTTACTGGTTGGTGGCAGTAGCTGTTACATTACTTGTTTGTTGCTATTCTCATTCTTCCTTTTGTGTTGATGGCATATTTTGTTAGGGAAATTGAGTGGGTGCTCTACTAGTTTGCATTTTGCAGTTATATGCATTTTAGCTTATGAAGTATATACTTGTAGAGAAAGTTCCATTGCATATGAACATATTTTTATATCTACCAAGTATCATACCTTACACCATGTTTAATCTTTTTGGCAAATCTGTTTTTGCAACATGTGTGTATTTTCATATGCTTGTTATCTTGTTTCATTATCAATATTGAATGAATTGTATAAAAATTTATTATTGAATGAGAAACAGGGTACTGCACAAGTAGTGACTACTGATGGTCAACCACATCACGCAAAATACTTTCTGCAGGTTTGTATTCTCACTCTTCCCTATATTACTTTTATATGTCTCTGGGTCGAGTGTTGATGAAAGTTCACTACGCCAGAAATACCATTTTTCGACAGACCAAAACTGTCAAAAATAGATATTATCGACAGATTTCATCCGTCAGACGGTCTGTTAAAAAACATGTAGTCAAAAAATTAAACGACTGATTTCCACTGTTAATAGGCTATTTAAGACAACGATAGTTTTCATCCGTCAAATCATCAACGACGAATGTTATCCGTCGAAACATTTGTGAATTTGTCTACCACAACTTTCCTTTTCTTCAATGATACAATGTGTCATCTTCAAAATAACCAATTTTTCTTTTTATTATTTTTCAAGTTGTAGTTTCTTGCACTACACAATCTATCATTTGCTTAAATACTTGGATATTGTTGTCGAAGAATATCCATTGAGAAATATAAATTTTATTAATAAGAAAAAAAATGATACACCTAAAAGGGGGGGGGACATAGTGAGCCTTACACCAAGAAATATAAGTACATTGAAACAATGCAAACTACACGGAATCAAGGAGAATATTAAACCAATCTGAAAGTCACCAATGACATACTTCATGGTCAAATTCAATACCAGTCTAACACCGATCCCAAGCTTTTTCTTTTGTCAATCATTGTTGCAAGTTTTCCTATAACACGTAAGTATTAATATCTTTTTAATTAGAGATATCAATAAGTGGTCCCATTGGAACCAACTAGAATAAATGGTTGTAAAAAGAACAGTATAATTACCACTACAATAATAATTAACTGAAAAAACGAAGTACAAATAAAAATAATTAAATTAAAATAAATGCAGATGTTACAATTAGAAATAAAATACCTGTAAGAGTTGGTGTGTACTTTCTCACACGGTCAATAAAACTTGAAGACAATTAAATTTTTAGAAGTCCATATCTGCACTACGTCATGTTGGGTTACAACGCAAACATTTGTAAAGAAAGACATATATGGACCATATAGTGCCAATAATTTGAACCAGACTAGCTTTAAGATTCAATCTTGTTAATGGTCTGGTTAAGAGTGTGTTTACATGAATTGATTCATTGTATATATTTGTGCATGTATGTTCTTTACTGTGCATTAAGTTGATATTTGATTTATCTAACAATATGCACCTTATCCATTGGTTTTTGAAACCTAGATAGTTTCACACACCGTGCTTCTATTTCTTATAATAGCTCTGATTCACCTTGGCTAGATTTGATAAATTTTGTTGTGTGTGACTTGTCATGTACTTACCTTCCACCATACTTATTTATTGTTTATCTAACTATCTACTTGTTGTCTTTGGCGCAAATACGAAAGCTAGTTAGATATTTATTCTGATGGTCGGTTGGATATATGTGTTTTCTTGCATTATCTTTCTCTGTTTATCGTTGTACTTTTGATGTCTCTATCCTGTCTATGTGTGACAAAAAAGGAGAGAATTGTGTGTTCTAGAATTTGCAAGGGGACCACTATGTGATGGGTAATATATCACATAGGGAGAGAAATTCTGGTAGAACTCATCAAGGGAGAGTAAGCTTATTGTTTATTTGTAGTCATGCCTTCCATGGTACCTTGATGTATTTTGTGGAAATGTGCAGGAAACGAGTTAAAGACATCTCCTAGAGTAGAATATCTCTGTTTGTTTGAGGGAGTCTTGTCTTTTACCCCTCTCATTGCGTCTTGTGAAGAGGTTTTGTTATAGAATTAATAAATCAAGACTCCAGTGTAAGGGAACTCTCGGATATGAATTTTGGTACACTATGGACATTGCAACTCCGAGATTTGTGCCTACTTCGATGCGGGTTGGGTTAGAAATGTGGATGACAGGATGAGCAAGAAGCAAGATTCTCAATACTTATCCACAACAAAGGCAGAGGATATCGCGACAGGTTTGTGTTTCACTCAATTATTTTGGATGTTACAAATGCTTATTGATTATGGTTTTGAGCATGCCACTATAATTTTTTGTTGTGATAACACTTGTACTTTTGATATCACTATGATTTATGTTCAACACTTTACAACTGAGCATATAGATATTAGGCTTCACTTTATCTGTGACTTAGTTGAAGAGAAGGTGTTTCATCATGAGTACGTGTCGACTGATAAGCAAGTTGTTGATATCCTCTCCTAGTCCCTAGATTCTTTGACATTTGATATTCTTAGAAGGGCAATTGGTGTAGTCTCATTATCTTGAGCTGACCTTGTTTCACTCTCCTACCCTGGTTTTTCTTGTCTCTCTTTCATAATAGGTAGTTGAGTGTGTTTCCTTTAGTTTGCATTGCATTACATCGCTTTTCTCACATTCTAGAAGGAACTTTGTGATACTTCATGTTTTGTATATTGTGTTTGATTGAATGTGTGTGGGTTGATCCTAGTTTGTATATTCATTACTTCTCTCGAGCTATTTTGAACCAAACTAGTGTGGACGAGCTATCCTAATACTTGTACTTTATTGATAATATATTTTATTGCTATACACCTTATAAAAGATTTTGAGCTTGGTGGAGCGTGGAGCCACCTAAAGAGTAAGCTCTCGTAAAAGATTTTGAGCTTGGTGGCATGATAGTTCGTAGTGTGACCACATGACAAGTCTTGGTACCTTAAGAGCAAAATCAATAACAAATCTGAAAATCTAAATGCGCTCTACGGTTAATAGATTTAACCGTATGTCTTTGTGACTATGGTTAGGGATCACACTATCACCAAATTAAATTTCAGTGGTGATTATAAGTGGAACAAAAATCTCAAACAAGAGTATTGACTTATTCGATTCTTAATATGTGGAATTAAGAACAAAAATTGAATATTTCAATCTCTAAATAAATATAGAGATATGCACAAGAGATTTTGTTAACGAGGAAAAACCAAACTGGAAAAAACCCCGGGGCCTAGTCCAACAAAAATCACTAAGAGTTATTGAAAACTTACAACCCGATTTACCACTCGATGGACACGATTTACGACTCCCCCTACGCTCCGATCAGCTACGGTGTACAGTTCTTCCACAAATTCGAACTCTACGAATTAACCTCTTAGTTGATTATCAATTCTCACGCATACAACTTGGAGTCCACCAAGCCAACGTGAATGAGCTGCGAATACAATCCGAAACCACAAACAAACGCCTCCCACAAAATGATGCGTCTCCAACATAAACTCAACAAGTCACGCACCTTGAACAAGTACTCGAATCTTATGAGCACATCACCATGAACTTGACACGTCAAGCTCAATCACCAGAATTCCACCAAAATACCTAAACAATGTATAAAGGCTTTTTGTTGGGAAAGATTTATCTTGGCCTCAACTCACAACTGAGTTCATTCTAAACACATAAGATGTAATCTCTATGAAAAAGTGTTAGAATAAACTTACTCTCAAAATAATTAAGTTCTGTATCATGAAGACTTTGAACTTTCTCTTTTTAGAACTTGGAACCCATAGAATTTGAGTTAAAACACCTCCAAGGTTGTAGTAACAAGTTTAGAAACTTAAGGATAAAAATGTAGCTCTCCTATAACTTTTTAAGAATTGATTGATCCGAAAAATGGATGATGAAAATAGTTCTAACTTACTCTATTTATAATGGTGATTTTAGATCTAGATCTAGAACATCCCAAGTGATGAATAATCTAATATTTTTTTAGATCTAGATCGAGAATACACCAAGTTTAGTGAGTGGTTTTTCTAGATCAAGAACACCCATTATGGTAGTGTTTCTTTTTTATTTAAAACAATATCATCCCATGATTAATGAGTAATATTTTTCTCTTTTGGATTAAGAACTATTTTTCACCATAAGTGATATTTAGAACACACCATATGGTGTTTCTTTTCTACATCACCCCATATGAGTGATGTGTAGATCTAGATCAAGAACACTCATGTATGGTGTGTTTCTTTTAAAATTACATCAACCCATGGCTAATGAGTGATGTTTTTCTCTTTTAAATTTAGAACTATATTACACCATAAGTGATAATTTAGAACACACCATGTGGTGTTTCTTTTCTACATCACCCCATGTGAGTGATGTTTTATATATATATATATAGATCTAGATCTATATCACTTATATTAATGTTTAAAAGTTCATAATATATGGTGATTTTAATTAGAATCATTCAAAATAGGTTTAAAAGATGTTTAAAAGCTGTAAAAACCATTTAGTACACTGTTGCTTGGTTTCGAAACCAAAACTCACCTAGAGTCAAAATAGCAATTTAGTAACTTTGGCTTCGAAACCAACCAAAAACCATCTGACATTATTTTTCAGCTTTGGTTTCGAAACCAACTTTTGGTCACAGTACAAAAGGTCACAGTTTCCCTTAAAAACGTGGTTTTCTGACAGCATTCGTCCAAACACTAATTTTAAGGGGCTTTGACATCTTTTACCATTCCGTACTTTCTCACATGATTCAATATGAACTAATCACCTATGGTATTAAGTTTCTAAGTCACTTACCATCCTAAGATGAGTTCCGGTGGTGAGTTGAGCTCCTTGGAGTCTTTTCTTCGCAACGAACTGAACAACGACTCACTAACTCTAACTCAAGTACCATTGACCTTCTTGAGTTACATTTGACACAAAATTCGATAAATATGACACTAGTGAACTCATGGACCTAACAATCTCCCCCTTTGTCATTTTCGTGACAAATCCATACATAAAAAAATAATAAAAAGACCTTCCCCATTACAACTTATATTTCTTACACATGACTCAATAGAACTTAAAACACGGATTGTATAAAACAACCTGTTTCCTGCACATGCTCATAAAATAAATCAAGGAATCTCATAAAACATTAAATACAAACCTTGAAGAATGTTTAGAGCAATTAATGAGGGTAGAGATAATATCTCTCCCCCTTTGTCAAAGATTTTGCAATCTTAAGATATCTTTCAATAGTGGTAAGTTGAGCTTTGCACAAGTCTTCTCTCTTTCACTCTAAGACTTCAATGATTAGAAATTTAGAGACAAATTGCTAACTCTCATTGACCATATTGAGTTCGATTTGACACGCAAATTGACAAAACCTATAAGGGAACTTATAAAGCTTACAATCTCCCCCTTTGTTAATTTCGTGACAAAACCCATTTATAAGACTCAATGAGAGATAAAAGACAGATCTCCCCCAAATAAATAGAGACATTAAACTCTATGGGATGCCTTTAACTTGTTTCCTGTACATGTCCACAAGACACATCAAGGTACCATGGAAGTCATGAATATAAATAATGAATAAACTTACTCTTCCCCTTGATAAGTGCTACAAGAATCTCTCCCCCTATGTGATATATTTTCTATCACATAGTACTCCCCTTGCAAAGTCAAGAACACACAATTCTTCTACCTTTTTGTCACAAATAGACAAAGGATAGAAGACAACAAAAGTACAAAGAGAAACTGAGAAAGATAATGTATGGAAACACAAATACAAGCTAACCAACCATAATAATAAATATCTAACTAGCTTTCAACAAAGTAGATAGTTATATAGACAATAAAAATGTATGGTGGAAGGCAAGTAAAAACATGTCACACGCCACAAAATTTATCAAAGCTAGCTACTAGGTGTATCAGAGCTATGATAAGAAATAAAACCAAAGTGTGTGAAACTATCCTGGTTTTGGAGACCAATGGAGAAATTGCATATTTTTAGATTTTTTTAAATATTATCCTAATGCAAATAATAAGCATGCATGCACAAACATACATATTTAATCAAACCATGCAAGCTCCCCCTCAACCAGATCATGAGAAAGATTTGAATCTTAAAACTTAATCCGGTTCAACATGCATCAACACTCAACAAATCTCTGCTATCTATGTACACAAGTAGACAATTTTTATTATGTCCATATAATGTTGTCAAGGCTATCAATAATATAATACACAATCATAATCAAAATTTCTTAATCATGTAATTGCAAAAATTATTCAAATATAGCCAAGCTAGTTCTCAATCATGAAAATCACAACACTCAATATCCTAATTATAGTGTGTGTGTGTGTGTGTGCATGTGTTTGAGAGAATAATATCTTTATGTGAGACTATCCTAAAAGGAAAATAAGATAAGGTTGTCCATATTACTAATTTCTCCAAACCTGAACCTTATCCAGCATGAAAGAACCATCTCACTTTGTTACCTATTAATGACCTTCATGTTTGAGTTTGAATGAAACTTGAGGAACTCAAGAGCATGAGACATAGATCACCATCTTGTTCTCAATATTTTCCTTGAACTTGCAAGCGACTCTTATTTGAGGAGACACAACTAAGAAAGTACCCGTATTGGAATAAAATGGATCACTATGAGGTCAAGATGAAGAATATAGAACATCGAGTTCCCAATCTTTTTGCGGGATCTCACTCTTTTTGATGTTCAAATACCGAGTTCAACATTTTTTTACGAGAACTCATTCTTTTGGTGTTTCACCAAGCTCAACATCTTTTAGGAGAGCTTACTGTTTTGGTTATGTTTCATAACAAGATATAACAATATTTTTCCAGCACATCATCAAAACACAATATCCTAGTGAGAGATAGTCCAACTAGCTAGTTCAGTCCATTATTGAATTATGAGCTTTATTTCCAACTCATCTAATGATCCAACTAGGATAAAATCACACTTACTTAAAAGACTCTTATGTGCACAAGATTCATAGATCAGTTAAGAGAGTATGTGGATTTATAGAAGAGATTCACAAACTATATCAAAATAAAGTAAAGCAATTCAGATTTAGTAAATCTATTATATGTTCAAGTATTCTATAAAAGATAGCCAATAACAACAAGAAGAATACCTGAAATATACTTTTATTAGAATGCAATTTTTGAAAGCATACTAATCTTTAAAACTCACTCTTCAACCCAAAAATGATATGCAATGCAAAATAGGGGAAGGTGAGAACACGACCCTACAAAAAAATATTCTGCTTGATGTGGTTGACCATCAACAGTCACCACTTGTGTACTAGCCTGTTTCTCATCCAATAACAAAGGTTTATACACTTCATTCAATATTGACAAGGAAACAAGATTACAAACACAAAAAATATACAAACATGTCACAAAAAAAATTGACAATACATTAACATGTTGTAAAGTATGATAGTTAGTAGATAAAATGGCATGCGCAAATGCAATTAGAACTTCTCTACAAGTACATACTACAAACACTAGAATGCATAACAAATAACTAAACTGCAAACTAGTGAAAGACTCACTCAACTACCCCAACAATATATGCATTCAAAATAAAGGGAGGAGTGAGAAGGCCAATGGATCAACAAGTGATACTAAGGAAAGCTCTCATTTGAACTTTCCAAAACAGATAAATCTTCCCATTAAGAGGTGAAGGTTTTCTAGTGACACTGCCCTATTTTTGAAAATCCATAGTCATACACAAGGATCACACTTAGGTTATTAAACCCAACAAGTGAACCTACTTTGATACCAATTGAAAATCTAAATGCGCCCTACGGTTAATAGATTTAACCGTATGTCTTTGTGACTATGGTTAGGGATCACACTATCACCAAATTAAAATTTCAAAGGTGATTATAAGTGGAACAAAAATCTGAAACAAGAGTATTGACTTATTCGATTCTTAATATGTGGAATTAAGAACAAGAATCGAATATTTCAATCTCTAAATAAATATAGAAATATGCACAAGAGATTTTGTTAACGAGGAAAATCTAAACTAGGAAAAACCCTGGGACCTAGTCCAGCAAAAATTCACTTAGAGTTATTGAAAACTTACAACCTGATTTACCACTCGATGAACACGATTTACGACTCCCTCTAGGCTCCGATCAGCAACGGTGTACAGTTCTTCCAAAAATTCGAACTCCATGAATTTGCATCTTAGTTGATTATCAATTCTCACATATACAACTTGGAGTCCACCAAGCCAACGTGAATGAGCTGCACATACAATCTGAATCTACAAACCAACGCCTCCCACAAAATGATGCTTCTCCAACTTGAACTCCACAAGTCCCGCACCTTGAACAAGTAGTCGAATCTTATGAGCACATCACCATGAACTTGACACCTCAAGCTCAATCATCGGAATTCCACCAGAATACCTAAACAATGTGTAAAGGCTTTTTGTTGGGAAAGATTTGTTTTGGCCTCGACTCACAACTGAATTCATTCTAAACACATGAGATGTAATCTCTATGAACAAGTGTTAAAATAAACTTACTCTCAAAAGAATTAAGTTCCCTATCATGAAGACTTTGAACTTTCTCTTTTTAGAACTTGGAACCCATGAATTTGAGTTAAAGCACTTCCAAGGTTGTAGTAACAAGTTTAGAAACTTAAGGATATAAATGTAGCTCTCTTATAACTTGTTAAGAGTTGATTGATCCAAAAAATGGATGATAAAAATAGTTCTAACTCACTCTATTTATAATGGTGATTTTAGATCTAGATCTAGAACATCCCATGTGATGAATATTCTAATATTTTTCTAGATCTATATCTAGAATACACCAAGTTTAGTAAGTGGTGTTTTCAGATCAAGAACACCCATTGTGGTGGTGTTTCTTTTTTATTTAAAACAATATCATCCCATGGTTAATGAGTAATATTTTCACTTTTGGATTAAGAACTATTTTTTACCGTAAGTGATATTTAGAACACACCATGTGGTGTTTCTTTTCTACATCACCCCATATAAGTGATGTGTAGATCTAGATCAAGAACACTCATGTATGGTGGTGTTTCTTTTAAAATTACATCAACCCATGGTTAATGAGTGATGTTTTTCTCTTTTGAATTTAGAACTATATTCCACCATAAGTGATAATTTAGAACACACCATGTGGTGTTTCTTTTCTACATCACTCCATGTGAGTGATATTTTATATGTGTAGATCTAGATCTATATCACTTATATTAATGTTTAAAAGTTCATAATATATGTTGAACTTAAAAAATTTATAGAAAGTTTTTAGAATCATTCAAAATAGGTTTAAAAGAAGTTAAAAGCATAAAAAACATTTAGTACACTTTGGTTTCGAAACCAACATGCTTGGTTTCGAAACCAAAACTCACCTGGAGTAAAAATAGCAATTTAGTAACTTTGGTTTGTTGGTTCTGAAACCAAAAACCATCTGAAATCATTTTTCAGCTTTGGTTTCGAAACCAAAACCAACATTTTGGTTTCGAAACTTACTTTTGGTCAAGTACAAAAGGTCACAGTTTTCCTTAAAAACGTGGTTTTCTGACAGCATTCGTCTAAACACTAATTTTAAGGGGTTTTGACATCTTTTACCATTCCGTACTTTCTCACATGATTTAATATGAACTAATCACCCATGGTATTGAGTTTCTAAGTCACTTACCATCCTAAGATGAGTTCCGGTGGTGAGTTGAGCTTCTTGGAGTCTTTTCTTCGCAACGAACCGAGCAACGACTCACTAATTCTAACTCAAGTTACATTGACCTTCTTGAGTTACATTTGACACAAAATTCGACAAATATGACAACTGAAATTATAGACCTAAAAAAATCAATAATGAACTCTCGGGTAGATTTGATGAGTCATGATACATGCTCTTGAGCTATTTGTATTCTAAAATACACCTTCATAGAAATGCCTTAACATGTTGATCTTGAACTACTTGGAACGTGCATTTTGATTCATCCTCTATCGTAGTGTGGTTTGGAATAGTGAAGAGAGAGTAAAATCTTAATGTTTATCAACTTTCAAGGATCTTTTCACATTTTGTGGCATCATCACTTCCACACACACTTGTTCCATTGTTTGATGAACGTCAATTCAACTTGTGTTTTCATAGTTTATGTTTGAATATCTTCTTAAAAACCAGTTGCTTATGATGCTTTCTTGGACTTGTGTAAATTTTCTCGTCTTGATAGTCTTGATTCATCGTACGGCTCATAGTGATTGTTTCTCATGTGGTTGGGATTAAATCTTGCTACTTATGTTTATGTGTCGAGCATTTTTGTGAGTGTGTCTTTATCGAATCTTGTTGTCTTCTACTGAAAAGGCTTTAGATGATTCGATTTAGGAGGAGTTTTTGTTGAAAACATGGTTTCCATGTCATAATTTTTGAAAAAAAATTCCCTGCTAGTATTCGGAGAGAAAAACTACTCTAATACTTGTTTGAAATGGTTCGACAAATCCTACTCCAACTGTTCACTCATTAGAGCGCAGGTTTCATTTTTCAAATGCATGGGTTTTATCGACATTCGAGACTCTCTTGATTATTCTATAGCCCCGACCTTCAGAAGGAACAGGGATTACCTACCTTAAGATAAACAACTGTTCTATGCCATTATGCATGTGTTGACTCCGTTGCATTTTCTTTCATATCTTTTGTCTTGGGTAAGGTTTTTGTAGTCACCCCAGAGGCTCTTTATGATTTGTGCAAAATTGAGCCGGTGATTGATCTCATCTTGTTCCCTCTACCGAGGAATTGCGTTGAACCATACCTTTCTTCCACCGATCAAATTTTTCATATCCTTATAAGGTCTGGTTCGTCTTTGGACTCTAGAAAAGAAGTTGGTGATGACAGTGGTGAGGAGAATGATGATACTAGGACACTACTTGGTTTATTTGTGTACTCTTTCATTTTTTCTTCATCCTGTTTTGGATATTAGATAACTATACTTGTTTATTTCGCTTAACTCATATCTATTGATTGCAGACTTGTTCTCTTCGAATGAATGAATATGAAATGTCTTTGATGCATGTTATCTTCCCTTGCTTCAAGTTTTGCTTATTAATGCATGCCTTATAACTTGTGGCATTGTGGTCCTCCCATCTTATGCTCTTCTTCTCTAACCCCTCCAGGCCTTTGTCGATTTCATTACAAAAAGGGGGGAGAAGTTATTATGGGGGAGTGGTATAAGATAGAGAGAGTTTCAAGAAACTCAAGGTTGGTGTTTACTGCTTATATTATGATGCCTTAATGATTATTGTGTGATTTTGCAGAAGTTTCCCTGTGCTTGTTGTTCATTTCTTATTGGGAAGGTTTTGTATTTTATTGAGTCCATTGTAAGAGAATTCGTGTCGTAAATTTTGGAAATTTTCTTATGTATAGGGTTTTGTCATTAAATTGACAAAGGGGGAGATTGAAATGTCCCTTTGGGTTTGTCAATATCTATGGTGAGACAATGAACTCAATTGTAAGTCCATGCTTGAGTTAGAGTTAGTTCTATCCTTCGTGCAAATTCACACTTCATCGAAGATCGAAGAGAAAGCATGCCACCGGACTCAACTCACCACCAAAACTCACCACACGTTGGTAAGTGACCTTGTTTATCATTAATAGGTGGTTAGTATTGCATTAGGACTTAGCCACATAAGCTAGGATGAACTTAGAACTTATTTAGAGTTATTTCGAGCTTATGGGCAGGCTAGTATCGATACTGCCCAAATGGAGTACCGATACTACCCTAGAATCGATACTGCCCAGATTTGTCAACAATAGATTAGGCTAGTATTGATACTGCCCAAATGGAGTATCGATACTATCCTGATCTGTCAACAATAGATTACGCTAGTATCGATACTGCCCAGATGAAGTATCGATACTACGACACCTGGGTTTTTGGGTTGCGCGATTTTTAGACCAAGGGCTTCATACTCTTTTGGTCTTTTGACCTAAAAGCCTTTGGTTTTGGGTCCTTCTCTTTTATAGAAGAGAGGCAAACCATTTTAGGTTATGCATCTAAGAAGAAGAGAGTTAAAGAGCTTAGAGTGAGAAACCATTGAGAGACTCCTTGTAGTCATCTTCTCCAAACAGCTAGGGCTTCAAGATCTTGAGAGAGATTGAGCTATCTTCTTCATGAGAGTTGATTTAGATCTACTCTCATAGGGCTTTTCATTTTAGCTAGATCTTGCATATCATTCTAACATGAGAGCCACAAAGTGTTGAAGAACACCAAATCTTCAAGCACCATTACAGTCACCGGTGGAGTTCCGATGAGTTCATCGGTGGAATTCTGGTGAGATGCAGGCTCATAGATTCGAGCATACAAGTACGAGGCTTGATGGATTCCGAGTTGTTGGCATACAAGAGGCTTATGGATTCAAGCTAATAAGTGCGGGGCTTGGTGGATTCCAAGTTGGAGATGCATGTGTAATTGAATAGGCGATTCGTGGATTCAGGTCGTGGAGAAAGATCGGTCGAGTTTGCATAAGGGATTCATGTTGTCGATGTGAACGGTTGTAAGATTTCTCATAACACTTAGTGGTAATTTCTGGACTAGGTCCCGAGGTTTTTTTTCGTTAGGTTTTTCCCCGTCAACAAAAATCATTTGTATTGAATGCTTATATGTGTGAATGATTTTTGTGCAAGATTGAAATATTTGATTCTACCTTATTTCCGCATTTAAGAATCGAATAAGTCAATACCTGTTTGTTTCAATTTCTACTTATTATGCTTGCATTGAGAATTAATTTTTAAATAGGTAGATATTGATCCCCCTTCCATATACACCTAGATTAGTGTTTATTGGTTAAGACCTAAACCTAGGAATAGGTGTTATTTCAGAATCCACACTTAACCTTACCATTCCACTTATTGTCTCCCATGCAAAAACTTCGTACCTTAAAAGGGCAATCACATTTTTTGGTACCAGTATCCTTTTCTTCCTTTTTGGCTTTGGGCATAATTTTTTATTGGCCATGTCCCCATAAGCCTTTTTATAATGACT
This sequence comes from Macleaya cordata, assembly GCA_002174775.1. Lineage (NCBI taxonomy): Eukaryota > Viridiplantae > Streptophyta > Magnoliopsida > Ranunculales > Papaveraceae > Macleaya > Macleaya cordata. The sequence goes on along the minus strand of MVGT01000928.1, from coordinate 155,840 downwards.
ATGATACATGCCGCTTCTCTCGCACCGTAACTCAATGAAAAAGCCCTCTCCTCGAATTTTATTCTTTACATATCTTTGCACAATTACTATATTGTGCTCTCTTCCAATGTCTTGGCACCATTAAGTGATAGCCTCTTTTGAATTAAATATCTACATAAACAAATTAAGAACATGAGTTGCAACCCTATAAAGCATAAAAATGGTAGCAAAAAATAAGTTTGCAAATTTCTTCATACTACGTCGGTGCTAAAAAATTCAGTCAAATCCGGACCCACGATACAAGATAGGTTCGTCATCATCATCTCTCTCTTTTGAATTGGACTCATTATGTGGAACTTCGATTTTATCTTCATCCATATCTTGATTCTACAAAGAAGTATAAACCACATTTAAAAAACAAAACCATTATACTTCAAACCATAGGTGGTGGATTTTTTTGAATAAGTTTAGCCACCTCTGGTTGAAAGTTAACACAAACTTCTACCAAGAATGGTCGAAACTTTAATAAAAAATCGACCATGGTTGGTCGAATTTATATACAAAATCGACAAGCTTGGTCGAGTTTTGTAATGCCCCGCCCTCACATTTTAGGTCTGCAACCCTTACTCAATAAGAACTAGGCATTCCCGCGGAACCATTAGCAACATGTAGCTCTAGGGTGTACGCGCTACACCAAGCTAAACAAGAAGCTTGCACTCACATTCAAGACATAAGTAAAATAAAGCTGAATAATACTTTATTAACTTAAAGATAAGTGTAGGATCCGCAAAAAAAACTTTAGCCTTCGACCGCAAGCGACCAAAGAAGAAAATAGTTTATTGCATTCCTAAATGGGGGATATAATTGTATAATATGCTTATGGAGTCGCCACCTGATTAATCTGGGAATCAGGACCCGATTTTAGAAAATCGTTTTGCTTTGATAGAAAACTTGACGATCTTCTAACTAGTCTGGTCTGCGTAGAGAGATTCTTAGTAAGGGAATCCTGGTATGGGTCAGGAAGGTGTTAGGCACCCGACAACCGTCCGATTATAAAATCGGCCTCTATTTCATGACTAAGGGTATTTGGATGGAATCTTGTGATCAAAATTAATTAAATTACACTAGCAAAGATTATGTACAGGAAAAAGTAAGTTTGGCCCCCTTCTAATCCTATGTTTCATGCAACTGAAGTTTTGGGGGGAAAAAAGTAAATATATACAGTGCCACATGCAAATCCGTTATATATATGACCAAGCAAATTGACACGTGAACTCCGTTGTCACGTTCAAAAGCTCATAGGGTGTGCTCCGTTGACACTCTATGAACAAATAAAATCTTAGGTGGACTCTGTTGCCACCTAGGATTGATACGTGTAAATGGACCTCATTACCATTTACGACCGTATAAAGACCGTGGAATTCATTACCACAGACTTTGAGAAAATGCACGTAGACATCTTTGATATGTGCAGAATAATCATGGATTTGTGTGTGAACTTCATTGTTACACACGTGCCAAAACTTACACGTGAACTCTATTTGTCGCGTGTTAGCATCCATATTGTACAAGTCTTTCTTTGGCTTGTACTCCGTAAAGTGATACGTGTAAATCTATTATACACGTAACATATATCATTTGCAATTTTGAAAACAGATGACACGTGCAAATCTGTTATGCACGTGACCCAAATGGGTTTTCATGGTGAGACATACAAATCCGTTGTGTACGTAACATCATAATGCTTCTTTGTTGTAAAACATGTGTAATATGCTTTAGGGAAGATCTAGAAATTCTAATCTGTTAAGAATTTCTAATCCCTAGCATTAAGCATAATCCTTATGTGACATATTTTAGAGAAGATCTAGAAATCCTAGCTTTTAAGAGTTTCTAATCCCTAGCATTAAACATGATCCAAATTCTAATGTAAATAGAAAATTTTGTTCTTTTTTTCTTTGTTTGAGAAAAATTAATTATTGTAAAATTGGGATCATTTTAAGAAGATACCCAACTAATCAAGGAAGCATGACCATTGACGTATGTGGCGGCGCAAGCACGAATGCCCTTTTAAAAGCCGGTCTTTGGTGGTCTTCCTTGATCATTTTAGGCATATTCCTAACTTAACCCCGAAATTAACACACAACCTTAGTTTATAACGCACTCCTATACTAGAAACAAGCAAATCCTAACCTTGGATCCATCTAATTATAGGAAAGATTAACTTATTTTTATTTGTTGGGTGTGAAGTTTACAAAATCAAAGGGAATGGAGTGGGCCAAGACAAAGGTAAGTTCATTTAGGGGCCCAAAAGATGAAGTGGGTAAAGGAACTCATGAGGAGATGAGTTTATAACCCACAAAATGAGCCTAAAACTTAACTAAGTGTATAATGGGCTTAAGAAACTTAAAAAATAATGGGCCCGTAAGCCCAATGGATGGGTTAATTAGCCTAACACTTAATTAAGTGTATAATGGGCTCAAGAAACTCAAAATGGAATGGACCCGTAAGCCTAATGGATGGGTTAATAAGCCTAACACTTAATTAAGTCTTCTTTGATGATTTATTTAATTTTTAAGGGTAAAAAGGTCAAGTGACAAATCTCTACACAAGTGAAACCCTAACCCTAGATTTGTATCATGGCACACCTAGATTTTTACACACAAGTGCAACAAATAATTTCCTGAGTTAAAAGTAATTCAACCGTTGGTGCATATATCACCATCTTCATGTCATTTCATGGTAATGTTTACCATACATCCATCATTCTTTTATTTTCAAATACATCCATCACTCAGCATACATCATCATGATGATACATCCATCATTCTCATATTTTATATTAATGAGAATATTAAAAAAATATATTGATCATATGAGATCGAATCATAGCCGTTCATGACATTAATAAGCCTAACAGATCTTATATCAATTCAAAGAAATTGAATGACCATCTCATTAATGCATTCAGTACAAAATTTATAACAAATCAAATCTAAGAGACTGAAATAAAAACAATTAAATTCACCAACCTTCTAAAAATAGAATCCCATGGCAAGATTAGAATTAGATAAGAAATCCCAACCTCCACATCAATTTAAACTTTCACAAATAAAATTTACACTGATTTATTTCTCCTCTCTCAAATTCTTCTCTAAATTCTCTATCTTTTCCTCCGATTCTTTTTTTTTCTCTCAAATTCTTCTCTAAATTTTCTCCTCCGAAAATTTCCTTCCTTCTAAAAATTCTCTGTCCAGGTTTTCTCCTCTTTTTATAATAGACTGCAAACCCTTATTTATACACATTTTTACCACAAATTAAGGCTTCAATTGTCAACAAAAATAGGCTACAAAACGTGTAGGCGCCTACCCACCGAAATTTCTTGGACGAAAACGTGGACTGCCGTTGTTGCCGCCGATCTTGACCTAAAAGAGAAGAATAAGAACGAGAAAAGAGAAAAGAGACAAAGACAGCAGAGAGAAGAGAGAAGAGAGACAGAGAGACAGAGAAAGAAGAGAGAAGAGAGACCGAGTAGAGAGAGAGAAAGAAGAGAGAAGAGATAGAGAGAGAGATAAGAGAGACAACACATCACGCGTTGTCTCTTTTATTCTTTCTTTTCTTTTTTTATTATAAAATATTATATTATATTTAAACTTTTTAGATTTTTTTAAAAACAAAAGTCTTACGGTTTTTTAAAACTTTACTTTTTTTTAAACAAACTTTATCTTTTTTTAAAAAAAATAAACTTTACTTTTATAAAATAAAATTTTACTTTACTTTATATATAACTTTACCCTACTTTAATTTTATTATATATTATATCTTTTACTTTACTTTATATAATAACTTTATTATATATTATTTAACTTTTATAATATATAATAAAATAGTTTTTGATAAACAACCGTAAAAATTTTTAATTTTTTTATTATTTTTTATTTTTTATTGTTAAAATGAGTGGTTCTTAAAATTGGTTTTAAATTTGGTCCAAATCTGGTTTTCATCTCGGTTTCCATCCAAATCTTAGATTTTGGTCAAATTAGGACTGAATGTCGCTTGATTTAGATCAAATTTGTTCCACAATTTGTACGTATCTTGAGGAATATAATTTGGATGTGAACACTTATAGTGCACTTCACATTCTGGGTATTTTGGTTTTTGGGGGCGGAATTTGGTGTCTACAGTTTACCCCTATTTGCCAGAGGTTCTTGCAACCGAATGGCGAAGCTGGGACACCAATTTCTAGCTCCTGGGCGCCAAAGAGGATGCAGGTCTTCTCCCACTCAGCTTTTATCTGACACACTCTGTTGATGTCAAACAAACGTATCTTTCCGAGCTTTCTTTAAGGGTACACCTACTGGGTACTCTCTGTTGGTACTCAGTAACCAAACAGTTCTCCAATTCCCTATATACAATCCATTAGCATCTAGGAATCATCAACTAATTACGCTCCGTTGGTACTTAATGATTCACAGGGTCCCTAGTTTTCTTTTTAGACGCGCTTTACTGGCATCTAAAGAGTGGTCAGCGAAATGGACACACTTTATTGGTGTCCAATTGCTAGGTGTTTTTGAAAATATTTTTTTGATTTTTTTGATTTTTGATTTTTTTATTTTTTTTACCTTTACTCTCGGTTACCGCTCATTTTTTACTTCTTCAATCTCCATTCAGCTTCCTTTGGCGACTTGATCTTCTTTTTTTGATGACAAGTGAAGTGTTCTTGCTTTAAAGGTTCCCCCTACCTGACTAGCTTCTTTGCTGGTACTTCTTTAGCCGATCGTAAGTTTTTATATCTCTGAACAACTTATCCCCACTTCTTCTGTACCTGTCTTCAATTCCTGCACATATGAAGACTAGTTCATTTATGTTATTGAATTTCGCTTGTCTTTTGAGAATTTTGTCTCAGATGCCTAACTATAATCATGCATAGCATAATTTTAGTATCCTAGGTTTGTCCTCATAGACTCCTCGCGAGACAAGGTTTTCGAAAATAAAACAGTTTTTTTTTTTCAAATTTTTTCTTGTTTTGAAAAATAAAATATTTTTTTATGGTTTTGAAATTCAATTGGAGAAAATGAAATAAAAATTTTTTTTTATAAAACAAAAATAGTGCTTAACCCATTTATCTGCCGACGATGAAAAACTTGGATAACTAGATTTACGAGAGTAGGTCGTAGTCTTCTTAGGTTGAATCTCCTTGTTCTACCCGTTTCTTGACAAACTTCACTTCATCTAGTTGAATCACTTCTAGCTCGTCCAGAGATTAAGAAATATTTGGACTTTCCCACTTTTGAGCGTATGCTTATCCTTTTACTTGTAGTTAGTCTGCAGTCCATTCCTTCTTTGGGAGATAGTACTTCGAAACTCATAAATATCGATTAAATTTTCCTAAGTCTTGATTTTTCTTACTATGTTTTTTTTTTTTGATAAGAACTGCCTTCCCCTCTATTAAGGCTCATGTTGCTCACAGAACTCCTAAGGGTCTTTTAGGTTGTAATGTGGCTTAGGTCAAGGTAGAAAGAAATGGTAAAAGGCACAAATTTAGACATTTGGATCTTTTTATTTTTACCCTCTTCTTTATGTACTTGGGGATTTTAAAACTTTATTGTTCCATATATATATATNGACCTTGCCACTTTTAAGCGTATGCTTATCCTTTTCCTTGTAGCCCGTTTGCAGTCTATTCCTTCTTTGAGAGGTAGTACTTTGAGACTCATAAATATCGATCAAATTTTCCTAAGTCTTGATTTATCTTACTATATGTTTTATTTTTTTTCTTTTTTTTTGGGAAAGGGTGGTCATTTTTTATGTATTAAAAAAGGGGGTCAGGCTCGAAAGTGTTTTCTAGTGGATATAAGCTTTCACAGGGTCATTTCAGGGATTTTGAATTCGACCAAGAATTGCCCCTAGTTTTGAGTCACTGTCGGCTTCACTTACCCTAGTTTAGGAGTTAGGCAGTTCTCTCAAGCATAGTATCTCTTGAGTTGATCAATATTTGTGGGTCTCTGATGCTCAACCCCGTCGAGATTTATAAGTTGGACTCCCATACTTGAGAAGATCTTTTTGATGATATACGGGCCCTCCCAGTTCAGTTTGAATTTGCCCCTCGGGTCGGTGTGTAGGACTGGCCTGATCTCCTTAAGTACCTGATCTCCTTCTCTGAGGTCCCTTGGGCGAACCTTCTTGTTGAAAGCACAAGCAATCCTTTGTTGATAGGCTTGAGAGTGGCAAGCCGCTTTTTCTCTCTTTTCATCAATAAAGTTCAGCTCGTCTACCATAGATTGGATCCACTCTGCCTCATCTTCATTTCCCTCTTTCAGTACTCTAAAAGTTGGAATTTCAACCTCGATTGGTAATACGGCTTCCATACCATAAACAAGTGAAAATGGAGTTGGTCATGTTGGTGTACGTATCGAAGTTCGGTACGCCCATAATGCGTATGGCAACTTTTCACTCCAATCTTTATAGGTCTTAGTCATCTTTTTCAAGAGTTTTACCAATGTCTTATTGGCAGCTTCTACTGCTCCGTTTGTTTGAGGCCTATATGGAGATGAATTATGGTACTAAATTTTATACTTTTCGAACAGCTAAGTGACTTTTGCTTTAACGAAGTTAGCACCATTATCAGTGATGACTTCATGAGGTACACCATATCTGCATATGATGTAGTTCTGAATGAATCTTGATGTAGGATCTGACTTGATACTCCTACACGAGAATGGTTCGACCCATTTTGTGAAGTAATCAATAGCCACAATGATGAAAATATGACCATTGGAGGCCGATGGTGTCAGTTTACCGATCACATTAATTCCCTATGTCGAAAATGGCCAGGGTGAAGACAGAGTGCGCAAATTATCATATACTTGACACTAATGGCATTTTAGAACAAACTGGTGGCAGTTGGTAACCATGGTTGGCCAATGGTATCCATATCTGAGGATCTTTTTTGATAGCATTCGTCCGTTCATATGTGAACCACATACACCGGCATGAACTTCTTGGAGAATCTTCTGGGCTTGATCTTGGTTTACACATCTCAATAAAGTGCCATCTAGAGATTTTTTGAAAAGGAGTCCGCCACATAGCACGAATTTGGAAGCTCATTCCCGAATCGACCTTCGGTCCCTCTTTGATGCTCCCTCAGGGTATTCTTGGCTTTCTAAATACCCCCTTACATCTTAATACCATGCAGTAAACTCGTCATCTTCTTCGAGTGGCTCTTGAACCTGGTAACAGTAAGCAGCTTGATTTTTCTGTATTACCTCAATAGGACGGATTGTTACTCCATCTGGTGCGTTCAACCATGATGATAGTACTGCTAGAGCATTGGCACATTGGTTCTTACTCTTGTATATGCGATGGAACTCAATCTGGTCAAACTCCTTGACCAGCTCCTTAAGACAAGCGTGGTAATGAGCTAGCTCATCGTGTTTTATTTTCCACTCTCCTTGGATCTGATTTATTATTAGAAGAGAATCACCATATACAAGCAACCTTCGTACTGAAATAGCCAGGGCTGCTCTCAATCCTGCTATGCACGCTTCATATTCCGCCCCATTGTTTGTACACTCGAAATCTAGTTTGATGGCGATTGGGATTCTGATTCCGTCAGGGGATACCAAAATTACTCTGACTCCCTTGCCAAGCTTATTACTGGCTCCATCGAAAAACATCTCCCAAGATTCATCTTCTTTCTCTTCGGACAAGATATTGAGGATGTGTTCATCTGGAAACTCTGTTCTTACAAACCCTCCATTTGGCAGTGGATGGGCTGCAAGATGGTCAGTTAATGCTCTTCCTTTGATGGACTTTTGAGTAACATAAGTGATGTCAAATTCAGACAATAGTAGCTGCCATCTTGCAGTCCTTCCTGAAAGTGCTAGCTTTTCGAATAAGTACTTGATAGGGTCTATTCTAGAAAGCAGCAACACTGAATGAGATAGCATATAATGTCGCAATCTCTGGGTAGCCCATATCAGTGTGAAACATGTCTTTTCTAGTGCAGAATAGTTTTTTTCATATCCAGACATAATTTTACTGATGTAGTAGATGGCTCTTTCCTTCCTACTTTCTTCGTGATACTGTCTCAACACCGCACCCATTGACGTATCTGTTATAGTGACGTAAAGAATTAATGGTTTACTTGAGATTGGAGGAACCAAAACTGGTGGGTTCATCAAATATTTCTTGATTTTGTTGAATGCTTCTTGACAGTCATCATTCCAAACCTTTTGAGTGTCCTTTCTCAACAATTTGAAGATAGGCTCACAGATTGGTGTCAGCTGTGCGATGAACCTACTGATGTATTGAATCCTCCCTGGAAAACCATGAATCTCCTTTTCATTTCTGGGCAGCGGCATTTCGATGATTGCTTTCAGCTTTGATAGGTCCACCTCGATGCCTCTGTGACTAACAATGAACCCTAGTAACTTCCCAGACTTTACACCAAATACACACTTATTTGGATTAAGTCATAGCTTAAACTTTTGAAGACGCTGGAAGAGCTTTGTCAGGTTTCGGATGTGATCTTCTCTTCTTTCAGATTTTGCAATCAAGTCATCTACATATACTTCGATCTCTTTGTGCATTATATCATGGAAGATAGTGGTCATAGCCCTTTGGTAGGTAGCTCTTGCATTTTTTAATCCAAAAGGCATTACCTGGTAGCAATAGACTCCCCACGGTGTGATGAAGGAGGTTTTTGCCATGTCTTCTTTTGCCATCTTGATCTGGTTATATCCTGAGAACTCGTCCATGAATGATAATAGGCCATGGCCGGCAGCATTATCAACCAATATATCGATGTGTGGCAGTGGAAAATCATCCTTAGGGCTTACTTTGTTGAGATTCCTATAATCGATACACATTCGGACCTTCCTATCTTTCTTGGGCACTGGGACGATGTTGGCCAACCAATCTGTATAGTCGACTTGGACCAAGAACTTCGCGTCCAACTGTTTTACGATTTCATCTTTGATTTTGACAGTCCATTCTGGCCTTAGCCTTATGAGTTTTTGCTTTACTGGCTTTACATCCGGATAAGTGGGTAATGGATGTACCACCATGTCAGTATCTAGCCCTGACATATCTTCATAAGTCAATGCAAAATTTTCCTTATATTCTCTCAATAACTCGATCATAGCCTTTCTTTCTTCTAAGGACAAAGCAGTGCCGATTTTTACTATTTGAGGTTGGTCGTCAAAACCTAGGTTTACTAATTCGACTTCTTCCTCGACAGACTGAGGCCTATCCCGTGTTGGTCTAGTAAATGTTGGATCTCGTTTGGAATTTCTTCTTGTACAAGATCCTCTAGTTGCTCTCTGGATTCCTCATCATCAGCATTTTCAGGGTCGAGTCCTAAAACCATTTCTTCAAAAATATTTTCATTCATTTTTACAAAGCCTTTTGAGCTTTTTGGTTTTTTCATTTTTTTATAGTTTTTCAAAATATTTGATTTTTTTGGATTTTTTTAAAATAAAGGTACTTCAAAAGACACTACACAATGCACTGGGGCCCATGAATCTCCCTCCTCAGACGAGGGTACCCCGTCTTCCAACTCTCATACGACATTTTTTTTTTTGATGCTGGAAGATGCTTCCCCGCTTTTGAACCTACACCATGGTTAGCCTTTACAGGAATATCATGAATTGAATGTACAAGAAGGTGAGGTTTAAAGGTAAATTTCTCATGAATCATGCAAACTTGTTGCGTACCTGCGAGGCTTTTCTCCTCTACCTGTGCATCTTCATGTACTTGTTTCACATTCTTATTTCTGTGCGTAAGCGCCAAACGGTAAGCTTTAGCAGTCATGCGCTTCTTTTCCCTGAGTTTCTTCATGAACCTCTTCTTTCGGTTCAATTTTACTGGTTCTGACACTGAAAGGCTCGACTCAGTGTTTCCAAGTGAGGACCGAACCAGTAGGTGAGGGTTAGAAACGGACTCCTCATGGACCACGCAATGTAGACTTCTTCTTCCAGTTGTTTTTCGACTCCTACCTCAATTTTCTACCTTAGGACCTCTACTAAACCAACACTTTGAAATAAGTGACTTACTCCCTCGAGTAAAGTTTCATCCGCCGGTTCATCCTCGTGTGTTGGGGTCGCTTCATCTTTTCTTGTGAGTACAGCTTTCTAAAATCTGGTTGGACCTACGTTCGATTCACCTTTGCAGATGAACCACTCATGATATTTTGGTTGCTTTGTCCAGTCGATCCCCAGTGAGACATATTGGCCCCCCTTGTTCTTGATTTGTACTCGCCTGCTCTTTTTAGTGTTGAACTTTGTTATTTCTTCTTCCGTTGGCTGGTACCCCAACCCGAAGGTTCCAACCTGCTCTTCCTTCTCAATTCTTAGAGATTCTATCCTTCAATGAAGATTTCTTTCTAGTCCCATTCCTGGGAAAAAGTTTTGAGACCTCAAGACATATGCAATTCTTCTATTTCCATGATTAAACCTGCTTGGTATTTTCTCCCGCCTTGGTGGCCTTCTCACAAATAAGTTGACCTCTTCTTTTGTAAAGTTGCACAATTGTTTCTCAGGCCCGATCATTGGGACAATATTCTTGCCCTTTCGATTTGTAATTTCTTCAGCCTCGTCATTGTCCCCGAAGATGACCACCATCCGATCCTTGAAAGGAAACTTGACTTTTTGATGGAGAGTGGAAGCTACTGCTTTATGTTGGTAGAGCCATGACCATCCCAATAACATATTAAAGTTCGCCTCAATGTCCATTACAAGGAAATGCACCTCTGTGTGTGTCGATCCTGTCAAGATTGACGTAGAAAATTCTCCTACAGCTGACTTTTTACCATTATCGAATCATTTCACTGTTCTAATCGTTGCATCTTCGAAAGACATATCGGCACCGCTTAAGCCCATGAGCTTAGCCATTTCAAATGTACAGATATTTACCCCAGAACCGTTATCGATAAGTACCAGTGGTATTACCAAGTGGTTCCATCCAATCGTGATGTTTAACGCTCGGTTGTGCCTTGCCCCTTCACTTGGCAAATCTTCATCTGAGAATGATATTGTTGGCATGCTATGGATATGAGTTACTGCCGCTACTAACTCATTTGGGGTAATCATCGTAGGCACCTGGATAGAGTTTAGAGCTTCGAGCACTGCATCTCTATGTTTTGTGGATGCTTCAAGTAGCCCCCAAACTGAGACATTGGCTTTTGTCCTACTCAACTGTTCGACGACCAACTCATCACTCTCTTTCTGCTCTGTTGTTCTTTGTTGAGGGATCGAAAATAGAAGTGCTCGAACTGTAGCAGCTGGATTTTCTGTCCTCATATGCATCGATTTAAATGTATTTCCTGTTTGTGTCTGATGTTGTACCTCTTGACATTCTTCTTCTTCCTTCAGTGGATCCTCCCATAGGTAATTTTGAGATCTTGGCAGTTTGATCAGATCTTCTATAGCAAGTGGAACTCTTCTCACCACAGTGAATAAAGATTCTGCCTTCTCTGTCTCTGCATTCATGACATTGCTTTCTTGTTTTGATTCTAATAATTTTGCCATTTCCCTAGTTTGGATAGGCCACTGCTTTTCTAAATTTTTCTTTGTCATGGCTGTTAATTCATCGAAGGATATTGCTGTACGACTAGATTCTTCAGTTTGGTTGGTGTTACACTTCTCTGGCAAGAAATCCTGAACTGTCATGACTCCATTCGTCTCAACCTTTTGGACTCGACTGATAGGATTCTTTGGCCCTTCAGTTTCGATGTAATTTACTGTCTGTTGACCCTCAGGTTGATGTATCGGGAGAGGTTTGTATCAATGTTCGGTTTGGCTAGTAGCTGAACTCCTTTCATGGTGATTGCCCCTTGTTCCAACAAGTCTTGGATAACATGACGTAAGGCTGGGCAGTTATCAGTTAGGTGGCCGGGTGTAGCTGTAGGATCCGCAAAAAAAACTTTAGCCTTCGACCGCGAGTGACCGAAGAAGAAAATAGTTTCTTGTACTCCTAAATGGGGGATATAATCGTATAATATACTTATGGAGTCGCCACCTGATTAATCTGGGAATCAGGACACGATTTTAGAAAATCGTTTTTCTTTGATAGAAAACTTGACGATCTTCCAAATAGTCTGGTCTGCGTAGAGAGATTCTTAGTAAGGGAATCCTGGTACGGGTCAGGAAGGTGTTAGGCACTCGACAACCGTCCGATTATAAAATCGGCCTCTATTTCATTACTAAGGGTATTTGGATGGAATCTTGTGATCAAAATTAATTAAATTACACTAGCAAAGATTATGTACAGGAAAAAGTAAGTTTGGCCCCCTTCTAATCCTATGTCTCATGCAACTGAAGTTTTGGAGCGAAAAAGCAAATATATACAGTACCACATGTAAATCCGTTATGTATATGACCAAGCAAATTGACACGTGAACTCCGTTGTCACGTTCAAAAGCTCATAGGGTGTGCTCCGTTGACACCCTATGAACAAATAAAATCTTAGGTAGACTCTGTTGCCACCTAGGATTGATACGTGTAAATGGACCTCATTGCCATTTATGATTGTATAAAGACCGTGGAATCCATTATCACAGACTTTGAGAAAATGCACGTAGACTTCCTTGTTACGTGCAGAATAATCATGGATTTGTGTGTGAACTCCATTTGTCGCGTGTCAGCATCCATATTGTACAAGTCTTTCTTTGGCTTGTACTCCGTAAAGTGATACGTGTAAAACAATTATACACGTAACATATATACTTTTCAATTTTGAAAATAGATGACACGTGCAAATCTGTTATGCACGTGACCCAAATGGGTTTTCATGGTGAGACATACAAATCCGTTGTGTACGTAACATCATAATGCTTCTTCTTTGCAAAACATATGTAATATCCTTTAGGGAAGATCTAGAAATTCTAATCTGTTAAGAATTTCTAATCCCTAGCATTAAGCATAATAATCTTAGCTTTTTAAGAGTTTTCAATCTCTAGCATTAAACATGATCCAAATTCTAATGTAAATGCCTTGATTAATAGAAAATTTTGTTCTTTTTTTCTTTGTTTGAGAAAAATTAATTATTGCAAAATTGGGATCATTTTAAGAAGATACCCAACTAATCAAGGAAACATGACCATTGACGTATGTGGCGGCGCAAGCACGAATGCCCTTTTAAAAGCCGGTCTTTGGTGGTCTTCCTTGATCATTTTAGGCATATTCCTAACTTAACCCCGAAATTAACACACAACCTTAGTTTCTAATGCAATCCTATACTAGAAACAAGCAAATCCTAACCTTGGATCCATCTAATTATAGGAAAGATTAACCTATTTTTATTTGTTGGGTGTGAGGTTTACAAAATCAAAAGGAATGGAGTGGGCCAAGACAAAGGTATGTTCATTTAGAGGCCCAAAAGATGAAGTGGGTAAAGGAACTCATGAAGAGATGAATTTATAACCTACAAAATGAGCCTAACACTTAACTAAGTATATAATGGGCTTAAGAAACTTAAAAAATAATGGGCCCGTAAGCCCAATGGATGGGTTAATTAGCCTAACACTTATTTAAGTGTATAATGGGCTCAAGAAATTCAAAATGGGATGGGCCCGTAAGCCTAATGGATGGGTTAATTAGCCTAACACTTAATTAAGTGTATAATGGGCTCAAGAAACTCAAAATAGAATGGGCCCGTAAGCCCAATGAATGGGTTAATTAGCTTAACACTTAATTAAGTGTATAATGGGCTTAAAAAACTCAAAATGGAATGGGCCCGTAAGCCTAATGGATGAGTTAATTAGTCTAACACTTAATTAAATGTATAATGGGCTTAAGAAACTCAAAATAGAATGGGTTAATTAGCCTAACACTTAATTAAGTGTATAATGGGCTCAAGAAACTCAAAATGAAATGGGCTCGTAAGCCCAATGAATGAGTTAATTAGCCTAACACTTAATTAAGTGTATAATGGGCTCAAGAAACTCAAAATGGAATGGACCCGTAAGCCTAATAGATGGGTTAATAAGCCTTACACTTAATTAAGTCTTATTTGATGATTTATTTAATTTTTAAGGGTAAAAAGGTCAAGTGACAAATCTCTACACAAGTGAAACCCTAACCCTAGATTTGTATCATGGCACACCTAGATTTGTACACACAAGTGCAACAAATAATTTTCTGAATTAAAAGTAATTCAACCGTTGGTGCATATATCACCATCTTCGTGTCATTTCATGGTGATGTTTACCATACATCCATCATTCTTTTATTTTCAAATACATCCATCACTCATCAAACATCATCATGATGATACATCCATCATTCTCATATTTTATATTAATGAGAATATTAGAAAAAATATATTAATCATATGAGATTGAATCATAGTCGTTCATGACATTAATAAGCCTAACAGATCTTATATCAATTCAGAGAAATTGAATGAACATCTTATTAATGCATTCAGTACAAAATTTATAACAAATCAAATCCAAGAGACTGAAATAAAAAAAATTAAATTCACCAACATTCTAAAAATAGAATCCCATGGCAAGATTAGAATTAGATAAGAAATCCCAACCTCCACATCAATTTAAACTTTCACAAATAAAATTTACACTGATTTATTTCTCCTCTCTCAAATTCTTCTCTAAATTCTCTATCTTTTCCTTCGATTCTTTTTTTTTTCTCTCAAATTCTTCTCTAAATCTTCTCCTCCGAAAATTTTCTTCCTCCTAAAAATTATATGTCTAAGTTTTCTCCTCGTTTTACAATAGACTGCAAACCCTTATTTATACACATTTTTACCACAAATTAAGGCTTCAATTGTTAACAAAAATAGGCTACAAAACGTGTAGGCGCCTACCCACTGAAATTTCTTGGACGAAAATGTGGACTGCCGTTGTTGCCGCCAATCTTGACCTGAAAGAGAAGAACGAGAACGAGAAGAGAAAAAAGAGACAGACAGCAGAGAGAAGAGAGAAGAGAGAAGAGAGACAGAGAAAGAGGAGAGAAGAGAGACCGAGTAGAGAGAGAGAAAGAAGAGATTTATTCTTTCTTTTCTTTTTTTATCATAAAATATTATATTATATTTAAACTTTTTAGATTTTTTTAAAACAAAAGTCTTACGGTTTTTTTTAAAAAAAACTTTACTCTTTTTTAAACAAACTTTACCTTTTTTAAAAAAAATAAACTTTACTTTTATAAAATAAAATTTTACTTTACTTTATATAATAATTACAACTTTACTTTACTTTAGTTGTATTATATATTATATCTTTTACTTTACTTTATATAATACTTTATTATAACTTAACTTTATTATATATTATTTAACTTTTATAATATATAATAACATAGTTTTTTATAAACAACCGTAAAATTTTTTTATTTTTTTATTTTTTTTTTATTGTTAAAGTGAGTGGTTCCTAAAATTGGTTTTAAATTTAGTCCAAATATGGTTTTCATCTCGGTTTCCATCCAAATCTTAGATTTTAGTCAAATTAGGATTGAATGTCGCTTGATTTAGATCAAATTTGTTCCACAATTTGTACGTATCTCGAGGAATACAATTTGGATGTGAGCACTCATAGTACACTTCACATTCTAGGTATTTTAGCGTTTGGAGGCGGGATTTAGTGTCTACAATAAGTTGTTCTAACAAATGAATAAATAAATATTCCCAAAAAATAGTGGACTAAATAATATCCTAACCAAACTGAACATAAATAAAGAATATCCTACGTCTTCACGGAACTCTAGGAAGTCTCTAAGACTTATTCTTGCCTAACACGATCGCCACCTCTACCGAGGATGTGCCTGTTGCCCTGGACCTGTAAAAATAATGGTGCTAGGTCAAAACTTAGCCAGCAAGTTCACTAGTTCCATTGACTTAGATTTGAGTTAACTATGTGATTCACATTAGTGCATCAACATACATTCATAAGATAAGACAAGATAACAAAGTACAACAAAGAAAAGATATTCACAAGATTTACGGCTGTTGTGTTTTATGATCTTTAGTTAAATTTAGATTCACTAGTTCCCTTGGCTTAGATTCAGATTAACTATGTGATTCATATTAGTACATTAACATACATTCATAAGATAAGACATGATAACAAAGTACAACAAAAAAAGACATTCACAAGATTCACGGCTGTTGTGTTTTATGATCTTCAATTAAATTTAGATTCTCGCAATAAGTGGTGTCCTCTACTTACTACCCACGTTTCACCCGTTCCTGCAATTCACTTGAGACACTGGCCGTGCGCCATGTGAATTCGATGAACAGTCTCAAAATTCATTCCCTAAACGCTAGTAATCCTGACGACGTTACTTACGTGTCAAGTGATTCCGTAGACCTCACTTGGTAATTCTGTAGACCTAGCTTAAAAGGGTAGGATCAGGCCTATACAGGACCTACATTATGTTTGCATATAAGACAAACAAGTTTTTTAAGCACACATCAAGTTTATAGAGGTTTCACACATGTTATTTGTGTCCACAAGTGTTTATCATCATGAAAGTAGTTCACAACGAAGTTAAATATGCATTCTATGCTCATAAACACATATTCTTTAATAGCATGCATGTATTTCATTATGATAATCCTTTATACATGAACCTACCATCAAAAGAAACTCAACATGACACATTCGGGGTCAAACAACCAGTTTAGAGTGTATCGATGCCAACTACTCTTTAAGCATTAGACGAGGTCAGTATCGATACCAACTATGCCCCATATGTTGCTCAAAGATGAGCATGTATCAATACCCTCTGAATGGGTATCGATACCCTCTGGGTTTTCTCGCGATTTTTCAGTTTTATTCTTCAACAAAACTCCGTGGAAACTTAGTTTTCTCACCTGCAAACGTTATGGAATCATATACACAATATTCACACATAGATTCCATTCATTCTAACCATTGAAAAACATACATACATCATACGATCATAAATTACATACATTTATTCATTGAAAAATCATGTAAACAACGCATAATCCTAGATTTCATGCATGCATTCATTTAGAAAGCATCAAAGCAACATAGAAAACCTAAGTCTACGCCAAAGGAGCAAGTTACCACTTGCCTTGAATTGAAAACACCTCCGAGGCGCAAGGAAGAAGAAGAGAAACCCTGCACTTGAAGCATGCAACCTCTTATCTTACTCACACGATCCTTCTATGATCAAACCTTCAAGAGAACTCAAAGTTCTTCAGCCTCCCCAATCTTAGCTATGTTCTCTCTCTCCCACTCTCTCTTCCAGTCGACTAGCACCCTATAAAGGTTATAATTAGGTTAGTTTTTTTATATATATACATAATATACAAACCCTAACCTTCCTAAACACTTAATGTGGTGCCCTTATCAAAAGTGGCTGCTCCCCAATATTAGTAACTTAAAAGAATAGGGTGTTACAAGTTCTCAAGAAAAACTCGACCACTCTTGGTCGAATGGGGCAGAAAAGGTTGACCAGCCGCGGTCAACTATTTAGAAAATCTCATCCCTGCATAAACGAATTAATCAAACACGTTTACAATAAAAAATAAGCTTGTGAATCAGTTGTATTACCTCATTAATATTTGTTTAAGAGCCTTTCAATGGATTTGAAGAACCCAAACCCTCACCAAATGAATTTTTAGGTATTTGGGACTCTATTAATGGTGGACTTTGCTTGAACTCATCTTCCTCTATCAGTTATCAATGTTCCTTCTTCAACTTCTTCATCCTTCATAGAGTTTTCTGCCAATAACAACTTCGATCATTGGTGGTCAAATGGTTAAGGGAGGTTTTAAATAGAGAAATTGGGTTAGAGAGAGAAAGTATTTTTTTAGGGAAGGAGAGAAAGTTTGTTGGAGAGATAAAGAGGGCTGGAGGTGTTAGTTTACAGGGGGTTATTCAATCTCGATTTTGATAGACTTCATGGAGTCTTAAAAATGATGGACTTCTGATAGGCTTGAAAAACACTATTTGATGAAAACTTTAAGTGCACAGTATCTATGGTGTAGATATCGGCAAATACAGGTCGATCCCCCGAGGAGTGGAACAAAAACACACTAATTAATATTATGAATTAACTAATCAAGAAAGAATTGATATTTGAAAAAGGTATTTTGAAAATAATAAAAATAAATCTGAAGTATGAAAAATAACCAATTAGTTAAAGTGTTAAGGATCCAGGAATCCCTTGTAAAATTTACTCTACTTATATTCAATCACAAAATATCTTATTTTTGCGGGTAGTACGATAGTACCTTTGTCTACTACTTTCCCGATGATTTTGCGATAAAGACCCAAAAAAGTTACGATCCCAAATATAATAAGTTTGTTCTCGGCATAATATTTATTTTCTAAGCACTAGATATGCATGACATATTTATCAAAGAATAATACTTAATAAAATTAAAATAGGCTATTGAAACAATCATCTAACAATCTAATTATGTAGTATGCATGACATAGAACATGAAAGAAAGAATTAGAAGACAAATCAATTAATGAGAAAACCCAAACTTCAATTAAACCATTGATCCAAATATTTTGTTTAAGAACATAAATAAAATTAAACTTTACAAGTTCATCCCTTCACCCTAACAATAAAGTTAGAACCCCGTGGGTTCAAGTAGCTCCATTAAAATTAATGAAAAGAGAAAAATAGATAATATACTTGGTCCTCAAAATCTATGCACGAATCACCACTGATGTTGATGTCGGCTTCTTCTTTTTCTCCTCTCTCTTACACGATGCTGTTGCCGTTCTCTCTTGTACCCTGCCTTTTTTCACGCTGCTCCTCTTCTGTCGAACTCCCCTCACACCAGCAGCTTTGGTTCTTTTTATATTCCATTAATGTAACCAACTTTTTAGTTTCCAAATCCAATATGGAAGATACCAATTTAGAATCTGGGCCCACTTAATTTATTTCTCATTTAGTAGAAATATTGAATAGAAAACAAGTAACGTGAAGAACTGGTGGAATTGGGAAGTAAGGCCCACGTAACATAATTTGGAAAGAAGAAGACCGTATTGGCTTATGTAGCGGGGTCCTCTACATAATAAGTGTAGAAAATTAAGAAGTGTATAAAATAGAATTTGGTTTCTAATTTTCTATAATTGGTGGGGTCCACAGAAAGGAAACAAATTAGAAATCAAATTTTCTCAAGCGTGAAGGGTGGTTTTGATGAGTTAGGTTCAGTTGACTTCACTTGATTAATTTTGACTAGATGTGATCTCATAGTTGCCCCTGAATTCTTCATGGGTGCCTTCATCAACATGCACACTTTTAAAAGATTTCACCCATTTTACTCATGTTTCCTGCACACAAACAAAATACATTTAATTAATTAAAATTAAATAAAATAAATGACTAAATTATATAAATATACGGGTACTACATGTAATATAAATGTGCTTATCAACTTCAACGGATTCTGACAGGCTCCTGGAGACTTCTGTAGACTCCTGTTGCAGAGTCTTGCGGATTTCTGCGAACTCCCAATGATTTGTTTCCACTGATTTCAACGGACTTCTGCAGACTCCTGCGGACTTATGTAGTCTTGCAGAGTTTAGGGTGATAGATTTTTTATAAACATTTTGTAGATTTTTATTTTGATTAATAATTTTGATTAGTTAATTATAAATTATAATCTATTTATTTTTATTTTATTATTATTAATAGTTTTTATTTTATATTTATTAATATTAATTATTTATATTTATGCCTATTATAGATTATTATATTTACTAATAACAATTAAAAAAGTAATTATTAGAAATAAATAATAGTTATTATGATTAATAATTTTTATTAGTTATCAATCATTACTATTTATATTATTAATTATTAATATTACTATATGTTATTATTAATATTAATTATCACATTTATACTTATTATGAATTATTATATTTATTAATAATAATAAGTAAGTAAGTAATGAATAGAAATAATAGTTTCTTTATATTTAATTAATTAAAATTTGTATTATTATTAAGAGGGTGTTTGCCAACATAATAATAAGTAACTTTTCTACTTTTATAAGTCAAAAAGTAGAAAAGTATATATGGAATGCAAAAATAAAATGACTTATATAAGTAGAAAAGTTTCTTTTTATCCCAAGTAAATTTTTTTTGCTTTTGACTTGTGATAAGTTACTTTTGCTTCGAGTTGCGAATTAAATTTATCTTTTTCTCTTTTAAATAATTAATCTTAAAAGTAGAAGTGTTTCTATGAAAAGCATAAGCACTTTGACTTATGGTTGCCAAACACCCTCTTAAGTATTAGTTATTAACATTAGTTGTTAATTAAAAATTATTAACATTAGTTATTAATTATTAATTATTAATATTAGTTATTAATTATTAATATGAAGTCCACCACAATCTCACCTATTTTGGTCGGATTTCACACAAGCCAATTTATACACAAAAGTGCTTCAGTCCATCAGATCCATCAAAGTCATGGACTTAAAAGTCCACAACTAGTAACACATGCATTTGTAAGACTCCCTCAAAGTCTTGATTGAATAACACATATATTTGTAGGACTCCTTCAAAGTCTTGATTGAATAACACATGTATTTACAAGACTCCTTCAAAATCTTGATTGAATAACACATAAATTTACAAGACTCCCTCAAAGTCTTGATTGAATAACACATGTATTTGCAGGACTCCTTCAAAGTCTTGATTGAATAACACATGCATTTGCAAGACTCCCTCAAGGTCTTGATTGAATAATACCTGATTTCACAAGCCCATAAAAGTCCATAGAAGTCCATAAGAATCAGGATTGAATAACCATCTTTAGTTTACACCCTCAACACCTCTAGTAAAAAAGAAAGAAAAAATTATAAAGGTGATTTTGGGCTAAAAACCCATTTAACTTCCCATCCCCCAACATTTTAAAAATGGTGTTGTTAAAATAGTTCTTTAAAATATTGTGGGGAGGGGTGTTAACCCAAAATCACCCTTCCACTATTTTTCTTCTTTTTACTAAGGGAGTGGTGTGGGTGCAAATTAAACTACCACCTCCAACCCCCTTTCTCTCTCCATCATATGTTATCTCTTTCTCTAAAAAAACTAATTTTTCTCTCCAACCACTTTCTCTCTCTAAAATCTCTCTTAAAGCATTCAACCACCAATGATCGAACTCGTTATTGGTGGGAAACTCGATGAAGGATGAAGAAGTTTAAGAAGGAACACCATTGATGAAGGAAGATGATTTGAAGCAAAGTTCACCATTAATGGAGTCCCAAAAACCTAAAAATTCATTTGGTAAGCGTTTGGGTTCCTAAAATCCAATGAAAGTCTCTCAATTAAATAGTAATGAAGTAATACAACTGATTCATAAGCTTATTTTTTTTTGTTTCAAATGTTTTTAATTGGGATCAAAATTTACCTTTTTCGTACTTTTCGTTTGTGTAGGGATGAGTTTTTTTTTCAAAAACTCAACCATCACTGGTTGAAATTACTATCCATACTCACACCATTGGCTTTTAACCCAAAATCACCCTTCCATTAGTTTTATTCTTTTTACTAAGGAGGTGATGTGGGTGTAAATTAAACTACCACCTCTAATTCTCTTTCTCTCTCTATCATACGTTCTCTCTTTGTCTAAAAAAAACTACTTTCTCTCTTTAAAACCTCTCTTACACCATTCAACCACAAATGATCGAAGTCGTTATGGGTGGAAAACTCTATGAAGGATGAAGAAGACAACATTGATGAGGGAAGATGAGTTGAAGTACAGTTCACCATTAAAGGAGTCCCAAAAACCTAAAAATTCATTTGGTGAGGGTTTGGGTTCCTTAAATCTAATGAAAGTCTCTCAATTAAATAGTAATGAAGTAATACAATTGATTCATAGACTTTTTTTTTTGTTTCAAATGTTTTTGATTGGGATCAAAATTTACCTTTTTCGTACTTTAAGTTTGTGCATGGATGAGTTTTTTTTTTCTAAAAACTCAACCGCCACTAGTTGAAATTACTATCCATACTCAACTAGCAGTGGTCGAGTTTTGACAGAAATTTTAAACAATAGATGGTCGAATGGGGAAGTTTGGGCAATAGATGAGAGAAGTTTAGAGAGAAATGTGAGAGAAAGACGTTAGGGAGAAGGATGAATTCGGCTGCCATTTTGGACCTTAGAGTCGGTGATGTTTAGGATTTTTAGGGTTGGGTTTGGGATTGTTAGGGTTAGGTGAAAAAATACCAAACCAATTTTTCATAACCACCCCCTAGTAAAACTATGTCCATCCCCCAATTATTTTGAAGTATTTTATCCACCCCTATCCTGCCCACCCCCAAACATTGTCAACAACTCCTTTAACAACACCTTTTAAAAAAAGGGAGATTTTGGGTTAGGTCCTAAAAAAAATTAGCAATTAGGGTTTAGTCCCATGTTTTTTCAAAAAGCTGACGTTAGTCTCTTTTAGATGGAAACTGTGAAATCAGCGTTTTTTTGTAGGTGTGCGAACCACACATGTATTTTATGACATTATTACCCTCATGTTTCTAACACGTGAGGGACTTAAGTTTTAGTGTTTTAAAATATCAAATATATTCTCGTTTTTATCCAATGAGTAGGGTTAGTTCTTAGTGGTTTATAATTTATTTTAGAGAAAGAAAGAACCTAGGGTTTTCTTTTTCGTTCATTTTAGAGAGAGAGAGAGAGAAGAAAGGTTGTAGGTGAACAACAGAGGATATTGGGTTCGTTCTTCATCGATTTTTTGGGGGTTTTGAAGGATTTTGAGTTGTTGAAGTTACTGGTGGTGTCCAATCCGCATATTGTACCCATATTTTATTGCTTGAAGTTTGTGAGGCTTGATCAGTCTTCGAAAATGGAAGAAGGCAGTTGTCAGTAATTAAATTAGAGTTTAGTCCCTACTGTAAATACAAATATTAGACGTAAGTCCTCACACGAAGATCTAACTCCATTGACGAAGGTAACCTGTAAACTCAAAATCTAGTGGTTAGTTTGTTCAAATAAGTTGTCCAGGTTGAAAGAAGGGCACACTTACCTTGTGTATGAACCTTCACCGCCACTCATACTCAAACAACCTTAAAACCTTGAAACCCTAACCCTTAATTTCTTCTTTGAAATTATAACAATAACTAAGAACTTGAAGATGGAGCAGTAGAGGAGTACAAGAACAGAGATTTTAATGGTTGAGAGTTGGTATTTACACACAAACCGTCATAGGTAATGGAGAAGAAGATGACTATTGCCAAACGATCATAATCTAGGGCGTTATTGTCCGTTGGATTAGATTTTCAATTTGATTGCCACGTGGTTCGATGAAAACGATAATATATTGGGTATTTAGAACACCATAACTTAAGTCCCTCATGTGCCCAAATCATGAGGGTATTAATGTCATATGGTGTGCGTGTGAATCACATGCACAAAATAACGGCAATTTCACAGTTTTCATCTAAAATGGGACTAAAGTCATCTTTTTGAAAATACGTGGGACGAACCCCTAATTGCTAATTTGGTGAGGGACTAAAACCCAAAATTTCCTAAAAAAAAATCCCTTTAACATCACCCCCTTCTCTTTTTGTTGCAAGGGTAATTGCGGGCAGAACAAGTGCAGGAACGGACCAAATAGTCTGTTTTCTCATTCTCGCTCTCTCTTTCCGCCCCTCTCCATCAACAGCATTTTTCTCTCATTTCTCTCTCTCTGTGCAGCGCGACATAGAACCTCCATCACTGCAGCACCACAGGTACGCAATCTCTCTCTCTCTCTCTCTCTCTCTCTCTCTCTCTCTCTCTCTCTCTCTCTCTCTTCTTTTCAAAGTCTCCCTTTCACGATGTTTGAAAATGCTCCTTCCATAGTTTGATACTTCTTCAGGAGGGTATGAAAATCCCCATTTTTTTTTTTTCTATTAATGGTGTGGGAACTTAGAATGTATGTTTTTCATTAAATCATAAATTTTTAGATTTCATATATCTGAATTTCAGATTTCAGAAATCTTTCCCAAATTGTTTAAGATTTCTTAGTGTCTTAGTTTTTCGTTTTGGTTCTTATGCTTTGATCTTCGTTTAACTATATCTGCTTATATTTTCGTTTTTTTCCCAATAATTCTTATTTTTAATTTTTAGTTCTTATGGCTTTAGTTTAGTTTTTTGACATAGACAAAAACCCAGTCTTGGTTTCTTTGCTTTACATAAGTAGATTCGAAAATTATGGACTTCGGAACCCACTCTTCTCCACTCAAATTTAATTAGATTTCAGCATTATGGGTTTAGTTTAATTGTTTAATCTGAAATGATTTGTAATATTTTCTTTTTTAGTTTGCTTTCTTAGTTTTTTTTGAACGAGAAAAGAATTCAATAGAAAAGGGATAATGTACAAAAGAATGGCCAGCCCGGTGCTCCCAGTTACTTAGAGCGCCTGGACCACCGTCTCCCACCGAAATACAAAATCCTGGAACCAGAACTGATTTAAAATCCCTAAACCCTTACCCCAATAATACAAAGTACTCTTCACCATGAGAACAATTACATGAAAAGGGTAAACTTTAGAATTAAAAATAACATCATTCCTGATCTTCCATAAGACCCAGAAAATTGCATGAGGGATGAGACTCCAAAGGGTCTTTCCCTCCTTAGAGAATCTGCACCCACTCCAAGCATGGATCATAGCAGCTGGAGAGCTGGGGGAGCACCATCACAGGCTGAAGGCTCCTAGGAAGAAATTCCACACCTCATTGGCCACCGAGCAATGAAGAAGCAGGTGACCAGCAGTCACTTCACAGCAGCCGCACATCTCACACCTATTCGGGAAGCAGAACCCTCTACGCTTGAGAGAATCCATCGTTGGAATCTTCCTTAGCACCGCCGTCCACACTAAGAAATTCACTTTCGAGGGGGTTTCAGTTCTCCATACCATTGCAGCAGGAAAATCCGTTACCCCATTAGTTTGAGCAAATTTCATGTATGCCTCGCTGACCAAGTATATTTTTCTTGTCGTGTCCCACCTTCTCTGACCAGCTACCTCTTCATTTACAGTGCAGTCGCCTATTGTCATCAACAACTCCCCTACTTCCTCCAGCTCCCAATCGTTAAAAGACTGGCGTAGGTGTAGATCCCAACCTTTACAACCGTTCTCCACTCGCACAAAAGCCGCTACACACTCCTCTTTGAGATCACACATCGAAAAGACCGTTGGGAATCTAGTCCTCAAAGCACCATCCATGCACCAATGGTCTTCCCAAAAGGAGATGGACTTACCATTTCCAACCGAGAATGAAATCCATTTTCTGAAGTCAGTAAATATGATAGCAATGCCTCTCCAAATTCCTGAACCATATGGCATCACCCTTTGGCCTGGATTCCAACCCCAATGAGATTCCCCATATTTTTCAAGAATAATTCGGCGCCACAACGCATCTTTCTCATCCCCAAACCTCCACAACCATTTTGCTAGAAGTGCCCGATTCATCGTTCTCAACTTCTTAACATTGAGACCTCCCAAAGCCTTCGGTAAACAGACACCTTCCCAGCTCACCCAATGTAATCTTCTCTTTTCAATCGTATCGTCCCACAAGAAATCCCGCATCTTCTTTTCAAGAATCTTTGCCACCGACACCGGCATTGTAAACAAAGACATGAAATAAATTGCTAAGACTGATAACATGCTGTGAACCAAAATTAATTTCCCCCCTTTAGAGAGTAGATTCCTCTTCCAAATGGCTAATTTTTTGTCAAACCTTTCAATCACCGGATCCCACAAAGTCTTGCTCCTATAGCTAGACCCCAACGGGAGACCCAGATAGGAGGTCGGAAGGGAATCTACTTTGCAGCCAAACACCTCAGCCATCTCCTGCACACCAAGAAGCCCCCCTACCCCAAAAACTGCTGATATTTCATAATTAATCTTCAGCCCGGAAGCAGCCTCAAACCACCTCAAGAGGATTTTAAGAACTCTCAGCTGAGCCATCGAGCCATCCAAAAAAATGATGGTATCATCAGCAAACTGGAGATGGGATATAACTTCCCCACCCCTACTCACCGAGAAGCCATCAATCAGGTGTTGCTCCCCTACCCTCATCATAACTCTGCTAAAAGCATCAGTAACCATGATGAAAAGGAGGGGTGATAGTGGGTCACCTTGCCGTAACCCTCTAGAACTGAAAAATTTCCCTTTGGCTGCCCCGTTGATCATCACCTTGAACGAGGCCGTCGAGATACAGACATGTATCCACCATCTCCATTTTGCCCCAAAACCAAACAAACTCAGCATATGATCCAGAAAATCCCAGGACACGTGGTCATAGGCCTTCTCCATGTCAATCTTCACCATCAAACCCGGGTTGGCTTCCTTGGTTCTCGAGTCTACACACTCATTGGCAATCAAAATCCCATCAAGAATCTGTCTCCCTGCAACAAAAGCGCCTTGAAAAGGCATAATAATTTTCTCTAACACCCCTTTCAACCTCATAGACAACACCTTTGCAATAATTTTGTACGCCCCCCCTAAAAGACTGATCGGCCTAAACTCATTCAACGTCTCAGCCCCCGGCTTTTTAGGGATAAGGACCAAAAAAGTGGCGTTTATATCTCTGTCCAGGATTCCCATCTCTTGGAATTCTCTCACCATCTCCATGAAGTCCGCCTTGATAAAGAACCACACTCTCAAGAAGAAAGCGATTGGAAAGCCATCAGGGCCTGGAGCTTTTTCCTGCCTGAGGTCCCTCATGGCTTTCAGAACCTCTTCCTCCAAAATCGGAAGTTCAAGAGCTACTTTGTCTTCCTCAGCTATCTGAGGGACACTAAGCCCCTCGACCCCTGGTCTCCAAGACTCATGCTCCGCATACAAAGCAGAATAGAACCTCACGGCCTCTTTTCTAATGCTGTCCACATTCTCCAACACTTCATCCCCACAAATAAGTTTCGAGATTTCATTCGATCTTCTCCTCGCGTTTGCAATTGCGTGAAAATAGGCCGAGTTCTTCTCCCCTTCTTTAAACCAATCACAACAAGCCTTCTGTTTCAGATTACGTGCCTCTATTTCAATCAACTTCTGCCAGTTAGCTTTAGCCTCAACTCGATCGCTCCATTCCCCATCGTCAAGCTGTCTAACCTCTTCAATCAGGTCTAGGTGTTGGATTCTAGCTTTGGTTTCTAGAATTTTTTCACCAAGCTTGCCCAAGTTGTTCTTACTCCATTCCGACAGCTTGTCTTTCAATCTCTGGATTTTCATGCTAAATCTGTAACTAGCGGAGCCATCCATCATCACCTCATTCCACCAACCCTCCAACTCCTTAATGAGAGAGTTTTCCGAAAACCAACTCATAAAAAATCTGAAAGGAGCAGGTCCCCATTTCCCCCCACCCCCTTCAAGAAGTAAAGGATGATGGTCCGAAATGGGTTTTGATAGCATCGAGACTCTAAGAGTAGGGAATTTCTTCTCCCATTCAGCATTCACAAGGAACCTGTCCAGTAAACACATCACCGGGTTTTCTTGCCCATTAGACCACGAAAAAGAGCCCCCATGAGTAGGGAGATCGATGAGACCGTGATTACTCACAAACTCAGCAAAATCTTTCATGCTCGAAGTCACCCTGCTCCCGCCTTTTTTCTCATACGAAAAACGAATCACATTGAAATCTCCCCCAAGCACCAGGGGAGATCCCAACAACTCCCAATTAACTCCATCTCCTCCCAGAACTGTCTTCTCAAACTCCTAGTAGCAGGGCCATACACTCCTGTGAATAACCAGCTGAAACCATCCTGCAGAGAAGTGCAAACTAGAGTTAAAGAGAAAGCACCTGGAAGTATCGTCTCCACCTCAAGCAGATCCGGGTCCCACATACAGATAATTCCGCCCGAGGCTCCAATCGCTGGTACCGCCCCCCAACCCACTCTGTGTCTGCCCCAAAGTCTGCGGATAATGCCAACAGTAACCACTTCCATTTTAGGCCACCAATATTTGGATTCAGGGGATGTGTACGTACGTTCGGCAAATTAAATACAGTCTAAAATTAAGGGTCCGTTTCGTTCGTGATTCAAAAACTAGTTTTTGAAAATAAAAAAAGATTAGAAATATTTTTTGAATTTTGAAAATCTTAAANAGAGCATTCAAGTCTGCGAACTTCTCTAGCCAGTCGGTTTGCTTTTTGAGTCAGGCCCTCCGTCTCTTGGATCGTAGGTTGAACAAAGCTCTCGTCCAACTTCTGTGACTCCCCCTGATTCGGTGTACCCTTTGACTCCTCCGCACCTTCAACTTCTTCCTCATCCCCTTCTGTCACCCCCGTCATCCCTGTTGTAACCTTTTCCTCCTCCCATACCATCAAGTTCTTCAGTAGAAATTTGCACCTCTCAAGATTGCCAGAGCAAGAGAAGCCAAGTCTAATCCCTAGCTCTAAAACTTCTCTAAATTCCTCCCCCGGCTGTCCTCCGGTGACCAATCTGCTCGACGAGGCTTGCATCTCTATAACCCTAGACGGGGTTAATGATTTGCTTTCTTAGTTTTATGATTTGCTTTTTTAGGTTTCTTGTTTTTTGTTTACAATTTTAGTCTGAAATGTTAATCAAAAATATCTTTTGGGTTGTTTGGGTAGGTTTTCTTAATTTCTTGGTTGTTCATTTGGTTTGGGTTTTCGGTTTCTATTCTTATAGTTCTTAATCTTAAATATTTTATAGGAACAGCCAAACAGGTTTTATCTTGAAAAAGGTTGTGTTCCCATGGTTTCTTAGTTTTCAGATTTTTTACTTGTCTTGGTTTGGTTTCAATCTGAAACCTTTTCTGGTTCAATTTGAAGTTGGTTATCTGGGTAGGTTTTCTTAATTTCTTGGTTGTTCATTTGGTTTGGGTTTTCGGTTTCTATTCTTATAGTTCTTAATCTTAAATATTTTATAGGAACAGCCAAACAGGTTTTATCTTGAAAAAGGTTGTGTTCCCATGGTTTCTTAGTTTTCAGATTTTTTACTTGTCTTGGTTTGGTTTCAATCTGAAACCTTTTCTGGTTCAATTTGAAGTTGGTTATCTGGGTTATTGACATTTTTTTGTTTGGTCTAATCTTAGTGTTGAAAGTACGCGATTATATGGTGACAATAGCAAGAGAAGTCTGTAAGATCATACGAAGCCGACCCAGATGGGAAAGCACCCTCCTATCTGATTTCCCCTCTTCCACTCTTTTTGACCAAAATTGCATCCAAGAGATCATAAAGTGTCAAAATAATCCGTTGCTCTCCTTGCGCTTCTTCAGCTGGATCTGTTCGCAAGACGGGTTCACCCCAGACTCTGTATCTTGCAATGCCATATTCGACGTTCTTGTACAGGCCAAGGCCTCAAAGGCGGCACAATCCCTTCTCAGTTCTACCAAATTCCTTCCAAAACCAGCTTCATTGGAGTCTTTCATCCAATGTCTCTGTGAGGATGGATCCGTCCACGAATCTCTCCCTGTTTTTTCTCAGCTGAAAAATCTTGGCCTCTCTCCATCCATTGCAGTCTGGAATACTGCATTACTGGGTTGTCTTAAGGTTGGCAGGACTGATCTTGTTTGGGAATTGTATGGTGAGATGATGGCATCCGGCCTTGTTGGCGACGAGGATACAGTTGGGTATCTAATTCGAGCGTTTTGCAAGGATAACAAGCTCTCCGAAGCTTATGAGCTCCTCCAACAAGTTATGGAAAGTGGATTTACCCCTGATGTTATTGCTTTCACAAAATTGATTTCTGGGTTCTGCCAAGAAAGGAATTACAGTAAAGTGTCTGAGCTTCTCCATCTGATGATTGCTAAGAATCGCCCTCCAAGCATATTTACTTATCAGGAAATCATTTATGGGCTTTGCAAGAACAAAATGGGGGCTGAAGCTTTTCGAGTTTTCAATGATCTGAAGAAGAGAGGATATGCTCCCGACAGGGTTATGTACACCACGATTATTGATGGTCTCGGCAAGATGGGTCAGATGGGAGAAGCACAGAAACTGTGGGTTGAGATGACTTGCGATGGATTTCTTCCAAACGAGTACACATATAATGTACTCATTCATGGATATTTCAAGATTGGTAAGTTTGAGGAGGCTAGGAAGCTGTATAAGGAGATGTGTGATAGAGGCCTCAAAGAAAGCACATTAAGTTACAACACGTTGATTGGAGGGATGTCTTTACATAGAAGAATGGGTGAAGCGTGTGCCGTGTTTGAAGAAATGCCAAAAAAAGGAATTAATCGTGATGTTATTACTTATAATATTCTGATTCAAGGGTTCTGTAGGGATGGGAAACCAAGTGAGGCTATGAAAATTTACCAAGAACTCCTTCAGATAGGTTTGTGGCCGTCTACTTCAACTTACACCCCATTGATTAGAGCTCTTTGTGAAGCAGGAAAAGTACAAGAAGCAATAGAATTGTGGAATGATATGGTCGGTAGGAATGTGGAGCCATTGTGTTGTACTCGTGATTACATCATAACTGCATTGTGCAAACAGGGAAATGTCACCAAAGGCATGGATTGGTTGGCGAAGATGTTAGGGAGTAAAGTGAGACCACAGGAAAAGACTTTTGATGAACTAATCAAGTGCCTCACATTGAATGATCGACTAGACGATGCCTTTCTGGTTTTAAATACTATGTTTACAATAGGTTATACACTCAGGGAGCCTATTTCCAGTTTTCTGGTTAGCCAATTCTGTAGACATAATTCTTATAAAGTTGGCGAATGTTTGAAAGAGATCTTGCAAAGCAATTGAAGCTTCCAAGGTTTCTAAACACAAAACATGTGGTTTTCTTTTCTGTTTTCATTTTTGTGAAATCTGTATCTTGATACCCATGTAGGCCATTTTAGTTTCTCACCTTGGGAGCAGGAGGTGAATTTTGTTACCATAAAGATCTGGCATTTTTCCCAAAATAAAAAAGATCGTTAGTTGGATGGTTATTTATGCTTTGTTTAGACTACTGAACTTCAGCTATATTTAGAGGATCCTCACTGTATTGTTGTTTGATATGTCATGAAGGAAGCATGAATAGTAGTCAATATGAATGGTAAGGTTGTTTTTTATGCCTGCCCCTATATCTTTTAGAAGTATCGGTTCGGTAAAATGGGGATGTTCGTATATAAACCTTCCATCTCAACTCAATGTGCAACTTTTTACTCTTCAAGTGGGTTCTGTTGTACATGATAGGCTTGCCTAAGCATCTTGGAATTGATTATTGCTTATTCCAGGAGAAGTGGGTAGCAAGATTTATATGGATTAGGAATCACTAGTTCGAGAATGAAATTGCTAGTGTTAGTGAGTGATGACCAAGGAACAGTTCATATTTTGGTCTAGAGGTTTGGAAGCTTTCACTCCGTTGTTAGTACGTGGGAAATTAGATTATTAGAGTGTTTCAAGTTACATTCTGGCCTCCCATCAGGAGTCTTGGCGCAAGTTATATATTTTGAGTCTTGAGAAATTGAAACTCTCTAACTTGTTGATTGAGGGTATAAGCAGTTTATGTTGAGCTTCCTTGCCATTAAGCTCAAAACAAGTTGATTGAAGCCCAGTCTATTACAAAATAACCAACTCTGCCTTGCTCCTGTGGAAAAAGAAAAGCCAAACGACAGGTAAAAGGTTAAACCTATGCAATCAGACCTAGATACTCTTTCTTTTTGAAATATTTTAGTTCGTTCTTAATCTCGAAAGGTTCTTGTCAAAGAAAGCTTCTTGACCAATTATACCTTCTAGATTTTCATGTTATGCCTTGCTGTTGTCTCCTGATTAATCTATGATATTTGCATATCATATAAAATGCTTGGAAATTTTTATTGTCCATGAACCTAATTTATAAGGGATTCAGCTCAAGACTTATGTTGTTAATTTAGGGCCCTTGTGGTTCGCGATCTGAAAACTTGTTTTCAAAAACTAATTTACTCCTAAACAAATATACATCTTGTATTACATCCAAAACTGTTTTAGGATTTACAATAAATCATGTAGAATTTTATAAAACAAAAAAATGTTGTTTTCTATGTTTTCAGTGAAATCATATAGAATTTTATAGTAAAGTGAAAAAACAGTTTTGGATGTGATACAAGATATAGTTTAGTTTATGTGTAAATTAGTTTTTGAAAACAAGTTTTTGGATCACGAACCACAGGGGCCCTTACTTTTCCTTGTTTTTATCTCATCTAGCTACTTGATTCTCTGAACTTAGAGCCAATTTCTTACTACTTGCTAAATGCGTGAGCATTAGCAACCGCTGAGATCTGCTATTATGTTATGTTGTTTGAATGAACCACACCATTTCTATAGTGTGGCGCTTGTGATTGCAGTTTTTTGTTCACATCTACTATCCTGGAAAAGGTTATGACTAAAACGTATTGCAAAGAAATCTCAATGATTTGATGACATCAAGCTATGTGTGACATTTATTTATTTTTTCAATAGGAAAATAGTGTTTATTAGAAATATACTGTGGCATTTCAGTCTTGTGTTCATTTTTGGAGCAGTCATTATCATGCACTGAAGCTTTTGTTTTGGCAGAAAGGATGAAATTGGTTACAGTTTTGTGAGAAAATTTTGTTTGAGATTATTTCAGGTTCTGTATCATCTGGTACCTCCCTCACAGTAGTCACCAATCTCGTTTTATGCTCTCACAGTCTATCGTGGTTGATGATGATCACATCCTCACATCACTAATAAAAGTTTTGCACGGAATTTTGATTAGGCACCTCTTGTAATCATTTTTCTTTTTTTCTTAATAATAATAACTTCATGTTTTATTCGTTTTGTGACAAATTGAATGGGACGACTGTTATGTTTGAGCTTTTACATGTGTGTGACCATACTTAGCAAGTTGACATGAGACAAATATATGGGATGAGGAAAGATTAGTACTATTTAAAATCTCAGATTCCTCATTTAAATGTTCGCTAAAAATTCAGCAAAGATCTTAATTATAGGAGATAGTAATAAAACAAAGAAAAGTCCGGGATATATATACATAAATATTTTGTCTTAAAGAGATTTTCAAATAATTCATGAACTTCTACTGTTGCTTTTAAAGTTTAGCTGTACTATATGCCAAGTGGGAAGAAATGAAGAATTTGCATAATTTTCAAAAGGATTAGTAACATAAAAGGTGTATACTGTTCATAACAGGATATGTTTGAGGACACATTAAAACAGTTAAAAATCCTAAGTGTGTTGTGTTTGTGATGTCATTACGTAGGATACTGTAGCCTATTTGAATATGATTTAGGTTCTAACTAACTAACACAATCACATAAACATTCATTGAAGAGAACAGAGGATAATGTTTACTTTTTTCTGTTCTTCTGCTTTGTGGCTTACTTTCATTTTCCTAGCAAATTATCTTGCTTCAATAATTTGGTTTTATTATTTTTATTTGCCTATTTTTGTTCTTTTCTCAAAGGATGTCAGTTTTTCAGGATTTTCATTCTCAGAGATGAATGCTGTTCAATTTTTTCTTGCTCTGTTTCATGGTGTATGACTTATAAGAATTGTTTTCTTTTTTGCGTGCAATGCTGCTATGCATCTATATCTCAAATTTAGAGAAAATAATGGCTTTATTCAAAGGGTTGATATAACTAGGAATAAAGTCAGGTACTAGAAATTATTCTTAAAAACTAAATGTTTTACATTGAAGATATAGCGTAATCACCATTATTTCAGTGTCTCTGTTTCATGGTAAGGAGAAATAGTGGGTCTACTTCCACTTGGATTTTCTTACAGGAAAAGGGTTGAATTGAATCATTGATGCAGATTCCCTTCTTTTATGTTCTCCCTGTTTGGCAATGGAAAGAGCTGAAAATTTGCATTTATGAAGGAACAGAAAACCTAGCTACCAAGGCGATGCCCATTAGTGGAACAGAAAACCATGCTCATTAGTGGATTAAGTCCTGTGGAATATTTTTGAAGGCTGAAAGAATATATTGAACAGAAAGAGATAAGAATATACAAGGAAAGTAATCTGTTCACAGCCCTCGCAATTAGAGAGACTGTACCACTAGATTCCATCCAAACACGAAATCCTCAAAATGATACCCTGTGGAATAGTTCGGCCGCTTAAGAAACTTTGGAGATCAAGTGATATTAAAATTTTCTTTGTAACTGAAAGGAGGAGTTCCTAATGTGAAGCTATTATCACATCGAATCAAGGAAAACCAATCATATATTGTATTTGAATTATGCACAGATTAATCTCCATTTCAAAGGAAAACCCTATGCTATTTGTTATTCTCTTTGATTCTCTTGTTGCTGTTGGAAGTTCTTCTATAACCCTCAACGTAGTTGTATTTTATCTGAAAACTTGAATTATATATGGCCATTCTTTTGTTTTCTGTTTCATTTTTCTTTTGGTATCTTATTCTTTTCTTCCTGTCTGCAATATTTTCAGGCAACTTCACTTGTCATTGATGTTGTTTTCATCAGGATTCTGCTACTTGGATATAGCATGGCCCTCTGCTCTCAGCTCATAGCTGTATAGCACCTTACAGCAACTGATGAAACAATGTAATAAAAGTGCCGTGATCGTGAAAGTGGGAGTGAAGATGTACCAAAAGAATAGAGTTGTTGTTGTTAGGAATCTAATAACAAAGTTTATTGGCTAACAAATTCGATTGACGCAGTTTGTCAAGATTATATCAAAGATTGATAGCAAATTCAAATGCGGGTGACTTTCCAAAATCATATCAGTGATTGACAGAAAATTCAAAATTCAGACGTGTGCGAAGAAATTGAACATGCAGGGCTGCTAAATTGAACAAAATGGTCAGGTTCTTCAATTATACTGAGTAAGGTGAAACAGTTTGGGTCTTGGATCTTCCTCATCTATGTTTTAATACTGTCAAGGTTTCAAATGCTTATTACAGGATGTGCGAACCCAGATCGTCAACGACTTATACCTAATCATTCTCATCACTGTCTTACTGAATTATGCCTGTTTTGAGAATTCAAAGCTTACAATAGATGAACTGTTATTCTTTTCCAATGATTTCAGCACCTTCCCAACAAAACAAAATGCAGTCATTGTGGAGAATTTCTTCTTGGGCCTCACCAACATTTATGCATGTTAATGATGATCCCTTTTTATTATTCAGGAATTCCAAGATTACAAAACAAACTACAACTCAAATCTAACCTAATTGCCATACCAAATCTCTTCTACCTGCTCCATTGTTACATTATACACTAACTCATCCGAAATCCTCTCACAAGTTCCAGTACAATCCATGCAAATTTATCAAAAGGATATGTCTATCATGTCTGTAAACAGGTTCTCCATCATTTGATTCTCGACTTCTCCGGCGCAGCTCCGTCCCTTACCTACACATACATGAAAGAAGTTTTCTAAAGTTTAAAACATGTTTACAAAATGCAACTCTGAAAACATCATTCCACACTCTTTCATTAGTACTATTATATAAAGCGAGTAGAGGTTCCGGACAGTTATTTAGTCGTCCTCGTTAATTAATTGATAAAAAAGTTATCATATGGATCATGAATATTATTTTCACGTATTAGATATTATAAATATAACCACACGTGCATAATGCTCACCAGATGGAAATGAGATGGGGTGGCGGCTTTCAGGTTGAGGAGATTTCTTCTTGATAGGGCACGAAGAAGAAAGGGGAAGGACGGGGAGATTGTCGCAGTTGCAAATTTCGATCATGTATCCATCTGGGTCATGGAAGAAGAGCTGATCCACCTTAACTCCGCCTTCCTCCACCGTTGCCGTCACATATTTGATGTTCATCTCCTTCAGTTTGCTCATCACCAGCTTCATGTCTGAGCACTGGAAAGATATGTGATTGTCTTTAGGATTTATGAATCCTTTCTTTTCCGGAATGTCATCCGGTGAGTTGCATTCCAGCAAATGGATTCCAATTCCGTAGTTGAACAACCTTAATAAGAACCAAATGAAATTGAATTAAAAAGTTAGCAATTACGGAAAATTTGCAGAATGCAAATTACCACAGCTGTGGTAGATGGTAATTTGCATGGACAAACAAGGCCATAGGTATCCTAACTAGCAAAGGAATACCATACCAAGCGGCTTTTGACCGGGAATAACTGCAGATGCAAATTTTCCCTGCACACCAAGCTGGGCCTTAATTCACATTTAATACATGAATTTTACATTTCTGAAAAAAAAAAAAAAATTATATTCAACCTATCCTTTTACTAGGCCCACCTTACCAGTGGGTTCTATACACCCAACAAATACAAAATGGTCTATCAGTTCTATATAGTTGACATCACAATCACAAATAGTAAAATTTGTATTGTCGAATCTATATAACTCGGAGACTGTGGTGCGGTGAATTAGTACAAAAGTGGGTTGAAATATCCACTGCCTTATGAAAATACGTGTACAGTTTTCAAGCATTAGGTACGTTGGTTGTTTGTTCACTTATAATACATGAATTATTCCTGAATTATGTTGTAATTATTATTTTATAAAGGCCGCATGTATTTCCACACAAGTTTTTATTATATCCAAACAATAATTTTTGATTCCCTACAATTGAATTGATAATATCGGTTATTGGG
Source organism: Macleaya cordata (assembly GCA_002174775.1). Classification (NCBI taxonomy): domain Eukaryota; kingdom Viridiplantae; phylum Streptophyta; class Magnoliopsida; order Ranunculales; family Papaveraceae; genus Macleaya; species Macleaya cordata. The sequence goes on along the minus strand of MVGT01000928.1, from coordinate 119,391 downwards.
ACACAGAGATTTGACACGCGCTTTGAACACAAAATAGCTTATTGGCTGTGTAGAGCGACAACACAATTACAATGTAGTTTGTCGTTTCAAACAACCGACAAATCATTTTATAGATTTTGTACTATTGGGTTTCTAGGTAATTTCTTGTGCGGAAATATCGATGGACTTTTATAATTTTTAAAAAGAGAATCTAGCCAAAAACTCCTACTTGAAAAATATTTTAAGATTTAGCCCAACAAATGTTTTGTTTTAGTCTAAAGCCCTTGGGTAACACACGGGATTTCAGTGTGTAAAGGAAGTTTCAATGTGTTATTCACGAACCTTAGGCTAAAAGAAAATATTTGTTGGATTAAATCTTAAAATATTTTAAGTAGAGATTTTTTTGCCAAAATCTCATTTTAAAAAAGTAATTGAAATACAATTTTTTTTTTATAAAATTGAACTAAAGAAAATACTTTACCAAGTGTACCAGTCACATTACTTCATAAAAAACTGGACAGTTGGTAAACTGTTTCCAATATTATTACTACTAGTTTGTTTGGATGGGAATTTTAAGAAGGGCGATGACCATATTTCTAATTAGTTTTCTACTAAATTCTTGGTCCCGTAAACTCCCTCTCTAAAATCTCCATCCAAACAGACTATAAATTAACTCTTCAAGATCTTGAAATCTTACCAAGCTCCATGAAAATTGAAGGAAGAAGGACGTTTTATGAGTACAAACCCCAACACTACTTCGTAAAATCTCACTGATCTGCTCACTGATTTGCACAAAAACGACACATGATTCAACGACAACAGAGGCATCACCATCCTCTCTTCTTCTTCTTCATAACGCATGACAATCTCTGTTGATGATCTTCCCATCTTCTTTCTCTCTCTAACACTATGTCTCTCTCTTAATTTCTCTATTTAATCTATCTGTTTTTTTCTTTCTAATGTGTGTCAGTCAGTGTCACTCATTCCCAGCCAGCTAACATACAGCACTACTGGTTAGGCTTTATGGTTTTATATAAGCAGGGTTGAGTATCAACCAGTCAAATGTGTACACCAAAAGGCAAAAGCGCGTACCATAGCCATATACATAACCCTTTTATTAAACGTGAACTGCATTGGTTTTTGCTTTCATTTTCACTCCATATCTCTTATTTCATCTTATCTTTATTTTTATTTTTATTTTTAACCGGAATGTCTAGGGCTCTTAGATATTGGCCTATTGGGTAAAGATTCCCGATCCATGTACATTGTTATTTGTACATCGTTATTCTTATATTAGTTGTGGGGCCCATATAGTAAGAAATCAGGGGCTAATTTTTGTGAGAATGATCTATAAGATGAGTAGAACATCTCTACTAAAAATTACGTCATTCTAAAATTTCTAGGACCATAAAAAATTGATCGAAATTTGATTAAAAATTAATGGTGAACAATAAACAATGCGAAAAAAATACCAATTTTTATAGGGTTAGCGGTTTTAGAATTGGGTAATTTTTGGTGAGGATGATCTACAAGGTGAAGAGAATATTCTCAAAAAATATCAACCTTTAGATCAACCTCATGCGGCCCCACATGCACTGTCCATATAAAATGTGTAAATAAGGCTGTATACCGATCCGTTCTCTTGGGTAAATAGGCGAATAAATCTTTGGAGTGTCAAAGGGAAGCTGAAGTAATTCGTACAACCTCATCTTGAGGCTCAACATTGGCTCATTTTGAAATGACTATGAGCCGTGCATTTGTGTCACACACAACAAAAAGGCAAATGGATTGGATAATTTTACACAAATTTTTACATATTTCACCCACATTATTCTTAAAAGATTTGACGTATTTTATTCTCACCCACCTCATTTTTATACTCCACTCAGTGGCGGATCCAAGAATTTCCTTCAGGGTGAGCGAGTCAATATTGACTAAGTTAGCGTTGACCGAGTCAATCCATTAACTTTACATGAAAAAGTATCTTTAACCTCAGATTGACTATTAAGAAACTTTTTGCAGCATCTAAAGGTATTCATGCCAATAAAATAGAAAAAGGGAAAGGATGACAAGAGAATTTTACCAAAACCTATGGGATTTGGTCGTCTGCCATTTTTTTTTCTTCATCTAGTTTTTTTAAAATAAGGGTTAAAGTGAGAGAAGCCATCAATTTTGCACCTCCAGGCCTCCACAGCCCCACAATCTACCTCTCTTGTATTTTCATGTAAATGTTTTTTCTTGTCTTCTACCAGGTTCTAAAAGATTAACAATAAACACACTTTTTAATATCTAATGGTGCATTAAATTTGATGCTAAACTAGTTAGTTTATAAAATATTCTAAAAATGAGGAGGGATATTACACCATTCCTTTGTGCACTCCTATTGCACCACTTTTTTTTTGCTAAAGTGGTGTCTACATGAAGATGATCCAAGAAAAAATTTTCAGTGAGGATGTTCATCTCACTATATAGATCATCATATCCGAAAATTAGCCCATTATAGAACTAGTAACTACATCAAAAGTCATTTGAAAATCAATGGTTAAAAAAAGATGCTTAAATTTGCCTATCCTTTAAGGGCCGATTTGAGAGGGTTAGAAGTTGTAAAATGGTCTAAGTTTTGGATATGAGATATACATGGTGTGGTGAACATCTTCGTTGAAAATAGCTCTCGGATCTGCTCTATGTGGGGATGCAATAGTAGTTTAATAAGGATGGTGTAATATCCATCCTCTTTAAAAATATAGGATGGTCAACTATGGATCAAAGAACATTAGTGGTCAAACTGAAATATATTCAGGTAAGTTTTAAAAACTATGGATCAAAGAACATAGAGTGGTCAAACTGAAATATATTTGGTAAGTTTTAAAAACTGAGGGTGGTCAACTGACCACCCACTCCACAACCTAGATCCGCCACTGACTCCACTTATACTTGTTTGTAGAGTCGCGTAGAGATGATCTAATAATCAAGTTTTTTGTAGGAATGATCTTATTATCAAGTAGATTAAAATAAGATTTTGAATCATGTCTCTCGCAGGTACCACATGCATGTGTAAACAGGGTGGTGAAGCTAGGAATTAAGTTTGGTGGGGGCGCATGCACTTTAAGAGAGCAATAACATTAGAAAGAATCTTAATACCTATTTTTTTTAGGGAGGTTATTGCACCCCCTCTTAGAACGCCCCCTTATAACGCTCCCTCTTATGGGGCCCACATACGATGCATTCAAGGGCTGATTTTTTTATGGGATATTCTTCTCAATATGTATATCATCATATTAAAAAATCAGTCTGTTCTAAAATTTTTAACCCCCTCAAATTACTTATCAAAAATTGATAACTATTTGACCCCTCAAATAGTTACTAAATAGTTACTAATTTTCGAAGGTTAATTTGAAGGGGTTAGAAGTTTTAGAACGAACTAATTTTTTAATATGATGATATACATATTGAGAAGAACATCTCATAAAAAAATTAGCCCTTAGATGCATCGTATGTGGGCCCCATAGGAGGGGGCGTTATAAGGGGGCGTTCTAAGAGGGGGTGCAATAACCTCCCTCATTTTTTTTATTAGAAGGATCTGAAGATACCTATAAAATAAAATAGAGATCAATTAGGGTGGTTCAAATTGTAATTTTGCTGATGTGGTCATATGTATGATCCAAATGGATATGAACCAAGGGATGATTTTTGATGAGAATGCTCTAACTACTAATAATCATATAGATTATCCTCACCAGAAATTACATCATTTTAAAACTTCAAATCCTATAAAAAAATTTACATGATTTATGGGTCGTCTATTTTTACCGATATTTTTTAACAAACTTTTGATGGAGTAGTAGTTTTTAATGAAGTGATATTTTTAGGATAACCTGTAAGGTGAGAAGATCATCTTCGAATCATCTCCATGTTGGCCTTACATAGGACCCCAGAAAAACAATGGCCTTTTTAACCACAAAAGTTGATCCCTCCTCATAACAAAATAGTTAAGATCATCTATACTATATACGAGGCTACAAATTAGCCGCCTTAATTTGGAAGCCTTGCGTGCTTCTTTAGCATTAATACTCATTGTATCCTTTTAGTTTATTTTTAAGATTTATGTTAAATTCTCATCAGTTTTACACTTTGTTTACACCTGTTGTAGTGCTCAATTAGATACGATCCAAGGGCTGCTTTTTTTTTTATGATGATCTCCTCAACGTCTAGATCATATCAACCAATACATAGTCACCAGTGGGCCTATATAATACCTAATTTATTCTAACATTTACTTACATGTGTTTGTAAGACCATGTAGATTATAATACCCATTTTATTCTTACACTTTACTTACGCGTGTTTGTGCAACCATGTAGAGATAATCCAAGGGCTAATTTTTTTTGTAACAATGATCTATCCATCGTGTAAATAAATATCAGCGCCCGTATCATCCCCAAGTGAGCCACCTAATAATGTCCATAATAATGCGTCGCATAGTTTGTCCACTCACACACGATGATAGGGCTAATTTTTTGTGAAGATGATCCTCAATGTTCAGATCACATCAACCCATGAGTCGTCTCCAAGCGTGACCACCACCCTTTGGGGAGTATGAAATACAGACAACCATGCATACCGAAAAAAGCCCAACATCTCATTTTTTTAAAGTTTAGAAATAGAATTAGAATCCACAACCAAAGTTTTGTAGCCAATATTAGAATATAGTTTTTTGGGCTCATTTGGAGATGATCCAAGGGTGTGAGGAGGATCTCTATCCTTGGCATATAGATCATTCTCATATAAAATACTATGTTCTATGACTTTCAACCTCATCAAATGTTGGTTCAAATTAATAATTTTTATGTACGAATCACGAATCACCAAAATTTTAAAAGGGTTAGAAGTTTTAAAATTAATGATGTGATTTTTAGTGAGGATGATCTATGTACTGTGGAGAACATCCTCTCCAAATACCAGCTCTTGGATTATCTCTATACTGGGTGTTACACAGTGGAAGGGTTCTTTTTATAATATCCACACTTTATGGAGGGTTCAGTTACAAATATTTGGTGGAGTTATTTGTAATTAAAATATTTAGTAATTCTATTTTATATGAGGCACTAAAGTTAGAATTTTAAATATTTAAAAGCCTCAAAGTATAGGACCCAACAAGACCTAATTAGACTTAGCATCTAAAAGGGATTGGGGGCCTCTCGAGCGTCCCACTCTACCCACACAAGAGAAAAACATCATCCCCTCCCCTACCTTTTTGGTGTGTATTCTAATTACTTCAAGTTTAGTGAAAAAGAAAACCTAGGCTTTGGGTTTCTAAAATTCGCAGTAAAATCCTGCAGGAAGAAAAAATCGAGTTTTGTGGCACTTCGGAAAAGAATTAAAGGGTCAGCTATTTGGAAAAAAGTTGTAGGAAATTAAATTTTTCCTGAAAAGAAGGTATCATCTAGGCGAAACGGATTAATGAGCAGAACGATATAACCAAACTACTCCACCAGAGTTATTTGGTTTTTTGGTTCAAGTTTTGAGTATTTTTCTCGTCAACTGGAGTACAAACTTAACGATCCGTTCTGGTAGATTTGTTCGTGGGATCGTGCTCTTCAATATGTAAGTTTTGGGGATTCAGTTCACGCTCTAAAGGTATATTTTTCTACCTTCTCTGAAAGATCCTACTAACGGTTGGACGAACTTTTAGGAATCGATTTAAATTTTTAAATCCTAATTTTTTCGCTGCGTTTTTAACTAGTAAAATCGATTCCCAACATTATGTGTATATACAACAAATGAGAAATGTGGTAATTATATTTTAGAACTATCCCAATGGCTTGCCTATAATATGTTTGTTGAAATGTCTTAAACCATGTATTTAAAATTTTACAAATTTAGTGCGTATTTTGGGGTGTTTATATAACATCAAATGCTCTATTTTTACCTATGTTCATTGTAGTATGTGTTTATTTATTATACTACGTGATTTGTTTTTGTAGAAATAAAAAGATTTATCGGAAAAAAGAAAGCTGGGAAGATAAATGCCCAAATTCCCGATGAACTACCAATATTTGACTATGTAGAAAATATGATAGTGGATAGTGGTGAGGAATTATATTTTAATAAATACAAACGAATCGAAGATGATAATGATCATCTTTCGTTGGTTCAAGTTTTATTGAATTAGTTCAGGTGTGTTGTATTTTAATAATATTAGCTACTCAATCTAATGTTTGTGTTTCACTTGAATTCACTTGGTTTACGTGCCACGAATCTTTCAGTCCAAAAAATAATTACATTAATAGGAATTATAAGTATTCCCTTTATTATATATGAACTCAAGACTTTACGAACGAATGCTATACTTTTAATTACTCAAACCAACAATTTTTAATTTTTATATTTTAATAACACAATTTATTTAAAAAACACATAAATACTAAAAGATACAAAAAAATTAAAACCAAAGAGCTTAAAGTTAATAATCACATCTCAATTAGATTGCAAAACATGCAACATTTTTAATGTTGGGTTTATGCCCTAAAACAATTAGATGACATTTTATGTGTTAATAAATAGTTTATTAATTATGTATGCATGATAATAATAATGAGTTTACGTAAATGAACTAGTTGCATGCAAGTGTTGCATGTGGGAGAAATGGTTCATTAATACTTTGTTCGTAGTTTATTAGATCACGGTTCTGTTGACGATAAACTATAATGCATTGGTTAATTGTGTAATATATCTCAATCACCGGAGTGTTCACTCCTAAGTCCAATGCATTGATGGAACAAGTTTACATCGAACTAGTCAGCATGGAATTTTGTTATTTATAGTCACTGAACAAATAAAATTCCATGGAGACTGTTGTTGCATTAAATCTTAATTCTGAGAATTAATATATACCTTGCGTGTATATTATATCCATTTTATTTTGTCAATCAGTGAGGTCAAAAATATAAACGTGATCCAATATTCTGGATAAGATGGATGGACATAATTACAGAGTGAGAATATTTTAGTTCAATATGAAATCCACATTCAGTTTGATATTTCCTTGTTCATCTGTGGGAATTATTATTCTAAACTAGCCAGTGATCTCTTTTGAGATTACTAGAATAATAGTTAGTCTGCACAGATTGAGGTACAAGGATCAAGATATAATAATCCTTAAGGATGCGACTGGTAGTAAAATACTAACCTAAGGATTATTATGATATCGGTTCACAGCGGAGGGCTTGAATACAGGTACAATGGACGAAGGGTTTATTCATAAATACTGCAACTATTAAAGTATTCAGTCACAAAAGTGTGGTACTAATTTGTGATTATTTTATTTTACATTTAATTATGTGAGACATAAGGACTAAATACTAAATAAAATATTGGCTAAACGTTGTGGGACCCTAGAGACCTAATTAGACTAGAATTTAGAAAGAGTTGGAGACCTCCCTATATATACATATGGGGAGGGGTGGCACACACAAGAGATCACCCATATGTGTGCCGCCACTTTCTCTCCTCTCTCCATCTCTTTCTAACCCTAGTTTTAGTTAGTAACTAGTGGAGAAAAAAACCTAGCCTCTATTCTAGTTCTAGGTTTTCTAATCTTCAGGTTGTAAGAAGAAGAAAGCTTAAAGATCAAAAGAGGTGGATTAGAGCATCAAGTTAAAGCCTTCTAATATTCAAGTTTGTTTGGATTAAGCGTTGAAGGTATGCAACTAAACTTATGATTAAAGATCCCTATTAACTGTTGAGAGGTCCTACATGAATCAGAGATTAAAATTTTAAACCCTATTATGTTTTTCCGCTGCGTAAATATAATCTCTGGTTTGTGGGAAGAAACCTTCATTGGTATCAGAGCCTAGGTCTCAACTTGTTAATAGGGTCTTTTGTTTGATGAAGATCAATATGATTACTAAGTTGAAGAAGAAAATATGTGGGATGCTTATTGTCACGGGTTTGGGCTTCCAACCCAAAAGATTAGCCTGTTAGGTGGAGTTGACCCAAACCCATATAAACCCCAAGACCCCCCCTTATCCAACCGTTGTGGGACTAACCCACTTTGTCACTTATTTCACCATGACATTCTCTCCCACCCGAATCCTGCAACGCCCTCGTTGCAGTTGTGCCAACATCTCTACCCGTCCTCACTTTCCTTTGAGGGACCCACTACCTTTTTGTGGACACAACCCTATGTGTGGGCACTTAGCACGTTGATTCGGGACTCTGCATACCCGTCCCCACCTCTTTTGGGGGACCCACTACCCTCGTGGACACACCTCCCTTTTGTGTGGCACTTGGAGTGACATCGGATTGGGCCGGGTCTGCTCTGATACAACTTTGTCACGGGTTTGGGCTTCCAACCTAAAAGACTAGCCTGTTAGGTTGAGTTGACCCAAACCCATATAAACCCCAAGACCCCCCTTATCCAACCGATGTGGGACTAACCCACTTTGTCACTTATTTTACTGTGACATTATGGTCTCTTGAACCATAATTTAATTTAATTAGATTAAATAAAAATTAGTACCCACAAGTTTCTTGTTGAGTTATTGTATTAATTTGATTAATTGGGTTGATGATTTTTTATGTTTGTATGCACCAAAATTAGTCCCATAAGTTTTCACTTACAATGAATTAAATTGATAGGCACCTTTTTGAGTACTACTAAAAGGTTTCAAGTTTAATTAAGTTTTTGGGTCATGATCTTCAAAGTTTCTAATTAATTGAAGCATGCAAGTAATAGTAATTTTTAGTTTAGAATTATAATTTAGAAAAGTTTTTAATTAAATTTTTCATCAATGTATACTACTGTTTCTAAAACTTGAAAGGTACTGTTACTGTTTCAATTGTTTAAAATTGAAGATTGAAGACTAGGGTTAGGGTCAGTTTTGGGACGGCTAGGGTTAGGCTTTAGTTTTGGATGGTTAGGTTTAGGGTGATGGTTTAATCAGTTTGGGCTAACTGATTAGGGTTAATAGGTTAGGGTTGTTAAGGTTTTGAAGGATAATGGGCTCTGGTAACAGGCCCATGTTTTTAAAACTTAAAATAGCCTTTTATTTAAACCTAATGGGCTTATGGAGATAGGCTTGGAATGGTGGCCGAACCCGGTGGGGTTAAAAGGGAGACGGGTTGGTTAGCCCAGCTGACTTGACCCTACCGGGTTCGGCCAACCTGCCAACCGACTCTACCCGCCCCGTGACCCGAACTCGACTCGGTTACCTGACCCGTTGACTCGGACCTGACCCAAATTGGGACGAGTCAGAGCGTCTAACTCGAGTCAGCAGTCTAACTCGGTTCAGACCAGACCGGTTCGGTCTGACCTGAACCGAATCAGACCGGTCAGGGACTAAACCTAAAATTTTTCTTTTCTAAAACTTTCTGAAGATTCTGATTTAGTCCCTGGTTTATAATTTCTTATGACATAAGGGTTAGGATGCAATTTTAAGCTTTTGGGAGGGTTTTAAGCTTGAAAAATGTGATTTTTCTTGTCTTAATTTTTGTGCATACAACATTAGTTCATTCTTTAGTATCTTAATTGATCAAATGGAGTACAAACTTAATAGTATTCTTATGCATTTGATGAATGAGAGTTAAATACACTTATTTAAATGAACCCCTTATCATAAATATTAAGTGGGAGAGGGATTTAACCAAATCCCATAGCCTTCCATCATCAATCCATGTGATAATAATGGACCAATGACTCCCCAAGGAGTATGAGTCCATTAGTATCTGTTTGGATTGCATAGAGCTAAGGGTTAGATTAGAACTATTGGTTTGAACCTCCCCAAGGAGGGCATTCTGATTTCTAGCATTCTAATACCGAGATGATGGGTCACACTTAACTGAAAGAGAGCGTCATGATTCCCTAAGGAATAAGCGACACTCATAAGTAAGAGGCTAAAGATAATCGGATGTCGAATTAACTTGGACATGAGATGACTGGAAAGTAATTCGATTGAGATGATCACCTATTTGGGTGCACATCTTCATATCCCCAAGGATAGTCGAATGTGTATGCTGATTAGGATCCGATATTTATGGTAACTAAGGGGTGTTACAATAAATAAAAGTTTTTATTAAAAATCTATTATGATATCTCATTGTTATTATGTTTATTTGCATGCTTAGATGTCTACATTCAACCCATTGCATATTATCTTGAAAGACAATCAGTTGAGCGGACCAAAATATGTTAACTAGAAAAGAAATTTGGATATTGTGTTAACTGCCCAAGAGTACAAATTTATCCTTGAATGGGATAGTCCTTCACTCCCTGGTCCTAATGACCCTCAGGATGTCCATGATCATTATCATAAGTGGGTCAAAGCGAATGATATGGCCAAGTGCTATATCTTAGCTTCCCTATCAGATGTTCTGCAACATCAGTTCGTGGAGCATGCTCATGTTTCTGACATTATCAAAGAACTGAAAGAGATGTTTACTGTTCACAGCCGCCCTGCCAAGTATGATGTGATCAGGAAGCTCATTAATACTAAGATGTCCGAAGGGACTTCGGTACGTGATCATATTCTCATTATGATGGGATTATTTAACGTATTGGATATCTTAGGATCCAAGATGGACGATGAGTTCAAAGAGGATGTGATCCTTTCTTCTCTCCCGCCATCATTTTCCCAGTTCATAATGACCTTCAATATGAACAAGATGAAAACGACTCTTCCCGAGTTGATGAATCAGCTTACAGTGGCGGAAGGGATCATCAAGGGACACAAATCTGGAAGTATTAATGTGGCTGAAGGTTCTTCTGGATCTAAATCAAAAGGTCAAAAATCTAAAAAGAAAGGAAAGAAAACATCTGGAATGCAGAACAACTTGAGTGTCAATAAGGATAAGGGAGTTACAAAGCCAAAGGGAAAGTGTTTCCACTGCGGTAAAATAGGACACTGGAAACGAAACTGCCAGGACTACCTTGCAAAGAAGAAATCTGCAGGTATGCTTGGATCTTTAGTTGTCGAGGTAAATATTGCAATTAATACACCAAACACATGGTATATTGATTTCGGAGCCACTAATCATATCTGCAATTCGTTGCAAGGGTTCCAGATGGTAAGACAGCTAAATGATGGAGAAATTTACCTGAGCCTAGGATCGGAAGCAAGAGTTGCTGCCGTGCCATAGGAGTTGTTCATCTTCTTTCTAGTAGTGGTAGTAGAAGAAATGAGAGTTTAGTTTTAAACAGTTGTCTTTATGTGCCGGATATTAGGCAAAACTTAATTTCAGTTTCTTGTCTTATCAAAGATGGTTATAATGTTGAGTTTAACTTATTTAATATTTTTATTAAAAGAAATAGTTTTACTATTATATCTGGCATATTAATGGATGGTTTATATCTTATCTCTTCTCCTTATAATGTTGCTTTGTATACATCATGTACCTCGGGTAAGAGGAAAGAGCCTTCAGTAAATTCAGCATATTTATGGCATTTAAGACTTGGACACATTAACCTAAACAGGATTCGAAGATTGGTTCAAGATGGGCCCTTGGGCACATTAGACATTGAACCATAGTCTTTATGTGAATCATGTTTGGAAGGTAAAATGACCAAAAGACTCTTTTCATCAAAAGGAAAACCAATGATGTGTTAGAACTTGTTCACACTGATGTTTGTGGTCCCATGAATGTTAAGGCAAGAGATGGCTATGAGTATTTCATCAACTTTGCCGATGATTACTCAAGATATGGCTATATCTACCTTATGCACCACAAATCAAATTCTTTTGAAAATTTCAAAGAATACAAAGCTGAGGTGCAAAACCAATTAGGGAAAAAATTGAAAGTTATTCGATTTGATCGAGGTGGTGAGTACCTTTCTAATCTTTTTGGCTCATATTTGGTGGAGTATGGGATTATATCCCAGCTGACTGCACTAGGTACTCCCGAGCAAAATAGTGTGGCAGAAAGAAGGAATAGAACCTTACTAGAAATGGTTAGATCTATGATGAGTTATACATCGCTACCGATCTCCTTTTAGGGGTATGCACTAGACTCGGTTACCTGACTCGTTGACTCGGACCTGACCCAAATTGGGACGAGTCAGACCGCTGACTCGAGTCAGACGAGTCAGACGGTCTGACCTGAACCGAATCAGACTGGTCAGGGACTGAACCTAAAGTTTTTCTTTTCTAAAACTTTCTGAAGATTCTGATTTAGTCCCTGGTTTATAGTTTCTTATGACAGAAGGGTCAGGATGCAATTTTAAGCTTTTGGGAGGGTTTTAAGCTTGAAAAATGTGATTTTTCTTGTCTTAATTTTTGTGCATATAACATTAGTTCATTCTTTAGTATCCTAATTGATCAAATGGAGTACAAGCTTAATAGTATTCTTATGCATTTGATGTATGAGAGTTAAATACACTTATTTAAATGAACCCCTTGTCATAAATATTAAGTGGGATAGGGATTTAATCAAATCCTATAGCCTTCCATCATCAATCCATGTGATAATAATGGATCAATGACTCCCCAAGGAGTATGAGTCCATTAGTATCTGTTTGGATTGCATAGAGCTGAGGGTTAGATTAGAACCATTGGTTTGAACCTCCCCAAGGAGGGCATTCTGATTTCTAGCATTCTAATACCGAGATGATGGGTCACACTTAACGGAAAGTGAGCGTCGTGATTCCCTAAGGAATAAGCGACACTCATAAGTAAGAGGCTAAAGATAATCGGATGTCGAATTAACTTGGACATGAGACGACTGGAAAGTAATTCGGTTGAGATGGCTATGAGTATTTCATCACCTTTGCCGATGATTACTCAAGATATGGCTATATCTACCTTATGCACCATAAATCAAATTCTTTTGAAAATTTCAAAGAATACAAAGCTGAGGTGCAAAACCAATTAGAGAAAAAATTGAAAGCTATTCGATCTGATCGAGGTGGTGAGTACCTTTCTAATCTTTTTGGCTCATATTTGGTGGAGCATGGGATTATATCCCAGCTGAGTGCACTAGGTACTCCCCAGCAAAATAGTGTGGCAGAAAGAAGGAATAGAACCTTACTAGAAATGGTTAGATCTATGATGAGTTATACATCGCTACCGATCTCCTTTTAGGGGTATGCACTAGAGACGGTAGCATATCTTCTGAATTTGGCACCAAACAGGGCAGTTCCTACGATACCCAGGGAACTGTGGACAGGCCGCAAACCAAGTTTGCAGCATTTACACATTTGGGGTTGTCCAGCAAATGTACTGAAAGGAAAGTCAAGCAAGTTGGAATCAAAATCAGAAGTATGCATGTTTGTAGGATAGCCGAAAGGAACGAAAGACTATCTGTTCTATAATCCGAAAGAACAAAAGGTGTTTGTTAGCACAAATGCAGTTTTTCTTGAGGAAGATTATATGATGGATTATAAGCCTTCCAGCAAAGTTGTACTTGAGGAGATAATAGATGCTTCTTCAGTGGGAGTAGAACGTGCGATGGATCCACTTCGAGTGGGAGGTTCATCTTATAGTCTACTCATTATGATGCATCTAGGTGGACTAGTAGTTATTCCTCGTCCAGAAGGGCAAACTAGTAGGCAAGTGGCAGAAGCACAAAGATTATTCAATAATTTACATACGGTAGCACAGGGTGCTGAAGACCAAGCATCATTACAGGATGAGCACGGTCCAATGGATCAGGAGGACCACCAAGTCCAGGAAGAACCACTGGAGCAAGTTCAACAGGATCAGCAAGAACCCCTAGTTCAAGCTGAATCGTCGGCTCAACCAAAACAATTTGGAATTGGATGCACCGGTTGAACCAGTTGCACCACCACTACTTCATCGTAGCCAAAGAGATAAGAAAATCCCTGAGAAGTATAAGAGTTTCGCTTTACTTCAAGAGGAAGAATCTTACCAGATGATTCCGGATGAATCAGAGAATAATCCTATAAGCTATAATGAAGCAACATGAGATACAGATTCGAGATTATGGCTGAATGCTATGAAAGCTGAAATGGAATCTATGTATTCCAATCAGGTCTGGGAATTAGTAGATCCACCACCTGATATTAAACCTATTAGGTGTAAATGGATCTACAAGAAAAAAGAGGGGTCCAGATTGAAGGGTGGAAACCTACAAGGAAAGACTAGTAGCGAAAGGGTATCCTTAGAAAGAGGGAATCGATTATGAAGAGAATTTTTCGCCAGTGGCAATGCTCAAATCAATTAGGATACTCTTATCCATTGCGGCTCATTATGACTATGAGATATGGCAAATAGATGTCAAGACTGCCTTTCTCAATGGCAATCTTGAGGAGGACATTTACATGGTCCAACCAGATGGTTTCATACAAAAGAGCCAAAAGCATATGGTATGTACGCCGCATAAATCCATTTATGGATTAAAGCAGGCCTCTCGAAGTTGGAACATGAGGTTTGATCAGGTAATCAAGACTATTGATTTTGATCAACATCCTGATGAACCTTGTGTGTACAAAAGGTGCAAAAAGAATGTAGTAACATTCTTGGTATTATATGTGGATGACATCCTACTAATTGGGAATGATGTAGGAGATCTTTCATCAGTTAAGCTGTAGCTTTCCAACCATTTTAGTATGAAGGACTTAGAAGAAGGTAGTTACATTCTAGGGATCAAACTTCTGAGAAATCAAAAGTCTAGGATGATAAGCCTATCCCAAGCAACCTATATTAAAAGTATGTTGAAAATATTCTCTATGCAACATTCCAAGAAAGGATTCTTGCCCTTTAGACATGGCATTCATCTATTCAAAGATCAGTGTCCCAAGACAACTGAGGAGATAGAGGGCAAGAAAAGAGTTCCTTATACATCTGCAGTAGGAAGTCTTATGTATGTTATATTATGTACACGACCAGATATCTGCTATGCAGTAGGTATGGTTAGTCGGTACCAGTATAATCCTAGTAGAAAACACTGGGAAGCTGTAAAGCATATATTGAAGTATCTTCGGAGAACCAAGGATTATATGCTCATATACGGCGGAGGAGATCTTGTTCCAATTGGTTACGTGGATTTTAATTTTCAGGCAGATGTCGATGAAAGAAAATTGACTGATGACAAGAAATTCTAATGCTATTTGAATATTCTGCTTCAAATGATGAGTATTGTTGGGGTTAAGTATAGCTTTTTGGTTCTGCTTCAAGATGATTCACCCTGCTTAGTTTCTATGGAATAAAATATGTGTTGACATTCTTAAGCTGCTTTATATAATAAACTTTTATAGTGGTTGTTCACATTTAATTTGGAGGTTATCTATAAGTTTGATTTGCACATGTATTTAATATTGTGGCCTCTTTTCGAGGTTATGCTTTTAGATACACTGCAGTATTATTAGTAAGTTTAGCAATTGGCTAACTTGGACGCGACACCATTTTCCACCATGTGGGTAACATAGCTCATAATCTGAGTTGTTGTGGAATTTAGAGAATTGAGTAAAGGAAGGTCTAGTTTGCACATTATAAGGTTGTGTTCTTTGTAAACAACAAACTCAACAATGTTGGGTTTATGCCCTAAAATAATTAAATGACATTTTATGATTTAATAAATTAGTTTATTAATTTTGCATACATGATAATAATAATAATAATGATGAGTTTATGTAGATGAACTAGTTGCATGCAAGTGTTGCATTTGGGAGATATAGTTCATTAATACCTTGTTCGTAGTTTATTAGATCACGGTTCTGTTGACGATGAACTATAATGCATTGGTTAATTGTGTGATATATCTCCATCATCGGAGTGTTGATTCCTAAGTCCAATGCATTAATGTAACAGGTTTACATCGAACTGATCAGCATGGAATTTTGTTATTTCATGTCACTGAACAACTAAAATTCCATGGAGACTGTTGTTGCATTAAACCTCAATTCTGAGAATTAATATATACCTTGCATGTATATTATGTCCATTTTGTTTTGTCAATCAGTGAGGTAAAAAACGTAAACGTAATCCAATATTCTGGACAAGATGGGATGGACATAATTACAGAGTGAGAATATTTTAGTTCAATATGAAATCTACATTCAGTTTGATATTCCTTTGTTCATCTGTGGGAATTATTATTCTAAACTGGCCAATGATCTCTTCTGAGATTATTAGAATAATAATTAGTCTGCACAGATTGAGGTACAAGGATCAAGAAATAATAATCCTTAAGGATGTAACTGGTACTAAATACTAACCTAAGGATTTTGTGAATATCAGTTCACAGTGGAGGGTTTAAATGCAGGTACAATGGAGGAAGGGTTTATTTATAATTACTGCAACTATCAGAGTATTCAATCACAAAAATGTGTTGGACTAATTTGTAATTATTTTATTTTATATTTAATTATGTGAGACATAAGGACTAAATACTAAATAACATATTAGCTGAAATTTGTGGGGCCCCAAGACCTAATTAGACTAGAATTTAGAAAGAGGTGGAGACCTCCCTATATATAGATATGGGGAGGGGCAGCCCAAACAGAGACCACCCCTCTTTGTGCCGCCACTCTCTCTCCCCTCTCCATCTCTCTCTTCTCCTCGTTCTAGTTAGTAACTGGTGGTGAAACCCTAGCCTCCTTTCTAGTTCTAGGTTTTTTATTTTCCAGGTTGTGCAAGAAAAAGGAGAAAACTAGGAGATCTAAAGTGGTGGATTGGAGCAACTAGTTGAAGCCTTCTACTAATCATGTTTGTTTGGATTAAGCGTTGAAGGTAAGCAACTAAACCATTATCAAAGATCCATATTAACTGTTGAGAGACCCTGCATGAATCAGAGATTAAATTTTAAACCTTATTATATTTTTCCGCTGCGTAAATAATCTGGTTTGGGAAACCTTCACACAATACTTTGAACTCATTTTAACCATTTTCTGCTGATTTTTTTATCCAATTGAGTATTTATCTAATGGAGTGTTTATGCTTTTATTTGTTTATCTAATGGAGTGTTTACCCCCTATTCATTCTTTGTAACTTATAAAGTTAATAATTAACTTATAATGTTACTGCAAATGACCCAAATGCACTAGTACAATTAACCTACAGATTTTTTTGTTTAAATGGTAAGTTGATTAATGACATTTTTGTTTGAGATTTTATAGTTCTTATAACATACTACAAATTGGATGTGCTATCTATTTAATTTATTTTGTTTATGATTCTAAACCTATTATCTTCTTTTTTAAGGCTTTCGGAATGATAGATAAGAGTTGGATTCGTAAAGATAAGAATTCCCAAGAGTACGATCATGGGGTGCAAGCATTTATACAGTATGCTAATGCACAAGCGAAAAAGAATGATGAAGAAAATGTGAGGTGTCCTTGTGTCAATTGTAAAAACTTTAAATCTAAAGGTAATGACACTATATATGAACACTTAATCTGTAACGGAATATTGAGAAGTTATACGATATGGTCTCGTCATGGAGAGGAAAAAAGTCCAACATCAACACCAACAACTAGAGTTGAGAGAAGAGATGATCATAGTGTTGGTAATCATAATGGTGACAACACACGTGGTATGTTAGAAGATCTCCATCCAAGTGCAAATGCAAACATCGATGGTGTGGTGAACGAGATAAGTCAAGATAGTACTCCAAGTGATAGTATTACTACACAATTTCAAAAATTATTAGAACAAGCGAAGAAGGACTTGTATCCTGGATGTGAGAAGACGACGATGCTATCTTTCCTTATTAGATTTTGGCATATTAAATGCCTTGGTGGATGGAGCGATAAAACATTTTCTATGATGCTCGATTTACTAAGAGAGTCGTTACCTGATGGGTGCAATTTGCCGAAAAACTTCACGCAATGCAAAAAAGTTATTTCAGACTTAGGATTGCATTACAACAAGATCGATGCGTGTCGGAACGATTGTATGTTATATTGGAAGGAAACTACTAACTTACAATCTTACACTATTTGTGGGGCTTCTCGATGGATAAAAGTGCGATCTGGAAAGAAGAAAAATACGCCGGCAAAGATCCTTCGCCACTTCCCATTGAAACCAAGGTTACAACGATTATACATGTCTTCTAAAGTTGCGGAGGATATGCGATGGCATGAAGAAGCGCGTACTAAAGATGGGGTGTTAAGGCATCCTGCAGATTCTATAGCCTGGAAACACTTTGATGAGACCCATCCGACATTCGCATGAGACTTGAGGAATGTAAAACTAGGTTTAGCAAGTGATGGTTACAACCCATTCAGAACAATGAGTTCTACACACATCACATGGCCTGTGGTACTTATCCCATATAATTTGCCACCATGGTTGTGCATGAAGCAACCTCACATGATTCTTTCTTTGCTTATACCAAATCCAAGTAGTCCAGGAAATAACATTGATGTATATTTGAGACCTTTGGTAGATAAGCTTAAAGAATTGTGGGCAGAGTGGGTGGATACATATGATTCTTTTAGTAAGGAAACGTTCAAGATGCATGCAGTAGTACTGTGGACCATAAGTGACTTTCCAGGTCTTGCTATGCTTTCCGGTTGGAGCACCAAAGGCAAACTAACATGTCCGTCATGCCATAAACACATATACTATAAGTATCTAAAGAGTGGGCGAAAAATGTGTTACATGGGGCATCGTCGGTTCTTACCTTTGAATCGCAGGTTTCACAAACTTAAGAAGGAGTTTGACGGAACCGTTGAATATAGAACATCCCCAATCCCACTAACGGGGAAGGAATTATGAGTAAATTGAAAGGAATTCCACATAAATTTGGGAAGGAATGTGAAGATGAAGATGCACCAAGACCTAGTCAAAGAAAGAGAGTATGAGAAGTGGAGTCTATGCCTAATAATTAGAAGAAGTTGAGTATTTTATATGAGCTTCCGTATTGGTCTACCAATCTACTCCAACACAATTTAGATTTCATGCATATTGAGAAAAATGTATGTGATAATGTGGTTGGTACTTTGCTAGAACTTGATCGAAAATCCAAGGATAGTTTAAAGGCAAGATTTGACTTAATGGCTATGGGGGCCAGATACGAGCTTCACCCAGTATTGAATGAAGACAATGATAAATGGTACATACCTTCTGCGTGCTACTCTATGGAATAGGCTGGGAAAGAGTTGTTTTGCAAGATTTTAAAAAGCTTGAAGGTTCCAGACAGTTACTCATCCAACTTCGGTCGTTGTATTAATGTTAAAGAACGCAAGATATCTGGCTTAAAGAGCCATGATTCACATGTCATTATGCAACAAATTTTGCCTTTGGCTATTCGGAAGACCTTTCCAAAGAAGGTTAGTGCTCTATTAATAGAGTTAAGCATATTCTTTCGTTATTTATGCTCGAAGGCTTGTCGGCCAGAAGATTTGAGATGGCTAGAGGAGTGCATCCCAATTATTCTTTGCAACTTAGAGTGGATCTTCCCAACTGCTTTTTTTTTTTGATATTATGGTGCATTTGCCCATCCATTTGGCATCCGAGGCACTTCTAGGTGGACCCGTCCATTTTCGATGGATGTATCCTATTGAAAGGTTTACTTTTTATTTAAAGCTTGGATGAGTTTCAATTCTAGTTTGTTTGCAATAAAACTAAATCTCATTTGAACTTATGTTTGTGAAAATAGATACTTATGCACCCTCAAGTCATATGTGAGGAATAGAGCTCAGCCTAAGGGGTCTATTGCAGAAGGATACATCGCTGAAGAATGCCTCACATTTCTGACGAGGTATTTGGATAATGTTGAGACACGGTTAGACAGACCTCCTAGGTACAAGGACAATAGCCATATTGCTGGTTTTGAAGGTTTTATTATTGACCCAATAGAGAAGAAATGAGCACACGATTACATATTGTTCAACAATGAGAATGTTTCTAGCTATGTAGAGTAAGATAAATTCAATTTGCTGAATTTATACTATTATTCAATTTCTATAAACATGTCTGTGAATAATATGAATAACGATTTCATGTAGGCAACATGAAAGTTATGTGAAGCTAACTTCCCAAAAGTTGTCAACCCGTGAGAAGCAAAAAAAGCACAAATAACAATTTGCTCAGTGGTTTAAGGAAAAATTGCATAGGATTGGACGTGCAAATCGAGACGTTAGTTCAGAACTTAAATCATTATCTCGAGGTCCATGGTCTAGTGCGAAAAGGTTTACTGGTTACACGGTGAATGTATATGTGTTCAAAACGGTTGCTCAAGAGCGTGATTTAAAGACACAAAATAGTGGTGTAATGCTTAACGCAACAGTTTTGAGGTTTGCATGCACCAAAGATAAATTTCCAGTGTCTGGGGAGATAACTTACTAAAGACGTCTAACAGATATAATAGAGTTATCATATCCTCTAGGGCACAAGGTTCTATTGTTCAAGTGTGATTGGGTTGATGTCGCAAAAGGCAAAGGTATTAAAACCAATGAGTAGGGTTCACTCTTGTCAATTTCACACATTTGTTGCCATCCCAAAAAGAAGAACCCTATGTGTTAGCATCTCAAGTTAAACAAGTTTTTTATGTTGAAGATCCTACTGAACCAGGATGGCGTGTGGTTGTCAACAATAAGCCAAGAGACACTTTTGACTTGGATGGAGATAATCGTGACCAGCTATTGGATAGTTATGGTCGTCAACTCTAATTTGATGATGATGATATTAATTTGGTGAGAGTGGATGTGGAGGGAAGAAGAGTAGATGCATCTTCTAATGAGTTTTGTCTCCAAATAGATACTTCCAGTGATTTTATTAATGATGACAACGAGCAAGATAGAGATGAAGATGTGCACAGAGATGAAAATGGAAATGAGGATGGAAATCAAGATGGTGATAATGATGATGATGATTATGATGATGATGAGGACTCTGACCCTTAGATGATCTTTTTATTTTGTGTTATCTACTGTTTTTTTTTGTAACTGACTAGTTAATTTTTTGTGTTATCTAATGTTTTATGATGAATGACTAGTCAATTTTTTTGAGAGGTTAACAAATATGTTGTAATTAGGTTGTTCCAGACTAAATTAATACATGCATTTTGTAATTTGTCTTTCACTTTGCTCTAACATCTTTTAATTTATGGTTTACTTTCTTTTATTTTGACTTTTTGCAGGTTCTTTAGTCACTGACAATATAATGGCTGAAGAACAATCGCTGCCACCTAAACGACTAAGGGGTGAGGGAAAGCTAGCATGGCTATCGCAGAGACGTGAAGGGGAATTAATCGAATACGATCATGAATTAGGAGTGCCTATTGATGATAAAATTAAAAATGCACAAAAAATTGTTAGTTATGTCAGAAAGTTAGCAAAAGATGGTGGGAACTTCCCATTTGACGAACCTTTTTGGAAGAAGATAGACAATCTGAAAGAGAAAATCGATGAAGCACACGATGATTTGAAGGTAACATATATCTACAAAATAAATCATGTTTTATTATAATATATGTACATTGTTGCTGTATAACTAATAATTTACTTTTGTATCTTGATAATAAAGCGTGTATTTCACTTCCATGAGAGAGTGAGAATCGATTTCTCAAGACACTAAATATAAGGTGGCGACAACACAAGTATAAGAAGAAAAAGAAATACTTTGATCCTTACACCACAGAAGATGAGTGGTATGCTAATCGTCCACATAGTGTGATAGAGAGTCAATGGCACAATATGGTTGATTATTGGCGATCTGATGATTACAAGGTATCTATGTTTTAAAGCTGTATTTGTATACATAAGTTATAGTTATAAGTTTGCAGTTGCTAATTATTGAATTTTTTATGTAGAAATTGAGTGAGACAAACACAACAAACAAGATGTAATACCCAAAAATTTAATTAGGGATTTAGGTGTTGACTCAATGGGACCCACGTAACTAGGGTCTACTTTTGAACTCTTGGGTTAAGGTAACCCAACAACTGGTAGGTGTAAATAACGCCACCTTTTAAATCTTGTTGAAAACGTGTTGTGTTTGAGGTTTTGAATTTTAGAAAGTATGAAATCTATCCAAGAGATTTGTTTGGATATGAGTTGAATCCCATCTGATGTGGCGTGGGAGCCTTGGTGAGAATAATTCTCCCACTCCAAAAACATGGAAAAAAAAAGAGTTGTTTTGGTTCTAAAATTAGTTAGAGATTCAAAAAAAAATCTTATCAAATCTTCCTTAGGAAATCATACACGATTTCTGTCTCTCTCTAAAATATCTCTCACACACGATTTCCCTCCCTCTCTTTTGACCCACGATCTCTCTCTTTTCTCTCTAGATATCTATCCGAAAAATAAAAACCTAGCCGTCCTCACCTTACAACCGAGAGAAAAAAAAAAGAGAAAAGAAAAAAGAGAAGAAAAGAGGAAGAAGAGGCCAACCAACACCTTATACCCTTCAAAACCCTTCCTTTTCACCATTAAAACCCTGCAAAAACCCCGTTAAAACAAGCCTCTAACCTAGATCTGTTAACTGAACACGAAAAAGGGCTGATTTTTCTACGTCAACTGGGGGATTTCAACAGTTTTAGGAAGCGTTTCAGGTAGGGGGTCAAACCCTTCTGATTTTTTTTTCTGTGTTTTATCATGATTTTTATTCATATTATGTTGTGATTTAAAAGAAAAACATAGATCCAATTGAGGAGAAATCAGTTTAAAAAGGGATCTGAAATCCTGTTCTGTATACTGTTAAAGGTATTCAATTTTGTTTATATCATTATGATGATGCTGTTATTGAATTAAACTGATTTTAAAATTGAATATATATATATATATATATATATATATATATANTTATATCATTATGATGATGTTGTTATTGATTTAAACTGATTTTAAATCGAATATTTATATAAAAAAATATATAGCTCTGATAGCCAGACTCTGATAGCCGACCACAAAATGTGGATTCCCGCATAAGGCATTTCTGATAACTGCAGGTTCTGGTAACCGAAAATATAAATAAAAATAAACTATTTATGTACTGATTATGATGCATATTTCTATCATATTGTGCTGCTGTTCTGACTTGTGAAAAAAAGTGTTCATGTGGGATTCGGCCACGCTTTTGCCATGCATGAGCGACGCTTCTAGATGCAAAATGCCACGCTTTTGGGGATCTATCTGCAATGTTTTTTCTGTCAACAACGTTTCTATTTACTGATTTTTGTTACAGCAACACCTGAGTTAGTGTGCTGTGACAAAAACCTTATTTCTAGCCACACTTCGGGTAAGGGGAGTGTGGCATTTTGTTGATTATACGTTCTGTGATTCCATTCAATTATTTTTTTTAAGATAATTGATTTTATATATATATATATTATTTGGAACCTCCTACTGGGCTTAGCTCACCCCACGAACCCCTTGTTCCCACAGTGACGCAGGGCATCGCCGGGGAGTAGGTTCACGGATAGTGATGAAGACGCTGTTCGATAAACGATCTTGAGTAGGTGATCTCTTGTTTTAGTGGATACTTAATTAATTATATTATTATTGGGACAGGGATTTTTCTTATGTGTTTTAACTGGGTTTAATTATGTCAACATTTGTGGATGATTTAAATTAGTGGATTTTATGTGATGAACTATAGTTTTTCTGAATAAGTCTGAGTTAAATAGGCATTTCTCTTGAGTGAAAAATAGGAATTGTTTCCAGATAGTCTTAAAACTTTCGTAAGAGCTAGGGGCCTTTTTAAATTAAATTTAATAAATTTTGGAGGTCTGGAAGTTAGGTTTTCAAATTTTAAAATTTGGATTAAGTGTGCTGGAAGTGTGTGACCCTGAACAGAATACCTCTGTTCACATCAGTTTTTGAACCAAACGGTTGGGAATCGGTCCGAAAACACAAAAGTTTTAGAGAATTCCGTCTATTTTTCAGAATACTAAATGGAACTTGATTTAGAGATGAAATGAGTGCTCTAGGATTTTTAGACTAAACAGAGTCAGATCTGCCTAATTAAAATAGTTTTTAGTTTTCTCAATATTTTATGTGGAATCTTGTGCAAGACAAATGTTTCAAAAATATAGATATAAACATTATATATTTACGGTCGTTTTAAGCTAAGGTTTGTACAGTTTAGATTTAAAATGAGGTCTAGGCATATTTTATAGATTTTATTAGGACTGTTGTCTGTTTTAAAAAAAAATGCCCAGGTATTTTAATCTTTTCAAGACTTAACGCTAGTTAAATCACACCGACCACTTGGGTTAAGTTAAGACATCTGGACTTGGATCTTCATGACCAATGGGTTATGGGCTTTTGAAAATGGGTCGTTACAATTTTGGTATCAGAGCACAGGTCCAAATTTTCCAGGCTTGTGTGTTTTGAATTCTTTGTTTTGGTGTTTTAGTTTTAAATAAAAAATTTCTTTTTCGAGTTGATTCTTTAATTTTATTTGTTTCCTTTTTGGGGTAAGGGTAAATAACTAAAAGCCTTATATTAAATGGATTTGTGAATTAGTTATTAATACTAGAATGGCCGCGTAGAATAACATAGTTACTCCTTCTGAAAAAAATGGCGTGCGGATCGGACAATCATGAAGGACTTTAACCGATGTGTATGAGGCAACATCGGAAGTGAATTGAAATGAAGCTAACCCTGGGGATCAACAACAACAGGATGAATTGGGGGCTAGAACCCAATGATTGGAGAACAACTTAGACAGAGTAGTGGATGTCCTTGGAAGGATTTTTGATAATATGGAGGCCAATCAACGACAACCGCGGAACCCGCCTCAACCAAATCCATCAGGGATGGTTGAGATCAGACAAATCGGTGTGTTGAAAAAATTTCAAACGTTAAACCCAAAAGAATTCGAAGGGACTGAGGATGCGAGGGCATGTTAATCATCTTGTTTCTCCAGAGGTGAAAATCGTAAATGCTGTTATCGAAGGTAGTTTTCTTGTTTATAGTTCTTGGGCTTGAGTTTTATTTGATTCTGGTGCTTCACATTCATTTATGTCTGAACAATTTACCACATCATTAGGTTTAGAACCTACGTGATTAGGATACAATCTGTATATTGCATCTCCAATTGGGAGAACTGTTGTGTTGACTAGAGTATGTAGGGATTGTTCTCTTGTGCTTGATGATCGAGAATTATCAGTTGACCTCATTCTCATGAGAATGGAGGGATATGATGCAATTCTCAGAATGGACTAGTTGTCCTATTACCTTGTCACACTTGATTGTTTCAAGAAAAGAGTTACCTTTACCGCATCGAATAGACAGAAGATATCTATCCACGGGGATAGAGAGAGAATCTTCGATTCAGCTTTGCCAGGTATAAGAAGGCGTAGAGAGTTTATAGAACAAAAAATCCTACTTGCATATCTTAGTGAAGGAGAAAAAACTATGGACGAAGGGATACCAGTAGTTCGCGAGTTCATCAATGTATTTCCTGAGGAGTTACCTGGACTGCCCCCATCAAGAGAAGTCGAATTCGCAATTGAAGTTCAACCGGGAATGAAAGAAATTTCCATACCACCTTACCGAATGGCACCACTGGAGTTGAAATAACTAGACAAGCAGCTACAAGAGTTACAACAGTTGGGATTTATCCGAGAAAGTGCTTCGCCATGGGGAGTACCAGTACTTTTTGTGAAGAAGAAAGATTGGTCAATGAGGCTATATGTGGACTACAAGAAACTGAACAAGGTCACCATCAAGAACAGGTATCCACTCCTGAGGATCGACGATCTGTTTGATCAATTGAAAGGTGTAAAGTACTTTTCAAAGATTGATCTACGATCAGGTTACCACCAGCTGAGAATGTAACACCCCGTAACCCAAAACACGGGACATTACCATCAGTTTACAAAAGACTCAAATCCGGCAGAGTCTCCTCTATAAACTGGACCCAAACACACCTGATAAACATAATGCATACTATAATATACGCAGCGGAAGTGAAGGAAGCTAAAAGTATGCACAAAATTGTCACCCATTTTCTTCTTTCAACTGAAATCTCAACAATATGGGACCAGGAGAGACCTGTCAAGAGAACATTGCCTAAATTTGTTACATCTATTTGTCATTTGCAAATAACTACAACACTTATTCTTTCACTTGACATAGATATATTTATGATATGATATATAATTATATATGTTGTTCCTGTTATACATATATATATAAAGAGAAAAACATAAAGTAGCAGAAATTATTCATATACTAACTAAAGAATCATAATGCTCACAAATCGAGCCTTCAAAGCATAAACAGACGTAGTAAAACAGCCACTGTGACTGAAGAGAGAGAAACCCACATTAAATACAAAATACGGAATCCCTCGCTAAGTAACCACGTCACAGCACCACCAAGGATCCTAATTCGATCTTCAAACGTCAACTGTAAAAACCACAAAAAATAATTGGGTGAGAAACTCAGTAGGTAGATCAACCATCCTAATACCATCACATGCAACGATTAATCTGATAAACAGTTCAGAAGCATTTATAAAGCAATGCACAATATATGGTTGATTGAAAACATCAAAAGAAAAATCCTGCATATACATATACAAACAATGGTAGTGTACTTCTGCTAGCATAGCCAAAGAACACGATTGGGTTACCCCAGTCAGGGTTACTTCAAGATCAGATACCAAGTGTGCACAATTTGACGACTACAGACTAGACAAGGGCCCCCAACTAATTTAGAGAAGGTTCCCCGATAACCCTCCGTCGCGTCTAACACCCATCGGACAGGCATGCGAACCTCAGCTAAACTAGTTGATTGAACACATCAAAAGAAAAATCCTGTATGTACATATACAAACAATGGTAGTGTACTTCTGCTAGCATAGCCAAGGAACACGACTGGGTTACCCCAGTCAGAGTTACTTCAAGGTCAGATACCAAGTGCGAACAATTTGACGACTGCAGACTAGACAAGGGCCCCCAACTAATTTAGAGAAGGTTCCCCGATAACCCTCTGTCGCGTCTAATACCTATCGGACAAGCATGCGAACCTCAGCTAAACTAGTTACTCAATACCACTAACAAACATGGTTTACCAGGAAATAATCATGACTTCTCAGACTTCCCTAATTGTACCTGTCTCCCTGACATCCCATACCGCCAAAAAGATAAAAACTCTTAGAAAGGTCTCAGATGGTATACCACATCTGGATAAGCATGATCCACCATCCTTGTAGAAAGTCCCTAACCTTTCACAAGTTTACCTTAGTGATAATATATAGTAGTATATATATAGGTTGTGTGTCTTTTAAGTTAAAGTTCGAAAACTATTTTAAAGAATACTTTTGAAAACCAATGTCCTTTTTATAGAAATCCCTTTTTGAAAATTCATCTCTTTTGAAATCCACATACAACAAGTGTAACTAGTCCTAAGGGTGAGGAACCATGGCAAGCCAACTCACCCACCCTCGTGAGGGTGAGGAACTATGACAAGCCAACTCGCTCACCCATAGGGTGCGGAACCATGGCAGGCTAACTCACGTACCCAAGTCTGTGGAACCTGTCAAACCAACTCACCCACCCCCGTAAGGGTAAGGAACCATGGCAGCCAACACACAAATCACTCGGGTGGGAAATCCGAGTGGAAGTAACAGAGGCACCAGTCCACCTAAGACATACACGGTTCTACGTGTCGTCGTGAACCCTATTAAGCCTTGTATTGAGATGCCACTACCGTCTTTAGGCGATCACGGAAAGAAATTCTTCTTTGTCACATTTTCAAAGCTGGGTTTCACATCGAGAAAACACTCGATAAAACAAATTCTTATCTCTTCCAAAGGTTTTCAATATATCAAACACAATTTCATCTACATATGTAAAACATTGTTTTCCAAACATAACCATCATTTCATCCACATAAATCAGGATAGTAAAATTTGAAGTCACAATAGTTCACAATCCATGAGAAATATTTCATAAAACATGATATATGATCAAGCATGCATTGTTTCCAAATTAAAATCAGTGTCTCAATGCTTTCTTCATATCATAAGTTTGTTGTTATCCATAAATCACATGCATGCTTTGTATACAAAGAAAATACATACATATTAGTTCGAAACATGCATTTAAAATGGTTTGGTGCTATTAAGATAAATTGACCACCTACATCTAGCGATACAGAAACTGATCCTCCTCACCCAGAGAGTCAGCAACACCCAGCTCAGCGGCTGGACAAAGAAACAAAACCGACAAAATTAGGTTCTAGTACTTAGAACCAAAAATCAGATAAAGAGAAGAAAAGTGACAAAAATCAAACTTAAGAATTATCAACTACTTAGAGTACTACTCTAAACCTTAAAGTTAGTAAAATTAGCACTACTCCTACATCAAAAGTCTCTAATCAGCCCATAAATCCCATCTTCAGCTTAAGATTGATCTTCATAGTCTTCAACATGATAGTTCCATCCAAAATAACTTAGATTCATAGCCCACCATCACCAAGTATTACATATAAATCTCCAAAATTTCATACACTAACATCATCAAATTTCTAGACCCAAACTCAAGGTTCTATTGAAATCATCAAAATCTCCAAACAAGGTGTGATTTCCCACCAAATATGAGCATATAACAATTCTAGAGCATGAATCATTTTCAAGCTCTTTGTTCATTATAACAACAAGTTCAAGGGACCATCATCTAAAACTAAAGATAGATAAAGTCATCTTAAGCATCAATAACAATCTCAAAATGCCTAAAACAGTCCATGAGTGTCCTTTAAGTTCTAGAATTTATCAAACCTCATTTTAATATGAAACTAGAGAAAAATTAGCTCATCAAGTTTGTTAATGGCTTCTCATCAATTAAAATCATATGATTTATCACAATCTCATAAATCCCTAATAAGATAGATTTTACCATCTAATTTATTCACCTTGAACATCAAATTTTTTTATCATCATCCCCAACTATACAAGGATTAATCACCATAACCTCATCAAGTGTAAGTCTTCATTTGCATGCATTAAAAGTGAAGGAAGTAAGATCATAAAAACCACAAACTTATATCAAATCTTTAATCTATCCACCCAAAATTTCTAATTCATCATACATTTTCGTTTTTCTTCAAAAATTCCCAATTTACATTATTCAAAACTACTAAAATGAGTGAGAATGTTGAAATCTCACCTTAATCTAAAAAAATTAGCTCATCTTATCACCCCTTCCACCATTGATCTCTTATTCAACAAGATCTACAACAATAAGGCATTTGAAGCAAACCCTAGGTTATTTATAAATGAAATCAGCTGAAATATAAAGGTTTTTGGGCAAAAAACTCACCCAAAAGAACTGAAGAAAGATGAGGGAAGGATTGGGGTCAATTTCCCTTCCTCTCCTTCCTTCTTCTTCTTCTTCTTCTTCTTCTTCCTGCTGCTGCCGACTACTACAGCAGCTGCTGCTGCTTTTCTTTCTTTTCGTCTACCAACTCTCTATCTCTCTCTCTCTCTCAGCCATTTTCTACTACTGTTGCCTCCTTCCACTCTCCCTCTCTAACTCGATCATCTCTCCATCTCTCTCACTCTCTACCACGATCTCTCCTCTCTCCCTCATTTCTTTCTCTGTTTTTTCTTTTTTTTGATCAGCATACAGCTGATTGGGGAAGAGGATGGTGGTGGTGTTTGGTTGGGGAAGAGGGGTGGTGGCGGGTTGGCCCTGGGTTACGAGTTGTCCCCAAACCTAGTTAAATTTTATTTATTTATTTTTAACTCAACCCCAAATTGTTCTCGCTTTGTTTTTGTGACAAAAATACCTAGGTGGAGTTCACCTCCGAATTTTTTTTTAAATCTTTAATGTACACCTTATTAATTAATTTTGTGCACAAGTAGTTTAACCCTACAAGATTGCAATAGTACCCCTCAAATGCTTGTGCTCTTTGTGCACCATGCCACGTGTTTTGCCCTAAAAGAAAAAGTCACTGATTCATTGGGTTGAGTCATGGGGTCGATTTTTCAGGGTCTCACAGAAAATACGAGTGGAGGACATCAAGAAGACAGCGTTTCGAACCAGATTCGGTCATTTTGAATTTCCCGTAATGCCGTTTGGATTGACGAACGCACCTATGGCATTTATGGACCTGATGAACAGAGTTGTCTGACCTTATCTGGATCGCTTAGTTGTAGTTTTTGTAGACGACATCCTCATCTACTCGAAGTCAAAAGAGGAACATGAAGAACATCTGAGGACAACTCTGCAGACACTGAGGGAGCATCGGTTGTACGCAAAAAGGAGTAAATGTGACTTCTGGATGAAAGAGGTGTTATTTCTGGGGCACGTCAACTCTGAACATGGGATTCGAAATTCGAAGCTTCTTGGGCCTAGCCGGTTATTATCGACGGTTTGTTGAAAACTTTTCTAGACTTGCAACACCACTGACTCAGTTGACTAAGAAAGGGGTTAAGTTTGAATGGAGCCCTGAGTATAAAAAATCTTTCGAAGAGTTGAAGCCAGGGCTTACAACCACACCAATTTTGATCATACCAGAGCAAAGGTTAGGCTACGTAGTTTATTGCGATGTCTCATATAAAGGGTTGGGTGGTGTGCTGATGCAAGATGAAAAAGTGGTGGCGTATGCCTCAAGACAACTGAAGGATCATGAGAAGAATTATGCTATGCACGGTCTAGAGCTTGCAACAATGGTGTTTGTACTAAAACTGTGGAGACACTATCTCTATGGCAAAAAGTTTGAAGTTTTCTCGGATCATAAGAGTTTGAAATACATCTTCGCACAGAAGGAACTGAACCTGTGACAAAGGAGATGGCTTGAGTTTCTCAAGGACTACGATTTCTCGCTAAACTACCATCCTAGAAAGCAAATGTGGTGGATAATGCACTTAGCAGAAAGAATCACAGAATGGTAGCAGCACTTCAGATGCTTGAGACCATTGATGATTACGATCTTCAAATTGTGAAGGAGGCTACGGAGGCATGTCTAAACCATGTGGTGGTGGAACCAGAAATCATCAAGCGAGTGGTGGAAGCACAAGAGCAGGATGCAAAACTGCAAGAAATCAGTGAGAAGATTGGGATAACACAGTCACCAGAAGGTTGGACTCAGAGGAAAAATGGGGATTTGTAATTCAAAGGAAGGTTGTGTGTACCGAAGGATGAGAAACTAAAAAGAGACATTCTGACAATGGCTCATGAGTTGAACTTTTCAATACATCCGGGCAGCACAAAAATGGACCCAGATTGAAGGAGGTGATTCTGGTGGAAGGGGATGAAGTGAGATGTGGCATCATTCGTTTTATATATCTCACTTGCCAGTAAGTGAAGATAGAGCACAAAAAGTCAGCAGGACCCTTGCAGCCGCTCAAGGTGCCAGAGGGGAAATAGGATTTCATTACTATGGGCTTCGTAAGAGGGTTACCAAAAACGCGGCAACGATTGGATAGCATATGGGTGGTAGTTGACCGACCCACTAAATCGGTATATTTTCTACTGACTAAGGAGACTGATACAATCGAAACCCTGAGTGTGCTATACATCAAGGAAATTGTGGTGCACCATGGGGTACCTCTGTCGATTGTATCAGATAGGGATCCGCTCTTTACATCAAAGTTCTGGGAAGGTTTTTAGGATGCTATAGGAACAAAACTACATGAGTACGGCATATCATCCTCAAACCGATGGACAATCAGAGAAAATGATACAAACCTTGGAAGACATGTTGCGAGTCTGTGCAATTGACTTTTAAGGAAGCTGGAATGAACACCTGCCACTTATTCAGTTTGCATAAAACAACAGCTTTCATGCAAGTATTGTGATGGCACCCTATGAAGCCTTGTATGGGAGACCTTGCAAGACTCCCTTGTGTTAGGCTAAGGTCAGTGAGAAAAGTGAAATGGGGCTAGAAGTCATCCATCAAACAAGTACGAATCATCAAAGAACGCTTACTGGCTGCTCAGAGTAAACAGAAGAGTTATACCGACAAACGTAGAGGGCCACTGGTTTTCCTGGAAGGTGACCATGTGTTTTTAAAAGTTAGCCCTAGACCCGGGATCAAGCGATTTGGGAAGAAATGGAAGCTTTCACAAAGGTACATTGGACCTTTTCAAATTTTGGAAAGGGTTGGAGAAGTTGCTTATAAACATGCGTTACCATCGCAATTGGCTAATATCCACAATGTGTTTCACGTATCTATGCTACAGAAATACAATGCAGACCCCACTCATATTATTGATTGGCAAGAAGTTCAATTAAGTTAGAAAGCCACATACGAAGTGTAACCCATCTGTATCTTGGACACCAAAGTTCAAGAGTTACGTAACAAGATGATTCGATATGTGAAGGTGCAGTGGCAACATCACAGTTCGGAAGAAGCAACGTGGGGTTAGAGCCCGCAATGCGAGTAAAGTATCTGGAACTATTCACAGGTACTTGACTTAAACCCACTCTGAATTTTAAATTTCGGGACGAAATTTCTTTTTAGGGGGTAATGATGTAATACCCGAAAAATTTAATTAGGGATTTAGGTGTGGACTCAATGGGACCCATGTAACTAGGGCCCACTTTTGAACAATTGGGTTAAGGTAACCCAACAACTGGTGGGTGTAAATAATGCCACGTTTTAAATCTTGTTGAAAACGTGTTGTGTTTGAGGTTTTGAATTTTAGAAAGTATGAAATCTATCCAAGAGATTTGTTTGGATATGATTTGGATCCCATCTGATGTGGGAGTCGTGGAGCCTTGGTGAGAATAATTCTCCCACTTCAAAAATGTGGAAAAAAAATAGTTGTTTTGGTTCTAAAATTAGTTAGAGATACAAAAAAAAAATCTTATCAAATCATCCTTAGGAAATCATACACGATTTCTCTCTCTCTAAAATATCTCTCTCTTACACACGATTTCCCTCCCTATCTTTTGACCCGCGATCTCTCTCTTTTCTCTCTAGATATCTATCCAAGAAAAAAAAACCTAGCCGTCCTCACCTTACAATTGAGAGGAAAAAAAAGAAAAAGGGAAGAGAAGAGAAGAGAAGAGAAGAGAATAGGAAGAAGAAGAGGCCGACCAACACCTCATACCCTTCAAAACCCTTCTTTTTCACCATTAAAATCCTGCAAAAACCCATTAAAACAAGCCTCTAACCTAGATCTGTTAACTAAACACGAAAAAAGGTTGATTTTCTACGTTAACTGGGGGATATCAATAGTTTTAGAAAGTGTTTCAGGTAGGGGTCGAACCCTTCTGGTTCTTTTCTGCGTTTTATCATGATTTTTATTAATGCTATGATGTGATTTAAAAGAAAAAAATAGATCCGATGGAGAAGAAATAGGTTTAAAAAGGGATCTGAAATCCTATTATGTGTACTGTTAAATGTATTCAATTCTGTTTATATCATTATGATGATGTTGTTATTGGTTTAAACTGATTTTAAATCGAATATATATATAAAATATATATATGGCTTTGATAGCCGACCACAAAATGTGGATTCCCACGGAAGGCAGTTCTGATAACTGCCAGTTCTGGTAACCGAAAACATAAATAAAAATAAACTATTTATGTACTGATTATGATGCATATTTCTATCATATTGTGCTGCTGAAAAAAAAATGTGTTCATGTGGGATTCAGTCACGCTTTTGCTATGCATAAGCCACGCTTCTAAATGCGAAAGGCCACACTTTTGGGGATCTATTGGCAATGTTTTTTCTGTCAACAACATTGCTATTTACTAATTTTTGTTACCGCAACACGTGAGTTAGTGTGCTGTGACAAAAACTTTATTTCTAGCCACACTTCGGGTAAGGGAAGTGTGGCGTTTTGTTGATTATACGTTGTGTGTTTCCATTCAATTATTTTTTTAAGATAATTAATTTTATATATATGTTTTTTGAAACCTCCTACTGGGCTTAGCTCACCCCACGAACCCTTTGTCCCCACAGTGACGCAGGGCATCGCTGGGGAGTAGGTTCGCGGATACTGAGGAGGACGCTGTTCGAGAAGGGATCTTGAGTAGGTGATCTCTTGTTTTAGTGAACACTTAATTAATTATATTATCATTGGGATAGGGATTTTTCTAATGTGTTTTAATTGGGTTTAATTATGTTTAATTATGTTATCATGTGTGGATGATTTAAGATAGTGGATTTTATGTGATGAACCATAGTTTTTCTGAATAAGTCTGAGTAAAATAGGCATTTCTCCTGATTGAAAAATAGGAATTGTTTCCGGATAGTCTTAAAACTTTCATTAGAGTCCTTTGTAGATTAAATTTCATGAATTTTGGAGGTCTGGAAGTTAGGTTTTCGAACTTTTAAAGTTGGATTAAGTGTGTTGGAAATGTGTGACCCTGAACAGAATACCCTCTGTTCACGTCAGTTTCTGAACCAAATGGTTGGGAACCGGTCCAGGGTCAAAACACAAAAGTTTTAGAGAATTCCGCCTATTTTCCAGAACACTAAACAGAACTTGATTTGGAGATGAAATATGTCCTCTAGGATTTTTAGACTAAACAGAGTTAGATCTACCAAATTAAAATGGTTTTTAGTTTTCTCATTATTTTATGTGGAATCTTGTGCAAGAAAAATGTTTCAAAAATATAAATATAAACCTTATATCTTTATGGTCGTTTTAAGCTAAGTTTTGTATAGTTTCGATTTAAGATGAGGTCTAGGGAGATTTTATAGTTTCTACTGGACTGTTGTCTGAATAAAAAAAATGCCCAGGTATTTTAATCTTTTCAAGACTCAACCCTAGTTAAATCACATCGACCACTTGGGTTAAGTTAATACATCTGGACTTGGATCTTCATGACCAATGGGTAATGGGCTTTTGAACATGGGTCGTTGCACAAAAAGCAGCAAAAAGTAACCCACAATGCCAGTTCCAAATCATATTTGAATCATGGTGCGGAGGTAAAACCAAGGGTTCACTTCACACTCTTACTAAACTAATTAGTCATTTATGTAAAATAACAAACAATCTTCTACAGATACGGAAAGAAACCAAAAAACACCATCGCAGGTGGACATCTATAAAAAGGCACATCGTTGTTCGAATCCCCTAGCAAAGAAAATAATAGTATGTTTTAATTTTAGTAGTTTATCTTTAACTTAGTTTGGCTTGTTATATTGTTCTAACCTCGTATATATGTGCGTAATTGCAGAATAAAATGGAAGAGCTAGAAAAGAAGGTGGCTAAAGGTGGCATGTCTTCTCAAGGGGATGGTTTGCAATTGGATGGCGATATCTACTCCCAAGTCATGGGACCAGATAAACCATGGAAGCCCCATTGTGTTCGCATATGAGTGAAAGCTAGCACATTTAAGGGAGGATTTTCACGTAATGCCAACCAAATGGAGATTCAGATGTTGAAGGAAGAGGTTTCCTTGCTACGTCAGGAACGAGAGGTTATGCTAAGGGATCGTGAGAGGGATCATGAGAATTTAAGGAAGGAATTGCAAATGCAAATGCAAAAGAGTCGAAAAGAGATGCAAAGAAATATGCAAGTAATGTTTAGTTTTCTTGTGCAGAATATCGCTAGTCAAGTATGTATATTTCAACTAAGTTTGGTTGCCTTCAAGTTATACTTTTTTATATCTTAATTAACTAAGTTCTTGCGTTGCATGTGTAGAATAATTCGCCAACGCCCTCGGATCAAAACTAGGCTTATATGGGATATATATATATATATATATATATATATATATATATATATATATATATACTTGGTAAGATCATATATTCTTTCACTAAATTCATGTAATGCTTAATTTGCCACCTCAACTATAATTGTAGGCTATTTGTTGCTATGATTATTAGACTTAAAAATCTACTTTAAGTTGTTTTACTCAATTAGTCTTAGCTATTGGCCTATAAGTAGTTGAATGATGGTGGGTGTTGGACCTAGGAAATTGAAACATGAAAAGTTGATTTCCCTTATAACTAGTAGAAAATAAGATGTGTCAGAAATATAAAAAGTCTAAGGCCTACAACCAGAACCATGTATTAATTTGCTTAAGCCTTTGGAGTTAAAGCTTGTATATATTAGTCACAAATTGTCTAAAGTCTTTGAGTGTGCTTATGTATTGGCTATGCATTTAACTTGTTAATTAATTAGCTCGTATACCTTAGACACCAGCTGAATGAAATGAATGAATAAACGTATTTGGTCCTCAAATAGCTATGCATATGTTCATATTTTCTATTATAGGTAACATAAACATGGTTCTAATATGTTTTATTCTTTTTTTCTTTCCTTGCATGTGAAGCTCATTTTGGATGGGAACTTAGAAGTTGCGAAGAAGAAAGTTAGCACTTCGGGATGAACTTGAAAATAAGACAACTTAATTTTGGATGGGATGACTCGTATGTAGTTTGTTTGATCAAAACTTAGGACTTTTGAATACATCAAGTTAGATAGTGCACCTTCTTTAATTAGGAATGCTACTTATACTTTGTGGAAAACTTTAGGATTTCATGTTCATACTTTACATATGGAAGTCTTTTTGGGAATAGGTGTCGAAATCTTGATGGTTTTGAAATTTGAATGAAATGTGGTTGTGTTTGTATTGAATGGTTTGGTAAATTTGAATGGATGTGGATGTGAATGGATTGATGTGTGTTGATTTATAAAATGAACAGATCAATGAAAAGGCTTAATGGTTTGGAAATTTGGATGAACGTGGATGTGTATTTATTGAATGGTTTGGTAAATTTAAATATGTATATGTGAATGGATTGATGTAGATTTGTACAATGAACAGGTCATTGAAAAGTCTTATAAGCCTGGAAAAAGGAACCAAGAAAATTAGTTTTGTAAAAAATTGGATTATTTGCGACGTTTTAAATCCGTCACAAATAGTCTACTAAATTTTTTTATACAGATGTTTTACGACGGTGCAGAAAGCGTTGCTAAATCATCAGGATCATTTGCTACGATCATAGAGCGTAACAATAGACCACAAATAGTGGCACATTTAACCCTCAGTTAGCTACGGTTTGAACGGTAGCAAAAAAAAGAATATTTGTTACGACTCGATAATTCGTAGCTAAATTTCGTCACAAAAGATATTTGCTACGCCACTTAAAGCTAAGCCTTAAAAACCGTCACAAAAATGAATTTTCTTCGATTTCCTTTCTTTTTGCTATAGTTTTAGACCGTCGCAAAAAGCCTTAATTTCTGTAGTGCCGAGATGCCCTGAACTCTAACTCAAGTTACAAAGACCTTCTTGAGTTTACTTTTGACACGAAATTTGACAAACAAAAAGTATATAAGAAAACTCATGGACTTTACACAAGGTGTGGTAGAGTCAAACACATCAATGAAGTCAAATGTTTTCTAATTTTTTTCCCTTTCTTGTTTTAAGTATTTTTGGGTGCGATGTTCATTAGGGTTTGTGATCTAGTTCATGAATCAGAAATCAAAATTGATATAATATCTTATTCTTAAGTTTAATACTTCTACAAAACAGAAATTTTAAGGATCAAATCTGGTTAGTTTGTTCAAATGAGGCCATATTGAATCGGTGGTTTACAGTATAATGATTCGTCTTTTAGTCATATGGTCGTACATGTCACTGTCAGACTTAATACCATCAGAAATTTTGGAGAAGATGACCGGCAATCTTTCCATCGTTTGACTACTGTAGCAGTTGGCCGTCGGATTTTGTTTAAGGAGCTATGGGTGTTTTTCAAAAAAAAAGGAACGAATTTCAAACCACCAACAGAGAGTGAATGGTCCACGACCGGAAGTGAACTCATTGGGACCTTGTTGCCCCATCCTCGCGATTCTCCATTAACCATTCTGTAGACACCCAATTTTTGCACCTATTTCGGGTGCCGTCAGCTGGTAACCAGAACCGATTTTGTGAAATACTTGGAACTGGAACCAATTTTGCATAAGTAGGAACCAAGAATTATCTTTGGATTTTGGGAGCCCTTTTGGCATAGGAAAATATAACCCCAAACTTTGTAGAAATTTTCAAAAGGACCTTTTTGTAAAAACTAAGAAAATGAAGGGTATTAGAAAGAAAAGTTAGTGAAGTGCGGATCTCCTTCTAAAGGTGACACATGTCACCTACTTTTAGTTGTAAAAAAAATAATAATAAGAAAAGTTGTCTTGAAAAAAGTGGTTTTGAAAAAAAGTTGTTTTGAAAAGTTGTTTCAGAAGAAAAAGTTGTTTTGAAAAAGAAAAGAAAGTCGTTTTGGAAAGAAGAAAAAGTTGTTTTGAAATAACTTTTGGAAAAAGGTTTTTAATGTTTTTATAAAAAAGTGACATGTGTCACTATATTAGTGGGATCGACCATTAGAAGGCCGATCCCCCTAATATGATGACACACGTTCTGCTTGTTTTTTTAGAAAAAAAAAGAGGAATAAGAAGAGAAGAAAGCAAGAAAAAGGTGTCTTTGCGGACATTTGTCACCACATGATAGGGACCGGTCCTTAGAGGGCCGATCTCTCCCATGTGGTGACACGTTCCCCACATTGTTGGCTTCGTTTCGTGCGAAATGTTTTAAAAAAGGGTAGTTCATGTGTTTAGGTGACCTTTTGGGTTTTAGGAAAAAGAAAATACTTTTTTTAGTAGAATTTAGAAAATAATTTTGTTTTTGAATAAAATAAGTGACAGATGTTAGTGTATGATTAGGGTTGGCCCTTGGAGGGCCGATTTCCCCATTTAGCAACTCACATTCTTTCTTTTGGCAAGCACATGGAGACGCGTGTCTCCATCTTCACGGTTTCTTTAAAATATGCTCATTTTGTGGAGAGAGGATATCTACCCTTTTGTTTTTCTTCTCTCTCACAAAATACACTCGATCTATGTGAACCTAGTCTACCCAATCCTTACACAACACCTGGCCACTAAGAAAAGATATTTTTCTTCCTCTTCATCTCAACCGTCCAAGTGTGGTTGATCCAGCCGTTAAGTAGAGGAAACCCTAGTTTCTTCCTTTAAAAAGGAAAGTTACCCGAAAAGGAAACTCTCTCCTTCTTGGCTTTTCTCTTTGGGCTTTTCTCTTGGCTTGTTTACACTCTTGGCCTCTCTAGTTTTCATTCTACACTCTTTGGTTTTCTTGTTTTCTTCTGCTTCTAGCTCTTTTCTCTTCTTGCGTACAAGTAATTAGGGTTTAGGAAAAGTTTAATGAGGTAAGAGAGAAGATAAGGAGAGGTGAGGAGAGAGGATATTTTCTTGTCATCTTCTTTCTTGCGTCACTATGGCGGGATGAGTCCAAAGGAAGGACATCATCTTCTTCCTTGAAATTCCAGTAACATCCCACTTATTTTTCTCATCTAAAGCTAATTATATGGAGCAAACTATGGATTTCTCTCTTATATTTGCTTAATTGGATCAATTGCAATTTCACGTTTGTAAACTTTTCTTTCTCTACTAATCTTCTCTTTTGTAGAAAGATCCATGCTAGAAATCTAAATATAATAATCTTGATTGCTATTCTTGGTATAGAATTTGTAACTATTCTCTGTTGAGTATGTGAATGTCTTCTTTTTATGTTTTGATACGAAATAAGGCTAAAAGTGGTTGCTATTTCTGGCATGAGATAGAATTGGTATCCATTCTTTGATTGAATATGTGAATATCTTGATTTTCAACGTTGATGTGAAATAAAGCTTGATTTCTATTTCTGGTATGAAATAAAGTTCTCTGCTAAAAAGCATATTCTAATCTTATTTTTCATCTTTGTACATAATGAAATAAAAAAGTATGCTATAATCTTGTTTACTACCTTTGTATATAATGAAATCAAGAGCTAGTATGTTATAATCTTATTTTCCATATTTGTATATAATTAAAGAAGGAGCAAGTTAGTTACACTTTTGTTTTCCATTTCTGTATATAATGAAATCATGAGTTAAAAAAGCATAAAATAGCTTGGTTTTATAAGAATTTTTTGATGAAAAAGCATGTCAATCTCTCTGTAGCTTTTGTATGCATAAAGGAATGCCTATATTCATGAAAAGTCTTTTGTGTATATATGATGATGTGAGACCCGAGAGTAAAGTATAGGCTTATTTATGTTGATATTATTAGAAATCATGGTTTTGAAAATGCTCGGTGATTGAATCATGTCAATAACTATGGATCTCATGTCTTGGATATAGCCATCAAGGAATATGCTCACAGGAATACATTATGCGATAGTATTATCTCCTCATATGGTGGTTTGAGATATCTTTGTAGCCATGCATGTGTTGCTATAATCAATGTTTAAAATGTATGTTGATAGTCATTAAGATGAATTCCCTATGAGGTGATGAAGATTTTTTATACTTGTGTGTTTGATAAAAAGAAAGCAAAATATGCATGACTTCATGATGTGTAAAATGCCTCGATCCTTATGTTGAAGTGGCATGATCTTCAATGTGAATGGTTTGGATCGTGGAAAGGACCATTGAGCTAACACAATCCTAACATGTTTAGCTCTCTTTGTTTAATATCGAAATGTCAAGTTTAATCCATTTAATACTCTTTACTCTTTTGGCATGATGATATGATTATGTGGTGATATGATTGTGACACATGTTTGTTTGACATATTTGCCGTACATGCCATGTTAGAAATCCATGAAATATGCATATGCTTTGATTCTTGAATTCTTTTTTTATCTTATCTCATTTTAGCTTAATTTGCGCTTAATCCCTTTTAGGCTAGTGGAATAAATGCAAATAAGCTTTTAAATAAAACACTTGGGACCTGAACCCTGTTTGCGGGTTCTTGTGCCTGAATCTCTCCATTGAGCTTTCAGGGCCCAATCAGTGCCTAAAAATCCCTAAAATAGACTAGGTCATGTACTTAGTGTCTTAGAATTCCTAAACAAAGACTATATTCTTAGATCGTTCTTCGTTGACTTTTAGAGTCACTTTCATGCATCTCCACATACGCACACTGGACGCGTGCGAGTCATCATCTTCGTCACGTGTGCAGCCTGCATGTGTCAGCATGCTTCTCAAAATGAAAAGAAAGAATTAAGTTTTCAAAAAATAAAAAATGTTTTAGCATCGGCTTTACAAGTCTTTCATCGTCACGTGCCTATTTTCACGTACGATCTTTTGTCACACGCCTATCTCGCACGTTCCATCGTCAAGTGCCTATTTTACACGCACGATTTGTTGTCACGTGCCTATTTTGTACGTCCCTTTGTCACGTGCCTGTCTCGCACGTTCCTTCATCACGTGCCAGTTTACACGTACGATCTTTTGTCACGTGCCTGTTTTGCACGTATGATCTTGTGTCATGTGCCAATTTTCCACATTCCTTCGTCACGTGCCTGTTTTGTATGTACCATCTTTTGTCCCGTGCCGGTTTTGCATATTCCTTCGTCATGTGCCTATCTTGCACGTACGATCTTTTGTCACGTGCTGGTTTCTCCCGCTCCTTCGTCACGTGCCTGTTTTGCACGTCTTCCATTGTCACGTGCCCATTTTGCACGTGCAGTCTCTTGCCATGTGCCGGTTTAGTACGTTCCTTTGTCACGTCCCTGTTTTGCACGACGTCCTTCATCACGTGCCAATTTTGCATGTACGATCTTTTGTCGCGTGCCTATTTCGCACATACGATCTTTTGTCATGTGTCAGTTTTGCACGTTCCTTCGTTACGTGCCAGTTTCGCACGTCTTTCCTCTATCACGTGCGGGTTCAGCACGCACCTCCCCTTTTGTCACGTGCCTGTTTTGCACGTACCCCCTTCCTTTGTTGCGTATCCGTTTCGTACGCCTGTGTTGCTTAGTGTATGTGCCAGTTTTGCACGTATCACTTGTCTGTTGGTGCACGAGCATAGTTATGCACGTGTCACTATTGTATGCTTAGGTATATGTGCGGTCGCACATATCACCTCTTGTGTGCACGTGTGGTATCTACACACGTGTCAATGCGCTTTGATGCACCTCCAGAGCATGGAGAGGAGTACCCATTTTTATTTTTTGCCCCAGAACCTCATGCGATGTCACATAGATTTAGGGGGCATTATACATTACTTTAATCGCTTCCCCATTGTAGCATACCTTCGTTTGATCATAAATTCTCAAAGAACGCCCTTAGCCATGAAGTAGAGGCCGATCTCACGATCGGGCAGTTGTCAAGTGCCTAACACCTTCTTGACTTGTACGTGGATTCCCTTACCCAGGAATCTCTTCATTGTAGACCATTGACCGGAAGATCACCATGGAGTTTTCGATAAAATAAAAGTAGTTTTCCAAAAAAAGTGGGTCCTAATTCCCTCTAATCAGGTGGCGACTCCATCACTTTTACACGACTCTTTAGTCATCATACATTACTACCTTTTCGTAGATGAATTCAGGACTTTTTTCCTTCTTCGGGAAGACGAGGCCCCTGACTTTTTGGGTTCACAGACTGGCGACTCCACTGGGGAAAGTCAGGAATTCGACTCAAAAAGCGAGTAAGGGCATTATTTGGGAATTTATGATCTGACACATCTCGGGCTTTGCACACACACACACAACACACACACACACACACACACACACACACACACACACACTGCACGCACCCATTCATCTGCATTGCATCTGCATATTCTCTTTGATCCTATTATCAGGAAAAGGAAAACCCGTGGTTGCGGTAGGTCTCGTCCCTGCTGGAAGGGCCATATATGAATAACGACCGAAACTCCACACCCTCCGCCTTGCACTAACGACTAGCCTTCGAGCTGCGAGATATATCTTGCCGAGGTGACCCAAGCTTACCCATGTCTAGAGACTAGTCGAACCCAGCATGCATGTAGTTGCGATAGAAATAATCTTCAGGGATAACCTAAAGGACTGCATTCATGTCGCACAAATTTCGAGGCATGACTCACTGTAGGAATTATTGTGGTACTAATGAAAAGCTATCTCAATTGCTATTTCAATTAGCTACAGATAACCACGAGTAGCTGCAGTCCCGAGCCAAGAAGTCTGCTTACACTAGGCAGTTAACAGTCAGATAGGGTATGCAAGGTCTGAAATGCAGTACGAGGCAACCTTTTCAGTCTACATGGGTCAAAAAAAATCATCGGTTAGTCAGGAGAGAGAT
Organism: Macleaya cordata; assembly: GCA_002174775.1. NCBI lineage: Eukaryota > Viridiplantae > Streptophyta > Magnoliopsida > Ranunculales > Papaveraceae > Macleaya > Macleaya cordata. Next base: position 76,538 of record MVGT01000928.1, on the reverse strand, counting down.
AATGGCAAAGCAAGAGTGCAGTGGTGATTCAGTGTTAGAAATGGAGAAAATGCTTTGAGAAAATAATGAAAGAGGACATAAAAACAATGATGGAATCTATGTTGACAGAGAGAGTTGGGCCGGTAGGGCAAGGAAAGCAAACACTCCTGGCACCTTCAGAACCGGAGGGCAAAGATAAAGGGCAAACCTCGTCCGTAGTACACAAGGAGGGGGAGGTGGCCAGGACCCACTTCCAGGGGCTGGCAAAATCTTATTTGATCCATGAGGTCATTGACACCCCCAAGAAGCCGTTGGTGGCTGTTGTTCAAAGGAAAACATTGGCTTTGCCAAAAAGCTGCCAGTCTGATGATGAGTACGACTACCAGCAGCATGAAGAGTCATATCGGAAGGTCAAGAAGGACAACGACCCTCTTCAGCAGGAGATTATCACCAGGCTTCAACGCCTGGAGGGAAACTCATTGACAACCTTTGATGTGAATGCCTGGTACCAAGCTCCAAAAGATGAGCTACCCATGGGGTTTGTTTTCCCTGATATGAGCAAGTATGATGGGACGGGGTCACCAAAGCCCCATATCTTGATGACTATGAATTGCATGAAATCCATGAGGTTGAGTGATGACTTTTTAGATCATCTGTTCTCGATGAGTCTGATGGGGTACTCCCTAGACTGGATAGTGGAGCTTGACAGGACAAAATACCTTACTTGGACTTTACTCAGAGATGCCTTTGTCTGACACTTCACCTATGGTATAGATGGAAGAGTGACTAGGCGTCAGTTGGAAGAAATGTAGCAAGACCCGAATGAATCCTTTACCAACTTTATAGCCAGGTGGAGACTTAAGGTCTGGGAAATGGTCGAGCGACCAACCGAAGAAGAGCAGATTACGATCATAAGAAAGAACATGAAGCCAGGTTACCAAGCACTCTTGAGCGGAGTTACTCACAGGAAGATAGACAAGTTCATACAAGCAGCTACCCAAGTAGAGGATTTCCTGAAGTCCACTTCCCTCTCGACCTTGCTGGCATCAGGGTCTGATACAAAAGGGAAGAAAAATGGAAAAAAGCATGTTAACTACATTGCTAACCAGCAGAATACCCGGGGGCAGGGACATAAGAAAGTTGACTCGAAAGTGCCGGATAATAGGCAGGTTCAGGGGAATCAGCAAATACCAGAAAATAACTAGGTTCAAGGAAATCCATAAGGCAGGGGTAATCAATATAACAGGCGGAATCAGAACGCCTGGGCCGGAAGAGAGTTCTCTTAGCTAAATCACATGCCCTATACGCTTTTGCTAGTGCTGCTAGAGGAAGGGTTAATAACATTAAGGAGGCCATCACCGCCTCCCAACCCATTGCCACCTTGGTACCACCCTGAGGAACATTGCGAGTACCATCAAGGTCCTGGACACAACAGATAAATATTTGGCGTTACACCACAAAATCTAGGATCTTCTTGAAGAAGGGAGGATCAACCTATCCAGGGTGCAAACACCAACTTGGCCTAACGTCAACACCAATCCTCTACCAGCACACCAGCCGGAGGGATAGCAACATATGAACTATATTGAGACGGGTGAATCAAAAGTTATAATTCAGGTAGTAAGGAAGCTGGAGACGTTAGGATCGATAACAGCACAGGGAAGTGCCAGTACCTACCACATCGGTGAATCAAGTTGAGCGTCACTTAACCTAGATGATTTGGTAGCGAAGGTCAAGAAGAGAGAGTTAGAAAGGTTGTGGCCGGTACAGACAAAAGAAATGGCTAGGGCGCTGGAAGGTGAGATCATGGAGACAGAAGAACAGACACTGTCGCAGCCAAAAAAGGAGCCACTTTTTATAGTAACTTGCAAAGAGAAGATAACGTCAGTGGTGATCGGACCCCCACAGCCTAGTTGGCCGCGTCATCATAGTCAACAAGGCAAGGCATGCTCCAATCTTAATTGACCCTTCCTGAAGGAAAAGTCCTTCATCTGTCGGCAGCCGCAGCAGTGCTACAATCAACCCGCAGGAATGGATAACTCCTAAGTCATCATCCCAGTCATGGTCCGACCCAATTCCGACGGAGGAGGTCGCGGACAATGAATGTCGTGAGGTATAGTATCAGACCAGGATGGGAAATACTTACAAGCCCGCCCACTTAAGGGCAGATAGGTCGGCAGATGTAGTACGACCTCCGCTCATCCACTTTCCAGAGCAAAGGATGAGAGAGCAGAAATCTGAGGATGAATTGGTGGTTGAGCAGCTACGAAGAACAAAAGCAAATGTCTCAGTCTAGGGATTGCTAAAAGCCTCGACCAACCACAGAGATGCGCTACTTTCAGCTCTGGATTCCATAAAGGTTTCTAACAAGATTACACCAGATGAGTTAGTGGCAACCGTAGCACAAGTCAGATAAATCCCTGATGTTTCTTTTATGGATGAAGACTTACCATCAGAAGGGCAGAAGCATAACATGGCGTTGAACATCATAGTAGGCTAGGGACATCTGATGATCACTTTAATTTTGATTGATAACGGCTCATGTGTCAACATCTGCACTTTACAAAAATGGCACGTCTTATGGGTCTTAGTGATGATGACATGGCATTATAAGAAGGAATAACCAAAATGGTTAAGGGTTTTGATAATGGGAAAAGAACCGCAGTTGGAGAATTCACCGCGAAGATCCAAACCAGATGGGTGCATACAGAGGCCCAGTTCCTAGTAATGGACATCAATGTAAACTTTAATCTATTATTGGGGCAGCCATAGTTGCACCAACATAACGTTGTGGCCTCCACAGTCGACCAGAAGGTGAAATTCCCAAATCAAGGCAGAATAGTAGTGATTTATGGGGACACCGATAAGGCTGAAGAAATAGCCAATGAAAAGAGGAAATATATCATGCCAACGATAGAACCAGGCAAGCCACTGTGTAACTTCGCTAAGGAGGTCATAAACTTGCTTTAGGTAAAGCCTGCACCTCATGAAATACTCCAGAGCAGGTTTGATCACGGGAACCGCAAGATTGCTTACCTCATGAGAAAGCCGAGGTATTTCCCGGGCATGGGGCTGGGAAGAAGTCAGCAGGGTAGAACAAAACCATTTGATAGCCGAGCAATGGCTCTAAAAGGGACTTTTGGCCTTAGGTCCCAGCCCTCTAAAGCAGAAATCCTCAGGAGTAGTATCGAAGAGGGGAAAAAGGCCCAGGCTAGGGGCAGAGGTGAATCTCATATCTCGCCCACCATCGATTGGTCAAAGCAGCCAAGGCTTCAAGACTGGTTTGTCCGTAAGGGCGAGTAGAGGACCATACGAGAGAAGGTAACCAAGGTTGTGTTTAGTAGTGCAAACACTAATTCCGAAAGGGTAAGAGAGGAAGAGCCAGTTGACGATTCTCTACTAGAAGGGCTTGAGAAATTGTTGGACAGGAAGTCATTTCTAAGCAGATGCCAGAGCAGCAAAGTGCTAGCATAAGCATACCGCAGGTTAACATGATCAGCGATGAACCAACGCTCAAGCCTCATCTCCGCGTTCGCTTGAGGGGTACATGGGATACAGTGAAAAAGTTCGTCATTAAGGATTCGAAGGAAGAAAGCTCAATTGAGAGAACAAAGAAAAAGATCCCCGTGACTAAGGCGCCAATGAAGAAATGGATGAGCGCAGATGCATACAGAATGGCACTTGTAGCAGCTATGCGAAACCAGAGGCAGTTGCTGAGAGCGGGGGGACGATTCTGAAACCAACGATGCTCGGACCCCTCATGAGAGTAAGAGAGCAGATGAGCGGTCAAGTGAAAGTCGCGTAGGTATGCATCTAGTGAACACGGTCTTGAAAGAGCCAAACTTTTACCCTCATGCATTTGTTCGTTCAATGCAAGATAATGTTTCTTTAGAAGCTAACACTTTTTCAGGTGAGTCGACCGGTGCTTCTTCACAGGGCACCCAAATAAATAACGATCTGAGTGAAGTGGAGGCTGGGGTACCCTTGTCTGAAGAGGGAGTTTCATGGACCCCATTAAATCTTGTTTTTGCTTTAGATTTTCCTTTATTTCCAAAAATCCAAAAAAAATTGAAATATCTAAAAAACAATAAAAAAATCGAAAAACTAAAAAACCAAAAAGATTTGATGTACATAAATAAAAATAATTTTGAGAAAATGGTATTGGGTCTTGATATCGAGGATAAAGATGATGAGACGTTCGGAGAAGGCGAATGGACTCCCTTCCCGGAGGAGATTTTAGAGGAAATCCAAGAGCTATAAGACCAGCACGAGTGTAGGCCACAGTCAGTTGAGGAGGACGTCGAGCTAGTAAACTTGAACTCTAAGGACCAACCTCAAATAGTCAAAATAGGGACTACCCTGACAAAAGAGGAAAGGAAGACGATGATCGAGCTCTTGGGGGAGTGCAGGGATATCTTTGCATGGTCTTATGAAGACATGCCAGGGCTGGATTCAGATATGGTAGTGCACCGACTGCCAGCCTACCCTGACGCCAAACCAGTCAAGCAGAAGCTTAGAAGGATGAGGCCAGAATGGGTAATGAAAATCAAAGAGGAAATCATAAAGCAGTTGCAAGCCAAATTCTTAGTACAGGTTGATTACACTGACTGGCTGGTGAACATAGTCCTGGTACCCAAGAAGGACGAAAAGGTCAGGATGTGTGGATTACAGGAACCTGAATAAGGCTAGCCCGAAGGATGATTTTCTACTCCCTCACATTGACATTCTGGTGGATAACACCACTGGCCATGGTTTGATGTCTTTCATGGATGGATTCTCGGGATATAACAGATCAAAATGGCAGAGGAGCACATGCTCAAAACATCGTTTATTACTCATTGGTGGGGTTTATTGCTATCGAGTGATGCCATTCAGATTGAAAAATGCAGGGGCAACTTATCAGAAGGCAATGACAACCATATTTCACGACATGATCCACAAGGAAATCGAGGTGTACGTGGATGACATGATCGCGAAATCTAAAAGAAGGGAAGACCATACCAAGGATTTGAGGAAACTTTTCATCCGTCTCAGGAAGTTCAAGCTAAGGCTCAACCCGAACAAATGCGTCTTCGGAGCCAAGTCCAGGAGGTTGCTAGGATTTATCGTCAGTCACAGGGGAATAGAGGTGGATCCGACAAAGATAAAGGCCATCTGGGACATACCCCCACCTTAAAATGAAAAAGAAATAAAGGGATTCTTAGGGAGAATCCAATACATCAGCAGGTTTATCGCACAATTGACTTCGACTTATGAACCAATCTTCAAGCTGTTGAGGAAGAACACACCAAACGTATGGAACGAGGATTGTCAAAAAGTGTTTGAAAGGATTAAACATTACCTACTGATTCCTCATGTACTAGTTCCTCCTATCCTAGAAAAATCCTTGAGCCTTTACATAACTGTGACTGACACTTCAGTGGGGGCAGTGCTAGGGCAATACCATGAAGACTGCAGGAAGGAAAGGGCCATATACTATATTAGCAAGTCATTGTCTGGGTATGAAATGAGATACACTCCACTAGAAAAGACATGCTTCGCTCCAGTATGGGCTACCAAAAGGCTGAGGTACTACATG
>MVGT01000928.1:16243-30246 GCA_002174775.1 Macleaya cordata | reverse complement strand
TCTCTCTCTCTCTCTCTCTCTATTTCTCTTGCATGAACAATGCTCTTTGTTAACTTTAGTTTAAATTTTCAACTTGTATGGTTGTGGTTTTATTAAGAAAGAAAAATTAATTTGTAGGAACGATTATACAGGATAAAAAGTAAAAATAAAATTATATATACAAATAAGTTCTTTTTGCATTTCTAGGCGCATACCAAAGTAACACATGTTAATGTTTATGCTTGAGCATACCAAGCAACAATAAGTGTTAATTGTAAACTTTGCGACATTCTTTGTTTACGTCTATAAAGGTTTACAGTATACAAATGTTCTTCACAGTGTACCAAGCAGGGTCTTAGAAAAACAAAAAACCTAGCAAAATCCCACTTTACCAAATCACACGACTTCAGAGCAAAACTGAGGTGTAGATCATGAATAACATTTTTTTGTATCATCCATTCTAAATGTATTGGCACGTGTGGAATGCATGTGCTATCCCTTTGGTAGTTACGAGTATTAGGTGTATCTTGATCTTCACACCTATATACTCACTTATCACCTGTGTGTAGGCATTTCAAATATAGTGACATGAATGATGAGTTCGACGAGCTTTAGAATGAGTACAAAAGTGCATGTGCATTCTCCACATGCTGACAGCTAGTATTTTATCAACTGTGTTGCTTGGGGGAAAATCAAGAAATTTCTGTGTTTCATAAACATGAACATGAATAACCATTTGCAATGTGGTAATGTCTTGTTAGCTCATAAAAAAATGTCTTGCCGTTGTGAGATTTACCATAAACATTGCAACTGTAAATGTTCACAGATAGCATGGTGTTTTAGAGATTTGTGGTCAATATTCAAAATGTTGTGCTGTTTGGTGTTTTAGAGATTTGTGGGTCCTACTTTCACTCGCTAGTCTTTAGTATTCACTCTCTTCCTCAGTACTTGATTCCATGTAGACTGATTCTTATAAAACTCAACCATCTTTCTCAAAACTCAACTAATCTGAAATTCTTACGATTTGCTGTCGTCTCAAATCTCCTCCTCCTGGTTCTGATCATCATCTGGAGGTCTTTCTCAATCCTTTTGATAACCCATCCACGTAAACCCTAGTTGTCTCTCTTTAGATTTTAATAGCACCCCACCATCTCCAAAATTTATCTTCTGGTCGAAGGCAGCATTCAATACAACAAGATTTATTTCACATTATTTTCTTTCTTTGTTTCTTTTCTTGTTTTACTTCTTCAATTTAGTCTCTTCTATTTTGGGCATGGAACCTCTTTTCTATTTTGTAGCATCTTCGTGGTGATAAAATTTTCATGTTATTAGTAGTTCTCTTTGCTTCTAAATATTAATATTCTATCATCACAATTTTCTTTGTGCTATATTATTGATATATTTCCATGAATTATAGATTATTGAAAAGCATCCGCAAAAAATGTCTAGGAACTGTGGCACGTCTTTGTTGAGAGCCAGTTTAAAGTCCCAAGCTGTTGGAAGGAGTATATATATACACACACACACGCACACACACACACAAGGGTCTATGATCAAATAGGGAGTGAGCAACACCCAACGACACTTCCACTGAGATCTACGCTGGGGGCTTGAACCCATGACTTCCCAGGATCTCCAGTTTTGATACCATGTTGACACTCCAAAACCCTGAGCTATTAGAGGGCAGTGTAACAATGCAGATCAAAAGTGTCTAAAGGTCTAACATGGAGTGAGTACACACCCGACAACAATTTTTAATTATGAAGCTTGATAGCATATAATAATACTGATTGAAAAAGGATAGAGCAAAAGGCATGAAATAATTCTCAGTATCATTGCCAATATTTAAAATAGGTATCTTTAGATATGTACAATTAGTGTCATGGTTTGCTGTGCCGTTGATTAATTTGTTTGGTTTATTTTTATCTTTGTTGTACACTTGTACTACTAGTTGATATGATGCTCGTGAAAGTGGATTCGTTTAGATTAGCCTTCCTGGATTTATTGTTTAAGTTCAATTTATCCTTCCAGTACTTTTAAGGTGAAAACAACTGAAGCATTTTTTAAGGTGTTTGGAGAACAAGATGGCAGCGAAAGTTGACCCGGCATCTTCTGTTGAACGTCCACGTGCGCAGACCACTGTAATGACTACCACATCTGCAGCATCAGCTAGTAGTCCAAAAGTTTCCATGTTTGGGAAGAAGTCTGGATTTGTTATTCCAAAGAACAAATTATCAGGTTCCTTGGTTCCTATCTTCCGAGGTACTGGAAAGATGGAAGGCCGAGAGGCGGCCAAAGAAGAAGGTATTAAACAGGCCCAAAGGAAAACAAAATGGGGTGCTGATCTGACACAAGATGCTGCTGTTCTCAAAGGAAGAGCCTTAGCATATCAGGTACCTTATGGACTCTTTGCAAGTTAAGTTCCATGTATGTCTTGTTTGTACAATTAATTCTTCTGTAGTTTTGACCTTTACAAAACATATTATCACTATATTTTCCTCTTACCGAGCTTCTCTTTCATTTCTTTTATTTTTTTATTTTTATTTTGTTTCTTTCAATAGATTGGTTTCTTGTGAAATGTTAAGCTTTTTCTCAATTTCTCCTCTCCTTTCCATCAATTAGTTTTTAAATGAAAAGTTTTAGAAATGGTTAGCGATACTTTTAGCTCCTGTTTCTGTGGGAAATGTCAGTTGCTCAACCTTTAGCAATTGAATATTTTCCTTCCCACCTTGGGTGCTAAAATGTCGGTATCTTCCTTGTGAAGTCTCACATGGAAGCTTGCCATTCCAGGTGGCATTAAGTGATATTACTGCCTGTGTGGTGGTACAAATTTTGAGCAGACTCGAGTAGAGCAAATTACACAACAGTTGAAATCGGGAGTGCTTGAGAAGGGAGATGACAAAGGCTCAGAATCACAAACCGAAGTACCAGATCCTGAATCTTCTAGGCCTCAGAAAGACAGTCAGGTAGCATTTTTTTTTTCGATGGGGAAAAGAATTAAGATAATTTTTGATTTGGTCGCATTGTGGATGATTAGTTAAGATTTTCTTTCTTCCTTTTTGTTGGCTTTGCATGGTTCTCAACTTTCTAATTATTTATGCCATTATATGCAGTTGCAGAAGTTTGAAATGTTGGAATTGGAGAAACGGGAGGCAATTGGTATGTTGGCAGCTTTCCTCGGACCTCAGTTTCATTATGTTTTTTCTGGATACAATGCTCAAACTTTTATTTTGTGTGCAGGTGAAATACTAAAGTTAAACCCAAGTTACAAGGTCCCACCTGATTACAAACCATTACTGAAGGAGGCCAAGATTCCTATTCCTGTAAGTCTTTGGGCATTGACATTCTATCTCATTACCATGGTTTGCACCTTTCTAGATCTTTTGGTTACCCTTTTGAAAGGATAAGCTTTTAATCAACAACGAAGGTTTTGCTAAAAATTTATTGCGCAGCAGAAGTTTAAGGGTATATAAATGAATTGGTCAAGTAAAGTTGCTGGTGTTTTTAGTATTTATAGATGCTCAAAAACAGTCAAAATGTGAGAAAACAGTTCGGTAAAACATCGACATTTATTCTGTTCATGCAAAGCTTACCAATTGGAAAAAAAAAAAAGAAAGAAGAAAGAAAAAGTGGAAGAAAGAAAGGAAAAGAAAAAAAAAATGGAATCTTCATAGTTTGACACCTAAAGAACTAGTTTACAGTTCAATTTTGATTCCCGGCAATATTGTTTCTGCTCATCTGTATATTGATTACACTTCGCAGATAAAAAATATTTTAAAAGAATTTAAAGCTTGAGTTTTACTCGAAACAAGTTACATTTATTAGTTCCTTACAGTGCACATTTGCGTTGTATCCCCTGTGCAGCTTACGCGTTACCCTGGATACAATTTTATTGGTGTAATACTGGGGTCTGGAAGCAATACCCAAAAGCGACTAGAAGAGGTGAGCGAGTTGGCTAATGTAACTGTATACTATTTAGAAGTGGTTTTTATCTTTTAAGTTTATGTCCGGCCTAGCTTTTTATGTTCTTGCACTTCGAATGATGGCTTTGGAGATATAATAGCTCCTCATAAAACACTACCTTTAGGTACTGATGTTTTCCTTCTCTTAATGAAAATCAGGAAACTGGAGCTAAAATTAAAATTCATGGTACTAAAGCGGGTACAGGAGAGAAGGTAATAGAACTGTGCAACAGAAGTGAAACTTTGTTTGCGTACATGACTTCCATATTTCTTGATCCTTGAAGTAATATCTGTTACATCAGAATGGTCTCTTCTGAATTAATTTACGTCACGTTGCACATATTAAGCTATACTTACTTAATCTTTTGCTAATTTATTCATTTCCAGGGTGAAATTACTTCGTCAGATGGAAATGAAGTTCAGAGTGCTTTTGAAGAGCTCTATGTCCATGTATCAGCTGACACATTTGAGAAAGTTGATGCTGCAGTTGCCTTAATTGAATTACTAGTCGCCCCAGTATCAGTGAGTTTAATATGCTGAAGATTGTAGAAGCAGTTATACTCCTCATCCAAGTTTATTATAAGGCTAATTTTCTGTTCCTTTTTTCTATTTCTTTTTATGTTTCCTAGCAGGGGAATTCGGCAGTAGCTTCTACAACTTCAGCAGCGGGTTCTGGGGATAGTCTGTGTGTGTTAAATCAGAATCAGAAGGATACTGCAAATGCAACCAGTTATATGATGCCTATTGGAGCTCTTAACCAGGGTTTCTTGCAACCAATGATGGGACCTTCACAACCTGGTTCGGTACAAGTTCAGTTTCAGCCATACCGCGGTCCATGGTACCCACCTGGTGCACCTCACACTGCAACACTTCCACCTTCTGGCTTTGTTCCCTCTCCAAATTCTTCAGCACCCATGCCCAACAATGCCATCCAATTTCCTCCAACACCTATCAATCCTTCAAATATGCGTCCTTTTTTTAGTGGCCAGCCTCAGCCTCCCACATCAACAGGATTTGGTACGGTTCCAAGAAACCCATCTCCTTTTGCTCCTAGACCACAGCCGTTGATGCAAGGTATGCAGCAGCCTTACATGCCTGAGGTGCGTCCACCAAGTCAAGGTTTCCCATCGATGAACCATCCAATGCCGAATCAACAAAACCTACATGGATACCCTTCCATGCCACCACAACCTAATCCTGCCATGCCGCATAGCCAACCATTTCCAACAGGGCCAGCACCAGCTGGAGGACAAATGTTGTATTCAACGCCTCAACAAGGTCCTACCACAGCAATGGGGTTGCTTGCCGGTAGGCAATTAACCCCTGGCGGAAGCTCTACTGGATGGTCAGGTGTAACGTTAGCTGCTCCAGCATCTTTTGGGATGACCAACATGATGCAGATAGCTCGACCAATGGTTCCACCACAGAGTCTTTACTCAGTAGGTCCACAACCTTCAGTAGGTGCTTCATTAAACGCACCAACAACTGTAATGAGTGGTTCTACTCCAGGCAATATGGTTTCTCCTACTGGCTTTCCCTTCCAGCCTTCCAACCAGCTACCCGGTACCCCAGTTAACCGTCCAACAACTGGACTGGCTTTTGCTCCCCGACCACCTCAGGTCGGGCATGTTCCTGTGTCAGCTTCTTTACCTCCATTGGCACTGCCTTCAAATATGCCTTCATCGGCATCAGCACCATCATCAATGGCAGAACCAACATCAGCTCCATTGTCTGTATTTTCTCAAGCACCAGCATTAGCACCAGCTCCCAATCAATCTTCTCTACCCATGGCAGCTATGCAACCCGTAGTCGCACAAGGATCTGCACGTGTTCCCCCTCCAGTCTCATTGGCATCATCCCAACCGCAATCAGGAACTCCAATTTCTGTTTCAGGAAGCTTACCAAGTTTCACTCCTATAAATCCCCCACTGACTAGTCAGGGAAGTATCCCACCACCAGTTACAGCTCCAAGACCCCAACGTCCTATCTCTGGTGATTTCACTTTTCAACCTCTCAGGCCTCAGCATCCGGCTTCTTCTCAAACAAATCCAGGTCCTAGCAACCAATCAGTAGCTCAAAATGCTCTGCATATTACCCCAAAACCAACAGCACAGCCTCCACCACCACAGGCACCATCTTTCCGGCCAGCCGTGCAGAATTCAACATTGCAAGTGGGCATGCAAGGTTTCCCAAGCCCTCGGGCTACAAACCATGTCGGTCAACCTCAATCTCCAGTTCCAGGAGCTTCTCAAGGTTCTGTTATTCCTTTTGCTGCTAACACAGCTTCTATCCAACCTCCACCAAGACTTCCATCATTCCCAAACCCGAATCCCGTGTTGCTCACATCTCCGATCCCTCAGCAGGCGCGACAGATGTCCAATTCACCTGGTTCCTTGCCTCCTCGGCCAGTAAATCCTTCACAACTCCAGCAGAATTATCAGTTGACTCCAACAACCAGACCAGGCAGCCTCATGGTTCCCAACCAACAATTTAGTAACAATGTCACCTTGTTACCTAGTAAACAAGCTTCGAGTCCTGGAGGGAACCAAGTCTACGATCCCTTTTCCCCCACTTCAATACCTGCTTCTGCACCTCAACAGGGAGACGATTCAGCTAAGAAACGGGAGAATGACCCGGAGTATGATGACCTGATGGCTTCAGTGGGGGTGAGATAAAATGAAGAGGTTACTGTTGTAGTTATCCAGTTCGAGTGTTTGAATGATGTTTTTTGGGGGATCCGAGAGAGGAAACTTACTCTGATGGGTCTTCAGGACCAGTTTAGGAAGCATTATGGCAAGTCCAATACTTCTGAAACAAGGGTAGGAGGTAAACGTACTCATCAACTTGCTATCATAACTTTCATTTATGGTGCTGTACCTGGGTCGAATGAGAACTAATACTTTGAAAATGGTACTTGATGAACAGTTTTGTATCGTTTAATTAGTTGGCCTAAAACATTGTGAAACATCAAATTTTCCTTTGCTTAATTTCTTCAGGGTGTTGTGGTATTATGTTTTGGTTCAGGTTATTATTCATCTGGTACCTCAGCATCCCGTTTGATCTTAGTGTTCTAGTTTTCAGGGTGTTGTGGTATTATGTTTTGGTTCAGCATCCCGTTTGATCTTAGTGTTCTAGTTGTGGATTTTTTCCATTACTGAAAGAAATGAGATGGTTATGATAGGACACCATTCAATTGGTTTAATTTTTGACTTACAGGCTGAACCCATTGAACTGTTTTTGTGCGTACCGTGCCTGTCTGAAGCTCCATTTAGACACTGATTACCATATATATATATATAGGGTCAGGTTATATAGCCCCCTTATATAACCCCTCGCTTGTGGGGCCTATATGAAATGTATTCAGGGGCTGTTTTTTGGAGAAAATGATCTACACGTTGAGGAGAACCTAGTTACCTGAAATCAGCCAGATCTGAAAGTTGTAACCTCAAATCTACCCGTTTTAAATCAACGGTCAAAATAAAAGTTTAAAACTTGTAAATTTTTTAGGGCTAATTTGAAGGGGTTAGAAGTTTTAGAACGAGCTGATTTTTAAATATGATGAAGTGCATAGTGAGGAGAACATCCTCTCCAAAAATTAGTTCCCGAATGTATTAAATGTGGGCCCCACAAACGAGGGGTTATATAAGGGGGCTATATAAGGAGGGGCTATATAACCTGACTATATGTATGTGAAGTTTTAGGTTGTTCTAACAACAGCCTTACTATAATCCATGGGTGATAAACTGTGATTGGGATTTAGTTCAGCTGTCGAGGGTAAAAGATGGAAATCATTGCCCTGCCTTGCAACATCTGTCTACATTGTGTTCATTGAAATGGAAATCCTGTGGGTACTGTAACTCAAACTGTGTTTGGTTTAGCGATTCAAACACTGTACTTTCAGTATTTTTAATATCTGAAAATACATACCTTCAGTATTAATACAGAAACTGCTGTCAAGTTTAACTGTGAAAATCCTTTTTCATTTCAGATTGTGGCTTGTTTTCATGACAGATTGTGGATTGTATCTGATAACATTGAAAAGTCATTTCCGAACGGGTTTTTCAAAGTTTTTTGTATTCCTTGTTTGTAAATAATAAAAACAATTAATTACATCTGGGTCATGAACTCCATTGTAAAATGGTGAGTTGGTTTTATCACTACTCCAGAACCTTAACCTTGCGCTTCTACTTGGAACTATACTTCTGTGCTCCTGCTCTAGCTTCATAAGCATTTTAAAACTTGAGATATTTTTTAATTGACCAGTGCTCCTTTTCTCACTCTTATTTCCATTCGTGCTCTCGCTTTAAGAACAGTATGAAACTTGAGATAGTTTTTAGTTGACCATTCCGACACTCCTTTTCTTACTCTCGTTTCCACTCCCGCTCTCCGGTAACTTGGGTCATAAACCAAGTTCTAAAATTCCAATTTACTTCGAAACTAGGAATTGTTCCATTTTTGTGCCTAACCGTTTTTAGATATTGAAGACTAGAATGGGCTGGTTTCCGTACACCATGATCTCCATTGGTGAGAACATCCTCACCTTAGTAACCCGAGCGTGGTATTGGGGTGACATCTCTTGTTCTAGAACCTAGACTAGAATGGGCTGATTTCCGTACACCATGATCTCCATTGGTGAGAACATCCTCACCTTAGTAACCCGAGCGTGGTATTAGGGTGACATCTCTTGCTCTAGAACCTCATGCTCCAAATTAATTGCTCCAATGTTCTCCAAAAACCAACCCTTCGATCATTTCTATGAGGGCCCTAGCAATGGTGATGCAATAAGAGCATCTCCAATGCAATGTGGATGTCGTAAAAAATAGACCACCGTAGGAAAAATACACTTTTCCCTAAAAAAACTCCTCAAATGCTAATGTGAAGATAAACTTTAAAGCTGAGTTGGCATTATAAGGAAAATGCATTGGTGGAATGAAAAGACATTGGTGTAAAAAATGAAGACATTGTGAAGTTGAATATGTAGAATTTGACAATGGGCTTCACAATGTCCTCGTTTTCCATGCCAACATCTTCCCATTCCACCAATGCCCTTCTATTCTACTGCCAACTTTTTATTACTTTATTAAATGAAAGTATTTTAACCTTAGTAACCAGAACTGTGGTCTAAGGATGACACTCCCACTTCAAACCTCGCGCTCTCGCTCCAAACCATGCTCCGATGCTCCCACTCTGAAGGTATTTCAAAACTACAAACATTTTTTAATTAACCACTCCAATGCTCCAGCCCCCACTTTCGTTCTTGTTCCTACTCCGCACTCTGGTTACTTAAATTTTAACTAAGGTCGCTTCCCTTCTACCAATAAGGTTGGACGGTTTACATAATCTTCATGTATAAAACTATAAATTCCCTAGGTCCATGTCGAAACCACAACCTGAGTTTGAACCTACTTTGTCAAGAATTACTAACTACTAAACCCTGTTTACGTTGAAGCTTTTAAGGCATCACAGAAGATAGTTTCATCCAACTGCATAACCATAGTAATTCGTAATTTTACAACACTTTTCTCGTTTCCCCTTTTATTTCACATTCATTTTTTTTTTTCAAGGAGAACATTAACAGTGCATACTAGCATACATGCCGTCGCACTAAACAATGATTTAATAATATAATTAGTGATACAAATTTACCAATAATTAAGAATAACTAGAATTCTAGTTACCTCCTCAGCCATGTTGCCGGTAAGAAATTTCGAAACTTCCGTTTGAAAACTATACCCAACAAGGGCCAAGTCGTCATGATAGCAATATATGCAAGTAACCACAATGACGTCCGGCTCTGTCGTGAAAGTTGACGTATGCATCTTTTCAGAGGAGCAGATAAATCACGGAGATTGGCATCTAGATCGGACGATGTATCTGCTTTACAGGGCTGGGAGGTTTCATGTACTGGATCTGTTTTTGCTTCATCATTCTTTTCACTATCTACAATTGTGTCTTCTGTTTCTATTTCATCAACCTTCTGCTCTTCAGGTACGTCTTCTCCAATTTGATTATTTATTCGTTCATTGCCCACTGCAGACACCATTCCATCTTCTGTAACACTAACATATGGGCCCTGATCAATTGATGTTTCCAGCATAGAGTGCTGCTGGCTAGTGTTCTGTCCCTGCAGTAAAAGAGAATCAAGGTTATATAAATTTTTAGGAAACTAACCTAGTTAAGATCCTAAATGTCCCACATCGGCTTTAGTATGGAATGGCTGGGTGTATATGTGCTCCTTGTCACCCTTTCCTTGTAAGCCGGTTTTCAGGGGTGAGTTCTACCGATGGGTTCATTTCAGACCTGTAGTTGTTGTTAAAACTTACTAAGAGGAAAGGGCAAGGGAATCCCATTATCATAGACACCCGTATATTCCATGCTCCAGCAGTCTAACCCCATCAAATATTCCGATCTTACACTTACTGTTCCCAATAAAATTTCTGTTCTTACTATTAATCTTATAAGACAACAGGGTAATAAATAAGCATAGTTGTGTACCTTCTTTCGTTTATGCATGTATGGGCTAGAGTATAGGACACCAAGGAATTCATCAACAGCCCCTACCCACCTGCAAGGAACAGAGAAAGCCCTCTTATAAAATTCTGATACAAAGGTCTTCAAGCAGAGACCGGCTATGCAACTCAGCACAATAATGAATTAGTAACGGACACATGATATTGCAGGTGATTCCATGTAGAATATGAATGACATCGATAAACATGCATTTGTATGTATCTATCAATGAATTGAGTTACTTGCCCAAATAAATTACTATTTATGCACAGACAAATTTATCTGTGTTATATAGGTATGTTTACTGTAACTCACAGAGACTAACCTCCCTTTCCATTTAGGAAGTGTTGACTCGATATATAATCCATTAAGTTTCTTTCATAAAGTAAAGATGGCAAAGAAAACCGTCCAACCCAACCTTTTTTGGCATATGAATGGTCTGGGGAAGGGAAATGATGTAAGCTTCACAAAATAATCTTTTCGTGCTTTGTAAGACGGTTTGAATGATTTACAGGTTCCAAAAAAGATTGACTTGCATGTATTTTTGAAGCATAACTGAATTAGTTGAAAGGAAAAATGACTTCTCAGAAGTAAGAAGATATTGAGAAGACAGGTATCTAAGGTACCATAGGCGATTTGCAGTTATGCCTTCAAAAAATGCGAGATGTCCTCCATGTTGTGTAGCAGCAAGAACAATATTTTTGTTTGCCCTGTAAAACAAGCAAAGATCAAATCACATGCTCAGAAAAACATATAAAGGGCATTTAACAGTTCAGGCAAATTTTCGGACACAAAATAAGGAGAGCACTCTACCTGCATTCATCCCAAGGAATGGCTTCCCTTGTACAGACTGGATCATCCAAAGCACTGATGCAGAGGAGTGGTACTGCTACATTTCCCACAAAGGTAGAACTGCTACAACGTCGGTAATATGTGTCCACAGTCTAAGGAAACAGGATACCCTTTTCACTACTCATGGGGAAAAAAATGTTAAAAGTAGGTCAAATGTTGATACCTCGAATTTTCCGACAAGGCAAGTGGCATAGTTGTCGAAGTCCCGAACAGTTCGTGACTGTTGAATCACAGAAAGAAGATAAGAAGCCAAAACTAAGTATTGTGCATTACTTTGCTCTATTGAGGTATTTTGTTTGTCTGTGGTATCCCACATGTTAGCCTTCATAAGGATAGTGCTGAGACTCTTCTGAAGCTTGCGCCAATGTTTCTTGAGTTTCTTCCTCATTTTTCAGAAGGAGAAATAGAATTACTATTTGATACCAGCCTTACGATATGACTATAAAAACCAACAACATTAAGCTAATATGACTTGTTAAGTTCCCACTAGTTCATTAAATGATCAGTAAATTCCAGAAGAACAAGTAGAGCGAAGAATACCTTTTGAATGCCTTCCCAATCAGCGAGCCGGGAATATATAGACTGATGTCTGCAGGGAAAAAAAATTAATGTTACTGTACAAAGAAGCACCAAAAGCAAAAAGGAAAAAAGAATCTTTTTGACTACATCAGAATTGTTAGAATCATTCAAGACACAATGTGAAGTTATAATATTAGTTTAAGTCACACCCTTGAACTGGATAGGAAACTGCAAATTTAACTTCTCAAGTGAAAAGGTAGCATGGACATACAGTTGTGCATAACCTTGAAGGCCAATTGTCAGCACTCGGTCATAGAACCTTTGCACAAGCCTGCGTGTTATGAACCTGTCACAGATCTGTAACATATGTCAAAAAGCATGGTAACTTCTGAATCGACCAATATCTGAGCAGAAATTGTTTTAGGAGGGCATGATAAAACCCGTAGTGTCACATAAGCAGATAAGTTAAAGAAGCTGAACAATTTGTGACATAGGACTCAAATACTTTAGGTCCTATCAAAGGAGAAGTGCCAATTATAGATGTTATTGTCATCCACAAATACGATCCATCTGATGGTATTCAGGTATCCAATTTTGTTTTCACTTTAATATTGCCCTTATTTCGATCAGTCTTAAATTCAAACTTTGGAACTACTTCGAGGATGTTTTGTTCAATGTGGGAAGTTTTTCAGAAGTTCAAAATATAATGAAGTTAGGTGAGTTATTGATAAAATGTTGGGAAAAACCACTTTATTATAAGAAAAGATAAAACAAACATAATTTTCTTTTTTTTTTCCTTTCTTCTTTTTGTCTTTTTGAACAGTAGATAAAATGATAAGTTTTATTGTCGAGGTAGTATTATAATAGGAATAATTGCCTAGAACTATGTTTAAGGTGTATAGTTTTTGTGGGGAGTGGAACTCAAATCTGACACATCCTCGAAGTTTGTGTGGACCAGATTGGCCCCGACACTTGTCTTTTCATGTATTCTTCTTTCTTAATATAAATAACACATGAAAATCTGGTAAGCATGTTGTACTATTCTATCCTTTCTTACATGTTTTTTTCATTCTCTTCTTTCCTTCTCCTTTTTCGTCTTTTTCTTGATACAAATAACTCTCCACATCCAGTCCTTTGACCTTATCATCCTCCTTCCATTGTCCCTTAAACATTCGCTTTATTTATGTATTGGGTCAGATTAAGATCAAATTGGATCCTTATGTTATTCGAGGCGCTTCACTAACTAATGTAGAAAATACTAAAAGTAGAGATCAAATTGAATCCTTATGTTATTCGAGGCGCTTCACTAACTAATGTAGAAGATACTAAAAGTAGAGATATCTACGTGTCAAAATCTGAATATCTCATTAAGTAAATGTATCATCGATTCATCGCATAGCTCTAAACAAAATGAATTACCAAAGAAACATGAATGGATGTAAATAACATTAGTTAGATACTTACCAAAAGGTCCCAAGGAGAACAAATAGCTGCAGCCCCAGCAAAATAAGTATTATCCCCATCCTCTCCAAGATATTTAACCTGAAAATAGTCATCCAATTCAAAATTTCAAATGCTGAAGTAAAGGATCCGATTGTCTAGTAAAGAAAGTGATGGAGACCAATGGCTTTATCAAAAAAAAAAAAAAGATCAATCGCTTTATTTGGAGTCCATACGTGCCTTGCATTATGAAGACCAGATCAGCAGTAATTTAGTTTCTATTTGATTAGTTGCTTCTTTATTTAAATTCTTAGTTAACTAGATAACTAAATATCTCGTTTCTATTTTGTTTAGGACATGCATTAGGCTAGTTTCTATATTTTAGCTCTTACTATTTTCATTCCTCCTTGTCGCACAAGCCAACAAGGCTTTAAATAAGGTTGTTGCCTCTCTTGTAAAACCAATTAGGTTGAATAATATTTTGAGTTTCATTGATTCGGTTTTAGAATTGTTGATCAATAATTTACGCTTCCACAATTCACATCAGAAAGACTTGATTATGAAGGTCTTCTGGAACGCTTATGTTTTTGCTTTTTTGTGCTTAATGTAAGATCACTATTATTACTTTCATATAGAACTTCCTATAACTAGTTTTTATTGGTAGGTCCTTGGATCACTTTCAGAGAAAAACACTGCTCCTAATGCCAACTTCAATCACCCACCTGGTTTCAATCAACCAAG
>MVGT01002152.1:7388-17427 GCA_002174775.1 Macleaya cordata | reverse complement strand
TAAGTCAATACTCTTGTTAGAGATTTTTGTTGTACTCTTATCACCTTAGTAATTTTTAATTAGGTGATAGTGTGATCCTTAACCATAGTCACATTGACAGGGCAAATTTAGACTTTCACTTTCTACAACTATGAATTTGGTATACAGGTTACTTTTACTTGCAAATAGATAAAGTATGCATGTCACTTTTACTTACACTTACATTTGGTATATGCGGTACTTTTTACTGGCAAATATATCAAGTATGCATGCTACTTTTACTTACACATACATTTGGTATATGTGGTGTTTTTACTGATAAATATATCAAGTATGCACGTTACTTTTACTTACACCTAAATTTGGTATACCCGAAACTTTTAATTGCAAATATAACAAGTATGAACGTGACGTTTACTTACAAATATATTTGGTACACGCGGTACTTTTACTTGGACATACTTTATGAATGAGGTATATTTACTTGCGCAAAAAATTCATAGATGAATCGAAGAGATCAATCCAACTGCTCATGCCTAGTTCGGTTGCCACATCCGCAACTATAAACTTAGAGAGAGAAATACAGTGAGAAATGGCTAAGAGAAGATAAAGGGAATAGAGGGCTTGATCTATAAATCTATTGTTGGGTTTTGTCTATTTGGGTCAGGTATGAAGACTGGTTGAAGTGGTTGGGTCATTGGGTGAGAGATGAGTTAGCTCAAGGGTGAAAAGGAATTATTGAGGTATTGTTATTCAAGAAGGTGTTAATTGCTACTTCAAGTTCAGTAAGATTGTTATTGAAGTGAAGATATTCAAGTGGTGCAATCGTATAACTCAAAGTGCAATTAATTTAACTCTAAAATGTACTTTGTATTCAGTTGTTGTAAAGTGAAAATTAAGATGTAATGTAATTTTCTTATATGTGAATGGTTAACAATTTTCATTTCTGTTAACTTTTAATCCATTTAAAAATAAATAAAGAGTTCTTAACTTTACTACTTCTTTTGAATTGTCTTCTTTTTGGACTAAAAGTACATTCATTAAGCATAGCTTCATTGTAAACAAAAATTATTAGAGCTAGACATTAAATCATTGAACTATGCAGGCTTAGGTACTTAAGTTCTATTATTTGGCAAATGAAGCTAAAATACAATCATCTCTACATTGTATATTCATTTTAGCTATTAAATAGTTATTCCCAATTTAACAATCTCCAGCGCTCACTTTTTTTTTAAAGATGGTAAAATTTGGGCCAAACTGAACAATTCGATCCAATCCAATTGGCTAATTGGATCCTCAGTTTATATTCCTAAAAATCCGCCATATTGGATTGGTTGTTGGATGGGTCATCCCAAAAACCGATTAAACCAAACCAACTGAATAATACATGTGTATATATTATTTTAATATATACTTAATGAATTTATATTATTTTATTATTATAGTGTTTAAATTTTAAAACTTTCTTTTTTAAAACATAAAACTAAACAGAAAAAATACAAAAGGCCAAAATCCCAAAAATTTTAACAAATACTTTCAATAAAAACCCTACCCCTCTTTTTCCACTCTCATTTCCCTCTAAGTTCTAAACAACGACCTAATCATGATGACTTTATTATTTTGTCACGGTTATAACAGTTAATAAAGATTTTTGTTAAGGTTATTAAACAAACAAATTTCATAATTTTTTTCAAATTTGTACAAAAAATTGTAGTAGTTGTAAACTTGTCAAAATTCTAGCTTACGTTACAAATTTGTCAAAATTATAACTGTGAAAAATGATAAATTTTTTTGTCCCTTATCTTGGAAAAGCTATACTCCCACAGCCCCCAAACACAATGCCTTCTCTCCTACACACAAAGTCCTTTAGAAATAATCCACAAAACTAAATCTAAACAAAAGAACGAAAAGCTTAAGGAAAAAGAATGAGAACTTAAAAGTACCGAGAATATACAACTAGTGAACAAATACATATTGGAAAATCAAAAGGAATTAATTATTTGAAGTTAAAAATAATTTATGAAATGTATTTGATAACTGTCATAATGACTTGCATAAACCAAATCACAATCTTAATGAAATCCTTTAGAAACAAAACAGGTTGGATCATCCTTCGACCTCATGCATTTCATGAGGAATTGAGTTTACTTCCATGAACACCCTCATTTGCTCATGAATTAGGTACCTATATACAAGCATTCAAAAGAGAATAAAATTAAATGTTAGCTAACAAAGTGTATTTTCTATAAAAGAAAAATAGAGCAGGGGAGATGGTCCACCATATACTCAAGAAATATACAGATAGACACTATTATAAATTACTTTAAAACATATCTATTTTTCAGGTCATGCATAACCAAAAAACTAGATTAAGCCTGTCATTACTACCAAGACAAATAGTGACCTAAATAGTGAATACACATACCAAGTGTTGCCATCAAATTAACTAAATTTGTCCAATTATAAATTACTTGGTCTGGTCATGTTCAAACCTTATGGGTTTTAGGTGCTAATGGTAAAAGGGTTAAATATTGATCTCACCTCATACTAGTTGAGTGGAGCAAATGGTTGGACATCTTAGTACCTGAAAACAAAGAAAAACTAAGGTAAAAACATCATGAGCTGAACTTTAGACCAGAGAAACAACAACACTAATAGTTTTACTACCACAACAGGTTCTCAAAACTGAAGGATCCTTCTCCATTCTCCATCCTTTCATCATACAATTCTTAGGGACCATGTAAATGTAAATGGCATGACCCAATGGATCATATGATTAGGTTGCAAAAGGCTTATCCATAATAGCTATAGAATTTGCAATGCATACATTATCAATTGACATGGTCAAGCCAGTAATTCCTTTTTCAATATAAAACATATATATTGAAGATCCCTTACCATGAGAAACGACAAAAACTAGAATACAAGTCCAAGGACATAAGTTGATGAAGTAAATTATTAAAGTAGAGTAATAGAAAGTAAGAGAATTGATGGTTACGATAGTAGTTTCAGGCTTCAACCCTGTGATACTTTTAGTAACATCAATTGGAACAATATTCACCAGACTGCATAATAATGTTGATTTAGAATTAAGTATAATGACTGTGAAGATAATAAACTATAATATAAGTATAACTTCAACCAACATATGAAATATCCACAAATAAACTCCTAAGTTGATCTTGTAGGCTGAAAAATGACATTTTATGAATCCAAATCAAAACCACACAGTTTACTCTCTAGTTTGTTCACTGTAACTTCACTTAAAACCCAATTTTTTTTATAGTTTTGATGCTTATTTTTATCTAAGAAAAGTTTTAGTACATAACTCCTTTGTCAAGCCACCGAAAGATCACATCACAATCCAAGCCATTAAGACACTAACCCAAGATTAAGAGAAACTAAAATCCACTCCCATAATGTACAAGCGTTCAATATAGTTTCAGTTGTTGTAAAAGTCTTTGAAATCACCAAACCTGCATTACCATGAGAAACAACAAGGACTAGAGTATAAGTCCAAGTACAAAAGTTGATCGACTAAATTATTGAAGTAACTTAAAATAGGAGAATTGATGGTTACCATAGTAGTTTCAGGCTTGAACCCTGTGATACTCCTAACAACATCAATTGGATAAACATTCATCAAACTGCAGAACAATGTTGATTTGGAATTAAGTATAATTGAAAGTCTAATTTCACCCTACGGTTAATGAATTTAACCGTATGTCAATGTGACTATGGTGAAGGANAAACACATTTTATCAAGAGTAAACAGTGTGGGAAACACTCTTAGCAATCTAACCACCTATGGTACTTAGTGTTCTAAGTCACTTACCATCCTAGGATGTCTTCCGGTGGTGTGTTGAGTTCTTCGGAGTCTTTGTAGATTTCTTCTCTTTCAACCGAAGTGTACCGAGACTCACTAGACTCTAACTCAAGTTACATTGACCATCTTGAGCTTACCTTTGACAGGAAATTCGACAAACATAAAAACATGGACCTTTCAATAATGAATATGCAGACAATAAACTATAATAGAATGTAACCTTAACCAATAGATAAAATATCCACAAATAGACTTCTAAGGTAAGCTTTGGTACATAAATCCTTTGTCAGACCACTGAAGGATCATAACCCCTTCATGAGTCGGGTATACACCAATGTTAGGTTAGAGTATGCAACTCCTTTTCCCTCTTTTTCTTCTTCTCTATCGTCTTCAAAGTCCATATGCATTACTTAAACTTAGATTTCCAGTATAGGTGATGAGGCAAAACAAAGACAACCACATGCACAATTATCTAATAACACCAAACTTTAGTGAATTCAAACTCATAATTAACTAAAAAATATAGCAACCATTTTATTTGACCCGTAGATTCTTTTTTCCTCCCCGTAGGACACTATAGTGATAGGTCTATAGAGAGTTAGAGTAAAAGTAGAAAATAAGTGACTTCATAAACCACACAAATTGACAGGTTCTAAAGAAGAGTAGCACCCTCAATCCTAATAGAATATTTATGCAATTGATTTTCCTTATCAGTAATCACGCAATCAGCTGAGAATAACATATACATAAACATAGATTTAATAGTAAAAATTGTCGAGGCAACTTTACATGTTTGAAGTGCAATGTGTAGAAATAGAAGGCCTAAGAAGTTGTCACCAATGCCAGCAATAATAAAATCCTTCAATGGTTTCCATGTCTCCCCAACGTGTCAAATTTCACTTCTTACACAATATTTCCTCATCATAGACTGAAAATAAATTTACAAAAAGTCATTAGACAATTTCTTACTCACGAACCACTTTTAACCCTTTCACTAAACTCATTGATACTATCCAAGACCTTCCTAACATTGCTAACTATGCTTTTCTTGTCACTGCATATAAGTGCATCACTTGAAGCTTGTAGAGATAAATGAAGAAAAAACCTATCATTGATGACCATGTTTAAATATATATATGAAGATACTTAAAGATATAAACCAACTTGATGACTCTCTTTAAAACTTCATTTTGGGTCTTCCTACTTATTGGTTATGTTTCGATGACTGGAATGTGATTAAAACTATATATGATTAAGTTACTAACTTTTTATAAGAAGAAAGTTGAACTTAAAAGGGGATCAATACACTCAATTAATGAGAGCAAATAAGAATTGGAATATTAAGCAACCAAAAATTAGTACTTCTGATCGAAGAGCTTTAATCACTACACTGGTTATAATTAATAAACTATAATTAGGTGCACTCTTTTTCTCATATGTACCATCTAAAAAAAATCAGAATCAATGATATTGTTTTAAAAAATTTAGGTACTAGCTGTCCAACGAACCACTAGACATTTATGCTAAGTCGGAAAAAAACATCACACGCCTAATACCATCTCAGGCTTCACAAACTTCTATCATATAAAATTTAGCAATAAGCATATCAAAGTTCGTTTTCAACTATTACAGGCACACCATATACCATTCTGTTAGTATATTGTTAGCATTCACGTAACATACTGTTAGCATTCTATTACCATAATGATATAACAACTATGGTGTCGATGATGATCAATATTTGAGAAATTCATGTCATTTAGAAACTAATGATTAGGTTATGCAGTCAAATAGATCACAAAGAATCAACAAGAACANAATTTTTAATTAGGTGATAGTGTGATCCTTAACCATAGTCACATTGACATACGGTTAAATTCATTAACCGTAGGGCGAATTTAGACTTTCACGAACTATTCGGCCGAGCCATGACCTTAATCAGTCTACTATGTCATGTTTCCCCAGAATAATTTGCCCAAACTTTGGGACTCAAAATGTAATCCTTTTGATATTTTCGAACAAATTTACCCCTCGTATATAAAGTAGAGTCTCGATAGGAGACCCTGAGTTTCTCCTATCATTGACAATAAAGAAGAGAGTTTTTCTCTAAAACCATTGAAGCAATCCATGAGCTCTATCTCCCTAAATTTTTTCTCCTTCTCTAACATCCTCTTGTTTCTCTCCAAATTTCCCACCCCATTTCCCCTTATCTCTTCTCCTTTCATACTCCATTTTTATTTTATTTTTCTAACTATAAAACTATTGAAGAAGGAAAAAGAGAGCTCGGGATAGACGTTGAGAAAAAAAACAGTAGCAGAAAAATGCAGAGAAGAAGAAGAAGAGGAAGAAGGAAGGAAGGAAGGAAGGAGAGGAAAGGGGATCGGCCATAAGCTTTCCCCCTTTGTTTCTTCTCTTTTGGGTAAGTTTTCTAACCCAAAATCCTTTAAATTTCTGCTGATTTTATTTGTAATAACCTAGGGTTTCTATGCTCCACTTTCTTGTTGTTGTAGATCTTGATGATTTGGAGCTCAATGGTAGAGGTGATGAGATGGGCAAATTTGTTTGTGCTAAGGTGAGAAATATGCCCCCTTATGCCCTAGATTTTGTGGTTTTAATGATGTAAACTGGGGTTTTTCAAAAAAAAAATGAAATTCAATGATGAAGAGGAAATTTTGATAGCTAGATTTGGGTTTGATTTAAATTTGTTGTCTCGTGATCTTACTTCCTCTATTTTTAAAGCATACAAAAATGTAGACTTAAACTTGATGAGATTATGGTGATTATCCTTGTGTAGTTTTGTGGATGATGATAGAAAAAAAAAATGATGTGCAAAGATGAATGGGTTAAATAGGTGAGATTTATCTTACTTGTGATTTGTTAAATCATGATAAATTGTATGTTTATAATTGGTGTCAAGCTATTAATAAGACTTGTGGATTATTCTTCTCTATTTTCATGTTTATGATGAGGTTGGGTAATGGAAAATTTTAGAGAGAATACCTAGTGTCTTTATTGGATGATGATTTCTAAATCTTGGATGAGCTCTTGTGGACTGTTTTGAGTATTTTGGGCTGCTAATGACTATACAAGGTGGAGCTCACCTCGTTTGGAATTGATGGATGATGGGAAACATAAAAGAAATTTACATAATACTAGTTGGTGATGAACCTGAAGTTCATGAATGGTTTTATGGACTAAATTTTGCTTTATAGTTTTTGGTTTATATGAAAAATTATGAATTTTTTAGAGTTTATTTGATCTTGTTCCTAGCTCAGAGCCTCTTTATATTGCTGCTTGTAATTGGATTTCAATGATTAAAGACTTGTGTTGTTTGGATTTCAATGCTTTACATACTTTGCATGATCAAGTGGAAGGAACTCCTTGGTTTGATAAAAGACAGGTTTATATCTATTGTAATTCCAGGTTTGTTTATTCAACATTTGGTGATGTTGTTTGTATATTTTTCTGGGAGTTATTTGATGGGTTAGTTTTGGACTATTCAAGGTAATGTGCCAACAAGACATCATACAAAAACTATACTAGAAGCAAAATGGTTTATTGCATCGGATTTTTTACAGCGGCCAGACAANAAACACATTTTATCAAGAGTAAACAGTGTGGGAAACACTCTTAGCAATCTAACCACCTATGGTACTTAGTGTTCTAAGTCACTTACCATCCTAGGATGTCTTCCGGTGGTGTGTTGAGTTCTTCGGAGTCTTTGTAGATTTCTTCTCTTTCAACCGAAGTGTACCGAGACTCACTAGACTCTAACTCAAGTTACATTGACCATCTTGAGCTTACCTTTGACAGGAAATTCGACAAACATAAAAACATGGACCTTTCAATAATGAATATGCAGACAATAAACTATAATAGAATGTAACCTTAACCAATAGATAAAATATCCACAAATAGACTTCTAAGGTAAGCTTTGGTACATAAATCCTTTGTCAGACCACTGAAGGATCATAACCCCTTCATGAGTCGGGTATACACCAATGTTAGGTTAGAGTATGCAACTCCTTTTC
The DNA here is from genome assembly GCA_002174775.1 of Macleaya cordata. Lineage (NCBI taxonomy): Eukaryota > Viridiplantae > Streptophyta > Magnoliopsida > Ranunculales > Papaveraceae > Macleaya > Macleaya cordata. Next base: position 9,591 of record MVGT01002152.1, on the reverse strand, counting down.
CCTCTTTTTCTTCTTCTCTATCGTCTTCAAAGTCCATATGCATTACTTAAACTTAGATTTCCAGTATAGGTGATGAGGCAAAACAAAGACAACCACATGCACAATTATCTAATAACACCAAACTTTAGTGAATTCAAACTGATAATTAACTAAAAAATATAGCAACCATTTTATTTGACCCGTAGATTCTTTTTTCCTCCCCGTAGGACACTATAGTGATAGGTCTATAGAGAGTTAGAGTAAAAGTAGAAAATAAGTGACTTCATAAACCACACAAATTGACAGGTTCTAAAGAAGAGTAGCACCCTCAATCCAAATAGAATATTTAGCAATTGATTTTCCTTATCAGTAATCACGCAATCAGCTGAGAATAACATATACATAAACATAGATTTAATAGTAAAAATTGTCGAGGCAACTTTACATGTTTGAAGTGCAATGTGTAGAAATAGAAGGCCTAAGAAGTTGTCACCAATGCCAGCAATAATAAAATCCTTCAATGGTTTCCATGTCTCCCCAACGTGTCAAATTTCACTTCTTACACAATATTGCCTCATCATAGACTGAAAATAAATTTACAAAAAGTCATTAGACAATTTCTTACTCACGAACCACTTTTAACCCTTTCACTAAACTCATTGATACTATCCAAGACCTTCCTAACATTGCTAACTATGCTTTTCTTGTCACTGCATATAAGTGCATCACTTGAAGCTTGTAGAGATAAATGAAGAAAAAACCTATCATTGATGACCATGTTTAAATATATATATGAAGATACTTAAAGATATAAACCAACTTGATGACTCTCTTTAAAACTTCATTTTGGGTCTTCCTACTTATTGGTTATGTTTCGATGACTGGAATGTGATTAAAACTATATATGATTAAGTTACTAACTTTTTATAAGAAGAAAGTTGAACTTAAAAGGGGATCAATACACTCAATTAATGAGAGCAAATAAGAATTGGAATATTAAGCAACCAAAAATTAGTACTTCTGATCGAAGAGCTTTAATCACTACACTGGTTATAATTAATAAACTATAATTAGGTGCACTCTTTTTCTCATATGTACCATCTAAAAAAAATCAGAATCAATGATATTGTTTTAAAAAATTTAGGTACTAGCTGTCCAACGAACCACTAGACATTTATGCTAAGTCGGAAAAAAACATCACACGCCTAATACCATCTCAGGCTTCACAAACTTCTATCATATAAAATTTAGCAATAAGCATATCAAAGTTCGTTTTCAACTATTACAGGCACACCATATACCATTCTGTTAGTATATTGTTAGCATTCACGTAACATACTGTTAGCATTCTATTACCATAATGATATAACAACTATGGTGTCGATGATGATCAATATTTGAGAAATTCATGTCATTTAGAAACTAATGATTAGGTTATGCAGTCAAATAGATCACAAAGAATCAACAAGAACAAGCAGGATCGATCAACAAGAACAAGTATTCTATTAACTAATGGTTAAAACACAAATGGAAAAAAAATTGGATGAATTTATCAAAATTATTAACTAATTCATATAAACCCTAAAATGTCATGAATTTTTTGAAATTAAGGGTTGAAGAATGGAGATGAAGAACACTTACTTTAGATAAAATAGATTTTTAGATTACTCTAATGGAGGATTTGATGGGGAGGGAACCCCCAAGTTGAAGTCGAAATCGCACAAAGCTGTTACTTTAAAGGTGGTTATGTCGTTAGAGATCGATACCAACCCAATTAGAGTTAGAACCCAAGTTGAAGCTTTAATCGCACGAAGATGTGCTTCAATAGAGGTTTTTAGCGATCGGAGTAGACGAACCAGAGATCGGAGCAGACGGCAAAGAGATCGGACTTGTGGAGAAGATATCGGACATTGTGAAGAAGAGACAAGGGTTTAGTCTGTTTAGAGAAAAAACTAGTCTCTTATCGGGACTCTAGTTTATATAGAGGGGTAAATAAGTCTATAAAAAATGGTTAGGGTTAGTTTTCTTTTGCATCTGTTTGGCCGAACTGTTAGGTCCATGAGTTCACTCATGTCATATTTGTCGAATTTCGTGTCAAAGGTAAACTCAAGATGGTCAATGTAACTTGAGTTAGAGTTAGTGAGTCATTCGGTTCGTTGCGAAGCAAAGACTCCAAGAAGCTCAACTCACCACCGGAACTCATCTTAGGATGGTAAGTGACTTA
>MVGT01002153.1:0-14113 GCA_002174775.1 Macleaya cordata | reverse complement strand
GCCCCAAATTTTGCACACTCTTTGGAGGTCCTATAAAATGATGATAGGAACTGAAACCATGAAGTTTGGACCCCAGAATTGGTCAGAATCGCAGTTCAAAGGTTTCGGACCATGTCGTACAAGCCATTTTTGGGCAAAAAGTCAAACTCCTCGGAATCGCCTCAAATTTTGCAAACTCTTTGGAGTTCTTATTAAATGATGATAAGAACTGAAACCACGAAGTTTCGACCCCAAAATTGCTTAGAATCGCAGTTCAAAGGTATCGGACCACGTCATACAAGCCATTTTAGGGCAAAAGGTCAAACTGCTCGGAATCGCCCCAAATTTTGCACACTCTTTGGAGGTCCTATAAAATGATGATAGGAACTGAAACCACGATGTTTGGACCCCAGAATTGCTTAAAATCGCAATTCAAAGGTTTCGGACCACGTCGTACAAGCCATTTTTGGGCAAAAAGACAAACTCCTCGGAATCGCCCAAAATTTTGCACACACTTTGGAGGTCCTATAAAATGATGATAGGAACTGAAACCACGAAGTTTGGACCCAGAATTGCTCAGAATCGCAGTTAAAAGGTTTCGGTCCGCGTTGTACAAGCCATTTTTAGGCATAAATTCAAAATCTTCGGAATCGCACCAAATTTTGTACTCTTTGGAGGTCCTATAAAATGATGATAGGAACTGAAACCAGGAAGTTTGGACCCCAGAATTGCTCAAAATCGCAGTTCAAAGGTTTTGGATCACGTCGTACAAGACATTTTTGGGCATAAATTTGAAATCCTCGGAATCGCACCAAATTTTGCAAACGCTTTACAGGTCCTATAAAATGATGATAGGAACTGAAACCACGAAGTTTGGACCCCAGAATTGCTCAGAATCGCAGTTCAAAGGTTTCAGACCACGTCGTACAAGCCATTTTTGGGCAAAAATTCGAAATCCTCGGAATCGCACCAAATTTTGCACACTCTTTCTAGGTCCTATAAAATGATGATAGGAACTGAAACCACGAAGTTTGGACCCCAGAATTGCTCAGAATCGCAGTTCAAAGGTTTCAGACCACGTCGTACAAGCCATTTTTGGGCAAAAATTCGAAATCCTCGGAATCGCACCAAATTTTGCACACTCTTTCTAGGTCCTATAAAATGATGATAGGAACTGAAACCACGAAGTTTGGACCCCAGAATTGCTCAGAATCGCAGTTCAAAGGTTTCAGACCACGTCGTACAAGCCATTTTTGGGCAAAAATTCGAAATCCTCGGAATCGCACCAAATTTTGCACACTCTTTCTAGGTCCTATAAAATGATGATAGGAACTGAAACCACGAAGTTTGGACCCCAGAATTGCTCAGAATCGCAGTTCAAAGGTTTCAGACCACGTCGTACAAGCCATTTTTGGGCAAAAATTCGAAATCCTCGGAATCGCACCAAATTTTGCACACTCTTTCTAGGTCCTATAAAATGATGATAGGAACTGAAACCACGAAGTTTGGACCCCAGAATTGCTCAGAATCGCAGTTCAAAGGTTTCAGACCACGTCGTACAAGCCATTTTTGGGCAAAAATTCGAAATCCTCGGAATCGCACCAAATTTTGCACACTCTTTCTAGGTCCTATAAAATGATGATAGGAACTGAAACCACGAAGTTTGGACCCCAGAATTGCTCAGAATCGCAGTTCAAAGGTTTCAGACCACGTCGTACAAGCCATTTTTGGGCAAAAATTCGAAATCCTCGGAATCGCACCAAATTTTGCACACTCTTTCTAGGTCCTATAAAATGATGATAGGAACTGAAACCACGAAGTTTGGACCCCAGAATTGCTCAGAATCGCAGTTCAAAGGTTTCGGACCACGTCGTACAAGCCATTTTTGGGCAAAAAGTCAAACTCCTTGGAATCGCTCCAAATTTTGCACACTCTTTGGAGGTCCTATTAAATGATGATAGGAACTGAAACCACGAAGTTTGGACCCCAGAATTTCTCAGAATCGCAGTTCAAAGGTTTCGGACCACGTCGTACAAGCCATTTTAGGGCAAAAAGTCAAACCCCTCGGAATCGCCCCAAATTTTGCACACTCTTTGGAGGTCCTATAAAATGCTGATAGGAAATGAAACAACGACTTTTGGACCCCAAAATTGCTCAGAATCGCAGTTCAAAGGTTTCGGACCACATCGTACAAAGCATTTTTGGGCAAAAAGTCAAACTCCTTGGAATTGCTCCAAATTTTGCACACTCTTTGGAGGTCCTATTAAATGATGATAGGAACTGAAACCACGAAGTTTGGACCCCAGAATTGCTCAGAATCGCAGGAAAAAGATTTCGGACCACGTCGTACAAGCCATTTTTGTGCAAAAAGTCAAACTCCTCGGAATCGCCCTAAATTTTGCAAACTCTTTGGAGGTCTTATTAAATGATGATAGGAACTGAAACCATGAAGTTTGGACCCCAAAATTGCTTAGAATCGCAGTTCAAAGGTTTCGGACCACGTCATACAAGCCATTTTAGGGAAAAAAGTCAAACTCCTCAGAATCGCCCCAAATTTTGCACACTCTTTGGAGGTCCTATAAAATGATGATAGGAACTAAAACCACGAAGTTTGGACCCCAGAATTGCTCAAAATCGCAATTCAAAGGTTTTGGACCACGTCATACAAGCCATTTTTGGGCAAAAAGACAAACTCCTCGGAATCACCCCAAATTTTGCACACTCTTTGGAGGTCCTATAAAATGATGATAAGAACTGAAACCATGAAGTTTGGACCCAGAATTGCTCAGAATCGCAGTTAAAAGGTTTCGGTCCACGTTGTACAAGCCATTTTTAAGCAAAAATTCAAAATCCTCGGAATCGCACCAAATTTAGCACTCTTTAGAGGTCCTATAAAATGATGATAGGAACTGAAACCAGGAAGTTTGGACCCCAGAATTGCTCAGAATCGCAGTTCAAAGGTTTTGGATCACGTCGTACAAGACATTTTTGGGCATAAATTTGAAATCTTCGGAATCGCACCAAATTTTGCAAACTCTTTAGAGGTCCTATAAAATGATGATAGGAACTGAAACCACGAAGTTTGGACCACAGAATTGCTTAGAATCGCAGTTAAAAGTTTTCGATCTACGTTGTACCAGCCATTTTTTGGCAAAAATTTGAAATCCTCGGAATTGCACCAAATTTTGCACTCTTTGAAAGTTTTAAAGGAACATGCATATACTGAAAATCTATTTGAATAAAAACATAAACGAACAAGTATATAGATATACAAACAATGGTAGTGCATTTCTTCGAGCATAGCCAAGGAACACGACTATAGTAAACCCCAGTCAGATTAACACTACTGTCTAGATACCCTCGACAGACACTGGTAAGCCACGTGTCTAGATACCTTCAATAGACAATGTAGCACAAGTAGTATTCGAATACCCTCAACGGACGTGTCTGGATACCCCTCAACGGAAAAGTCGCCCATAAGTAGATCAACACCAGTGTCCGGATACCCTCGACAGACACTGGTAAGTTACGTGTCCAGATACCCTCAAGAGACAACATAGCACAAGTAGCGTCTGGATACCCTCAATGGACGTGTCTGGATACCCTCAATGGGCATAAGTCGACGACTACAGACTAAATAAGGGCCCCTATTAATCCAGAGAAAGAGCTCCTCACTCCCCTCTTACGTCTAACACCCATCAGGCAAGCGTGTGAATCCTCAGCTAAACTAGCTACTCAACATAACCAACAAACAAGATTTACCAAGAAACAATCATGACTTCCCAGACTTCAATAGATGAACCCCATCTCTCTAGCGTCCGACATCTCAAATGACTTGTCACTTCCGGTCCATGACACTTCATCCTACAAGAAGTCCCTAACCTTTCATTAGCTAACCTCAATGATAGAGTATACTAATCTATATAAGTCTTATTTTTTTAAGTTAAAGTTCGAAAACTATTTTGAAATCATTTTGAAAACTGATATTCTTTTGGATAGAAATTTCCTTTTTGAAAATCCATCTTTTAAAAACTCCTACATCACAATAGCAGGTGCAACTAACCCTAAAGGTACGGCAATCCAAGTCAAAGTAACGCAGGCACTAGTCCACCAAAAGCTTACACAACTATCCTTGGCATCAAGAAAAATCCATCATGCACGGAAACTTAAAAACAAATTCCCAAGATTTCAAAGGCTTCTCAAAACATCATAAAACATAATATTCCAGCATAAACTTCATCTCCATGCATAAGACATGTTTTATAAAATCAAAGGTCATTATGAATCGATCACTATTCATGAGCAATGTTCATAAAACATGGTAATTTGTTAATCATGTATCATTTGTCATAACAAGCATCTTCCTAGTAAAATACAATAATAAGTTCTACAATTTTCTTCATTAAGCATGTTTGTTGTTATCTAAAGTCACATGCCATGCCTTGGATATAAAATACTTATATAATGGTTCTGAAACATGTATTTAAAAATGGTCGGGTGCTATTAAGATGAACTGACCACTTACCTTCAATGGTAGAGAAAAGGTTCACCCTCGACACCAAAAGAGCCTGAAGCTCCCAGCTCACCAGCTGAAGGGGGAAAATAAAAGAAACAAAATAAGGTTCTAGTACTTAGAACCAAAGAAATCAAATAAATAAAAGGGAAGTAACGAAAATTAAAATTAAGAAACATCAACGACTTAGAGTATTACTCTAAACCTCAAAGTTAGTAGAACTAATACTACACCTACTTCAAAATCCCTAATCATCCTTTTCTACCAAAAGACAAGTCATGACCATCACTTAAAGTCCCGAATAAAATGAACTTCATTATAATTCACCAATATGCTAGTTATCCTTAAACAGTCCAAAATTAAGTAAACCAGCCCATTTTAAGCTTAGAATTACCCTCAAGGTCTCCAATATGATAGTTTCATGAAAAATCACCTAGATTCATAGCCTAACATAACCAAGTTGATCTACATTTGGCTCGTAAAAAACACATACATCTACATCATCACATTTCCATTATTAAACATTTTTGCCAAGATAAAGTTTAATAAAAACAGTCCTAGCATTCATTTACATCTTGGTAAGAAGCTTCAACCTCATTCTTTGCAGATAATTATACCATTACTTAAAGTGTCCAAAAATCATCATCCAAGAGTCATACACATGTTTCCCAATACCTTGTAAAACAAGGTACATCTCTTAGCTGGGAAGTCCTTCTCCCAATCAAATACTTCCATAGCCAACTCTTCAGCAATGGTATGAATACCTAGAGTGTACTCTTCATCAGGATCACGAAGAGGCAGGAATCAAATGGCATCCTCCTCATCTTGGAAATCCAGTAGAGTTGCAATAAGAGGATTATCAACCACAAAGTGTCCCACATACCATGGTGGAAAACTTGAATCCCTCTTCATCAATGTGGTGAAAATTAGAGTAAAATACTTGAATAAGTCTTGGGTAGGCATTCCCTTAACTATTAAACAACCTATCCCAATTTTAGAAATTCAACCTAGAATGAATTTCTTGTAGAATGACATCCTTGTGCCAATTTACTTCTCTTTCAACAACGAGGGAACGTTTTTGGAAGTTTTGGATATAAAGCATGTAACAATCCACCGAGTAAAACTTCTCTTTTGTTCTAGGGCAAACGAAAGATTGTGAGGAACCCGTTGAGGATCTTAGCCTATTTGGGTTGGAGGAAGTAAGGGATGAAGAGGTTGGTCGTTTTGAAGACATGATCTAATCAAAACGATAGGAAAAACTAGGGTTTCAAGAAGGAAAACAATAAAGAACGAAGGAAGAGGATGAAGGCTTACCAAAATCACAAAATCCACGAAGAAAGATCTTCAAAACGCGTGAAACCCTAGCCAAACGATCCAAAATCCTTGAAAACCCTTTCTTTCTTCTTTCGAAACCAAAATAGGCGAATAGAAATAAGAAGGTTTCGAAACCCCTTTTAAAAACACTCTTTTAAAAATCCCTAAACTGCCCCTGATATCGTGAAAAATTGCGATAGTTTTGAAACCAAATATTTTGGTTTCGAAATTGAAGACAAAAAAGGGCCTCTAGGTACAATTCTGTTTCGAAATTAACCTATTTGGTTTCGAAACTGAAGGTAAAGGCATATTTTCAGGTGCATTTTGGGTTCGAAACCAAGCAGTTTGGTTTCGAAATTGAAAACAAAAAATGTCTTCAGATAAGTTTTGGTTTCGAAACTGAAAACAAGATTGTTTCCAGGTCTTTTTTGGTTTCGAAAGCAACAGAATTGGTTTCAAAACTGAAAGGCAATATCATCACAGGCCAAATTTGGTTTCGAAACCAGTCATTTTGGTTTCGAAACTAAAATACAAAATCACTAAAATTTTGACATATCACCCATAAAACTCATTTTTGATGAAAAATTTTGATGGAATCAAGGTATGACCAAGATGTGTGACCTATTACACAAGGCTATGAAGAATGTAATGCAATGAACACAGAATTTTTTGCAAACATGAATATGCTAAACCTTATTCAAATAAAGCCTTGTTGATTCTCAAAACAAGTAACACCACAATATTCTTATAGATGATCAATAAATGTGTGTGTGTTGAGAGAACAATATCATTATGTGAGATCATCCTAAAAAGAAGATAAGATAAGGATGTTCATGTTACTGATTTCTTCAAATCTAAACCTTACCCAGCATGAAAGAACCGTCTCACTTTGCACCCTATAAAATGACCTTCATGTTTGAGCATAAGATAGAAATTTTGAGGTACTCAAGAGCATGAGACATGGATTATCAACAAGACACCAATATTTTCCTTGAACTTGTAAGCGACTCTTATTCGAGGAGACGCTTCCAAGAAAGTACTCGTATTGGAATCAAGTGAATCACCATGAGGTCAAGATGAAGACAAGAACATTGAGTTCCTAATCTTTTTGCAGAATCTCACTCTTTTTGATGTTCTAACACCGAGTTCAACATTTTTTACGAGAACTCACTCTTTTGGTGTTTCACTAAGCTCAAGTTATTTTACGAGAGCTTACTATTTTGGTGATGAATAGGAATAAGATAAAAAAAATTTAGCACTTTATTAGAACACCAAATCCTAGAGAGATAGTCCAACCAGTTGGTTCAGTTCATCAATAAATCATGAGTTTTATTTTCAACCCATCCAACGATCCAACTAAGATAAAATCACACTTACTCAAGAGACTCCTTATGTGCACAAGAACCAATAAATTAGTCAAGAGAGTATGTGGATTTATTGTAGAGATTCACAAGCTATATCAAAATAAGGCAAATTAAATTAAATCTCTGAAATCTCTTATATGTTCAAGCATTCTACAAAAGATAGGCGTTTGAAACAGGAAGAACACTTGAAATCACAAATATTAGAATGTAGAGTTTTGAAAGCAAACTAATAAACACGACTCACTCTTCAACCCAAAAGATATGCAATGCAAAAACCGGGAAGGAGCGAGAAGAAAACAATTAGTTAATAACAACCGCACCAATAGATCTTCTAAGGAGTTCAAACCTAAGAACATCTAGAGGTTTTGTAAGTAAATCAGCCAATTATTTTTCAGTAGGAACAAACTCAAGACAAATCACCTTGTTTTTAACTAAATCGCGAATGAAGTGATATATTATGTCAATATGTTTAGTCCTAGTGTGTTGCACTAGATTCTTAGTAATATCAATGGCACTGGTATTATCACAAAGCACAGTCATAGTATCATGTTCAATTCCATAATCATATAACATTTGTTTCATCCAAAGCAATTAAGTACAACACGATCCTGCAGCAATGTATTCTGCTTCAGCAGTTGACAAGGATTGAGAATTTTGTTTATAACTTTGCCATGCTACCAAGTTGGGTCCAATAAAGTGGCAGCCTCCTTAAGTACTTTTCCTGTCATCAACATTGCCAGCCCAATCTGCATCAGAATAGCCCACTATTTCAGAATGTGTCATTAGTGTACCACAAGCCAAAATTAAGAGTTCCCTTAACATATCAAATGATTCATTTGACTACAGTTAAGTGTGACTCTTTAGGTCTTGCTTGATAGCGAGCACAAGCACCTACACTAAAATAAATATCAGGATGACTAGCTGCAAGATAAAAAAAGATTCCCTATCATGCTTCTATATTTTGGTCTACTTCTTGTCCAGCTAAGTCCTTTGTTAACTTTGTAGTGGTTCCCATCGATGTGCAAACATCTTTGTAGTTTCCATGTCAAACTTCTTTACGAGATCCTTCGCATATTTTGATTAAGATATAAATATCCCATCTTTTTGTTTCTTAACCTGCAATCCAAGAAAGAAGGTTAGTTCTCCAACCATACTCATTTCAAATTCTTTACTCATTAGATTTGAGAAGGATTTGGTTTGTTTGGTTGAGGTAGAACCAAACACTATGTCATCTACATAGATTTGAGCAACAAGAACATCATTTTCAGCCCATTAAATAAACATAGTTTTATCAGCTCTCCCCTCTTAAGAATTCTTTTCTAAGAAGAAAAGTAGTCAATCTATCATACCATGCTCTTGGAGCTTGTTTCAAACCATACAGAGCTTTCTTCAATCGGTAGACATGATTAGGATTGATGGGATGTTCAAATCCTTTAGGTTGCCCTACAACACTTCTTCTTGTATGATGCCATTTCGAAAGGCTGTTTTGACATCCATTTCAAAAAGTTTAAATTTTAAATGACAAGTAACTACCAAAAGCAACCTTATGGACTCTAGTCTTGCGACCGGAGAAAAGGTTTCATCAAAGTCTACACCTTCAATTTGAGAGTACCCTTGTGCAACAAGTCTAGCCGTGTTTCTCACAATAGTTCCAAATTCATCAGATTTGTTCTTGAAAATCTATTTGGTACCAATGACATTGGTTTTCTTTGGACGAGTACAAGATTCCACACTTCTTGTCTTGTGAATTGGCCAAGCTCATCTTGCATTGCTTGTATCCAATTTTCATCCTGCAAAACATCAACCACATTAGTAGGTTCATACATTGAAACATAACATACATGATTTACAATGTTTTGAACTTGTCTCCGTATTTGAACACCAGCTTCAATCCCTCCAATAATTTCATTGGGATTATATAGTCGTTGAGCCCATGTGGTTGGATGGTCTTGAGGAGGATTTCCAGGATCAATAACTTGACCATTTGTAGTCAGGCCTTGTGGAGTATCCTATTTTTCATCCGACTCTTGGGAGGTAGAGGCATCATCATCATTATCTGAATCAAGTTCAGTTTTCACAGTTTTACCTTCAGCAAGATTGTCTTCTTCAGCTATATCTGAAGAGGAAGAGATGTTAGAATCATCAATAACAACATTAATAGATTCCATGATAGTTTCTGTCCTTTTGTTGTAGACACGAAAAGCTCGACTATCGAAGGCATACCTAATGAATATTCCTTCATCACTTTTGGAGTCAAATTTTCCAGCATTTTCTCTATCCCTAAGGATGTAGCATGGACTTCTAAAAACACGATGGTAACTTAAATTTCATTTCTTACCAAACCAAAGTTCATATGGGGTATTGAGAGTTTTGGGTCTTAGATAAACTCTGTTAATCAAGTAGCATGCAGTAAAAACAGATTCACCCTAAAACTTTTATGCTAGATTTTTGCTATGCAGAAGCACTCTAGCTATTTCTTGAATTACATGATTCTTTCTTTCAGCAACCCCATTTTGTTGAGGAGTTATGGGTGCTAAAAACCTATACTTTATGCCATTTTTGTCACAAAAATCTTCAACTTTTGAGTCCTTGAATTCTGTACCACGGTCACTTCTTATCCGTTTGATCTTAAAATCTTGCTCATTTTGAATTCGCTGGCATATAATAAAAAATTCATCTTAAGTATCAGATTTTTCTCTAAGAAAAGCAATCAAGTATATCTAGAAAAATCATCAACCATGATCAAGATGTTTCGCTTTCCACCAATACTCTCAGTTCTCATAGGACCCATAAGATGCATATGAATTAATTGCAATGGTTTGGTGGTAGCCACATCTTTCGATGATTTATGTGGACTTCTAGTTTGTTTACCCTTTTGGCATGGTCCACATATTCCATCAATATTTTTACTTACCTTGGGCAGCCCACGTACTAACCCCTTGTTAGCAATCTTTACTAGGTCTTTGAAGTTGACATGACCTAGTTTTTGGTGCTAAAGGTGAGCAGTATCAAGTTTAGACAAATTTCATGTAAGGTTAGGAGATGCATCAATCATATAGTAATGAAGGTGATACAGCAAGGATTCTAGAGTGTACTTCTTCTCATCATATTTGAGTTTCTTCTTATAGCCATTCCATGACTTTGGAAGATATGCAATGATGACTCCAACTAAGAACTCTACGGGGAGAGTAATTTTTGCCACTTTAAGATCACTGACGATATTAAAAAAACTATGCGCTTGTGCAAGTATAGATTTATCATCAGTGATCTTAAAACTTATGAAATTGTCGATTAAGAACTTTTGATTACTAACCTCTTCAATGCTGTATTTCTCTTGTAAAGTAGTCCATAACTCTTTCGCAGTCTGGATATGTCGATGGGCCGTATAGATAGTGTTAGAAAGTGCATTGAGAATGTGTCCACGGCATAGAAATTCTTCTTCTTTCCTCTTTATTTTCTCCATCTTCAGTTTCGTCTAGAATTGGTTGAAGATTCTCTCCCAAAATATGATCGACCGACCTTTAAAAGAGGAGCAAATCGCTATCATACTAAAAAATATCAATCTGGAGTATAGCTGGCCACTGAATCTTGTAGCATACAAGCAATTGTCTGAGCTAGTATAATCAGGTATGCAAATCAAAGATGCCATAAAAAATAGGGCAAAAGCCGCATCAAATACCACTGGAGATGGTAGGTATAAAAGATAAGGAAAGGAGCAAGTCAACTTCATCGATGCTCCAGAATCAAGACCTGGTCTTACCAACAACCAAGCCAAGGTATAGAATCGACAGCAAGGGCCGAATTGAAATTAATATTAAGCGAACAAGCAATATCAGCCAAGGGAGTACTCCAAGTTGCCCCACACACTGACTAAATTATTTCTAGAACTAGTTGAGACAGGGATAATCTGGCTTAGAGATCCTCGACCTATGGAGGAACCATTTCCCCCGTGGTACAATCCAATAGAACATTGTGACTTTCACCAAGTTGCAGGATATGCTACAAACACTTGCAGGTTGCTAAAGAACTTGGTTCAAAACTTGTTAAAAGATAATAAAATCAACATTCCGGGAGTACAGTGCCCAACAAGAAGCCAAATGTTAAAAAAATCCTCTTCATTTGCATCGAGTTGTTAACAATCAATATGTCCATTACATTGAATGCAAGGAAATTACGGATCCAGCAAGGTTCATCCAGAATCAGCATAACAGCATACATGAGGTGGGATATACAAGTCAACCAGAAATTGTAACATCCCAGACCTTGGGTGTACTTATACCTCACCTTGGCATAAATATCCAAAGTCCGGAACATTAATTAAGCGGGTTTTTGAAATACATTTAGGTCCAACTCTATTGGGCTTGGTCAGCTTAGGCCCAACTAAACTGGGTTTAGGTCTTAGCCAGCTAAGTCAAACTAGGCCCACATCTAATTTAGGGTTTTTAAAATAAAACTTAATATGGTTAGGCCTGACCATAGGTCCACGTAAGTCATTGGGTCTAACTAGGGTTCTAGGGTCCACATGCTTTATGCCTCTTTATTTCTTAAAACATGCCAGCAGTGAGTTTATAACTTTGCTGGATGCTACACTATGTAATAAGTATTCAAAACAATAACACCTTATAGGGTTTGTTTGAAAACGTGCCTACATTCTCACAATATTTTTAAAATAATTTTAAGTCGGAAAAATGTACATAAAATAACATGTTTATTAAACCCCGTTCAACTGACAGGTTATGCATGATGTTCAGTTAAAAATTTATGGTTTATGCTTTGTATATCAGAATCATATTCCATCAAATTATTCTGAAACTAGACTCAGACCTCACATCTTTTATGTTTTGGTCTAAGTCCAGTTCCTTAAGGATTTATTCAGAAAATAGGCGCAACCCAACATATGCATAAACAGTAATAGATTTCAGTTCACAAAACTCGATTTGTAAAATAGTAAAACATAACTTAGCCATCTCCTAAAATCATGAAATTTCGTAACTTCCCCTAGATCTCACGAATCCAGAGATACAACCAAAAATAAAATCCCATAATCGAAGTATTAAATATGTCCCAAATACTGATTGCTGGTCTGAAAATCTTGCATACTGTCCAAAACCGAAAACGACCTAAAATAACCATAAAAACGTCTCATCTTTTCCAAGTAACTTCCTTAACCCTTATTCAAGTAAATAAAATACAATAAAGTATCATGGAAGACTTACCTAGTCTTCTTCTTCTCAAACGCGCCGCAACTCGCATTCCTACGTATCTCTTTCACTGATCTATGAAGGATGAAACGAACGGGGTGAGCCAACGCTCAGTAGGGATTCATAAATCATCCCTCACAGTACAAACAACATATCAAACATAAATATTTCATATAATGAACAAACACAAATTAAAATAAAAATCATCTACGTTACAGAAGATTTCAGACCGAATAATTGGTTCTTTTTCTTGTTTAAATCCTTAGATTTCTCTTTCCATCATACATCATACGATCTTCTGCAGGAATCCTTCACCTTGGAGGACATGGTTTGGAATAACCCATCAAACCATGCATTACTTCTCAATATCACCTATTAGAGGAACGTTTTCTTCATTATTTTTCATAGGATTTTTACATCATGAAATATATATCAACACATGAAACATATATATGTATATATGTATATATTTATTAGTTCATGGAAACCAGCCCTTCATGAACATATATTCAACTTCAAATCAAAGAGAAAACAGTAAGATTATACTCACAAACCACCCGTGTTTCCCCTACCTTTACCATGCGATTTGGTGATGATTGATCTATTAGCTTCTTCCTCTTACTCTAAGCTTTAGAACCTCGAAGTTTCTCTAAGTTTTTTAAGAAGAAAAACACACCAAACTAGGCCCTAGGCTACTGCCATTTCCTCCCTCTCTTTTTCTTTTTTTTGAAACATAACCTAACCAAAATGAAGAGAACGGGGGGACGACTAGGTTATAGTCGATCCTCCCATCTCCTAGATTTTCTACATTGAAAAAAGTATTCCTAGAAATCTAAATTTCCTCCTCTTAAACAAATATTCGTTTTCTTTATTAATGAGCAAATATCTCATCGTATATGTTAGGTCCATGAGTTCACTCATGTCATATTTGTCGAATTTCGTGTCAAAGGTAAACTCAAGATGGTCAATGTAACTGGAGTTAGAGTTAGTGAGTCATTCGGTTCGTTGCGAAGCAAAGACTCCAAGAAGCTCAACTCACCCCCGGAACTCATCTTAGGATGGTAAGTGACTTAGAAACTCAATATCATAGGTGGTTAGTTCATATTAGATCATATGAGAACCACTGGAAGACATCCTAGGATGGTAAGTGACTTAGAACTCTAAGTACCATAGGTGGTTAGATTGCTAAGAGTGTTTCCCACACTGTTTGTTCTTGATAAAATGTGTTTTAAAAGTAAAAATTTAATCTGGACAGTTTTGGTTTCGAAACCAAGAAGCTTGGTTTCGAAACCAACTGCATTGATGGTATTATTATCTATAGGGAAAAGTCTGTTTCGAAATCAACCTCTGTTTGATTTCGAAACCAAACTTTATCTGATGACAGATGAAGTTTGGTTTCGAAACCAAAACTTTTGGTTTCGAAACCAAAACTCATCTGTCTTCAGACGAATTTTGGTTTCGAAACCAAAACCACATCTATCTTCAGATGAAGTTTGGTTTCGAAACCAACCTGTTGATTTCGAAACCAAAAGACAATAACCATCACAGGTGCTTGTTGGTTTCGAAACCAAATCAGGTTAGTTTCGAAACCACATGTTGGTTTCGAAACCGACTGCCTTGATTTCGAAACCAACGCCCAGATTTGTTTTTTTTTTTAGTGCGATTTTCTGAGCTATAAAGTAAGTTTTTAACACATTATTGCTCATCTCCCTCTAAGCCTTGTTTCAGGGAGATAATTGAGC
>MVGT01002150.1:1749-16408 GCA_002174775.1 Macleaya cordata | reverse complement strand
CATCCATTGAGTACTCCTATGGTTGTGAGATCTCTTGATATTGAGAAAGACCCATTCCGACCAAAGGAAGAAGATGAAGCATTACTTGGTCCTGAGGTACCATATTTGAGTGTAATCGGCGCATTGATGTACTTGGCCCAGTGTACCAGACCAGACATTGTATTTGCTGTGAATCTGTTAGCCAGATTCAATTCTGCCTCGATAAGGAGACATTGGACAGGTGTCAAGCAGATTCTCCGATATCTCCGCGGAACTACAGACATGGGATTATTCTATCAGTGAAACTCATCCAATGGCTCTCATATAATGGGATACACTGATGCTGGATATCTCTCCGATCCCCACAAAGCTATTTCCCAATCTGGTTATGTTTTTATAAGTGGTGGTACTGCATTTTCTTGGCGATCCAACAAGCAAAGTCTTCCAGCCACTTCTTCGAATCATTCGGATATTATTGCATTGCATGAATCCAGCCGGGAATGTGTGTGGCTACTATCACTGATTGGATATATTAGAAGCTCTTGCGCTCTACCCTCTGTCACTGATATTCCAACAGTCATTTTTGAAGACAATGCCACTTGCATATCACAAGTCCGAGAAGGCTACATCAAAGGTGATAGAACCAAGCATATTTCGCCAAAGTTATTTTATTCTCACCATCTTTAGAACAACTGTGAGATTGATATTCAGCAGATACAATCCTGTGAGAATTTTACTGATCTATTCACCAAGTCTCTGCCTAGTGCAATGTTCAGAAAACTGTTTTATGGTATTGGCATGAGACAGATGTATCGTCACGCGGACTAACTTGAGTGCCTTCTAAATCAGGGGGAGTATTTTACTGCCTATTTTGTCTGACTGGACCTTATCGCGCTGTACTCTTTTTCCTTTGTCAAGGTTTTGTCCCTCTGGGTTTTTCTTGTCAGAGTTTTTAATGAGGCAGCTTATGTGAGTCCAGCACTATCCTAAGTCTTTGTACTCTTTTCTTTAGTTTAGGTTTTGTCCTTCTGGGTTTTCTTGGCAAGGTTTTTAACGAGGCAATTATCTTAGCATGGTGGACATCCAAGGGGGAGTGTTATAGCATGCAGTTGCATGCGTGGCTTTTAGGTGGGTGATCCACCATTCTAGCCATTCACTTGACACCTCTTTGATAGGTGTCAAGTATTAGCCTTTTGATTATCCATGCAAATCACCTTCCTTCTCCCTATATATATATGGGTTAGCAGTACGATATATTCATACGTTAAGTTAACAAAAAGTAATGTAAGTTGTATCAATACAATCAGCGAATAAGAGATATCCTCTTCCTCTTTCCTTTGTGATATATGTTGTGTGCCCAGAAATTATAACAACCGTTCAGTTTTTTCAACTCTAACCATGGCCATAACAATCTTAGTTATATTAAAGTAGAGATATGGTATCAAATCTAGGTTTTGTGTAAACAAGGTTTTTGTAGAGTTCACATGGAGGCGATCCAAGAATGTAAGGATAATCTCCTTAGTTCTCACTATATAGATCATTATATTATAATATGACCCTGTCCCCCATAAAATTTTGATTTAAATTTACAAATTATATATATAGACGCCCCACAAGTCGTTGAACTTTTGTTAGGCTACAAGTTTTAAAATTATATGATTTTTGGTGAGGTGATCTATGTGGTGAGAAGGGTATCCTAACAAAAAATTAACCCTTGGATCATCTCCATGTGGGTCTCACAAAAAACTTGTTATAAAATTGTCCACAAAATCCGATCCTAACCCATTAAAATATAATATTTTATTTTCTATTTTTGTTAGTTATAATTGAATGTTTTAAAACTGTTGAAGTCTTTGTTTTTTTTTTTTTGAAAAAACAATTTAAGTCTCCACCAAACACAGGCCCAGGGTGGGTATTCTTGATGGGACAATCTGTGGGTCAACAAAATCCATCTCCATCACAGCTCTTGTCTAGGAGTTAATTTTAGCACAAGTAAAACGTGTTATTGGCTATCTCGTTTTCTTTCCTTCTAATTTCTTCACAAACGGCTCACCGGTTCCTGGACCATCAAGGGATTCATGGACCACGTTCCTGTTCCTGTTAGTCTCAGTTTCTGTTTTTTATTACACTGAAGTTCAAACCGATAAACTACTCAAAAAAACAAAATAAGTAATGCTAGAGGGAGATTTTAGGGGAGATTCTTTTTTGAGGAAGATAAAATTGTATTGTTGAGAAAGCACAAATATAGAGAAAAAGAAAAACAATTACATATTGGAATCATAAAATTTCTCCCATCTACAAATATAATCCTCAAAGCTAAACTCTTTAAAAGACTCATGAAAAAAGACCAATTGTAAAGTACCCCCTTGACCTCAATGATAATCTTCTCGAACTCTCTAGTTTTTCCTTCAAAAATTCTCATATTTCGTTCCCCCCATACACACCCGCAAAAGGTAAGCAGAAGTGGAGGAATTTGTCTGATTTCATATTCAATTTTGTTTTCCAAAGTCTGCACAAAATCGATAAGTGAGCAAAGAGCAGTCCATGCTTTGTTCATCAATAGTAAAAAATCTCTCCATATCATTTGAGTATATTGGCAGTGTATAAAAATATGAACAATTGATTCTTCTTCCTTCATACATAGACTGCAGACATTAACCAGAATATGCCATTTTCTCCTCAAACGGCCAATTGTTGGTAACCCATTTAAGCAGCTGCCCAAATAGTGAAAGAGACTTTGGTGGGGACAATTCTATTCCAAATGTATTTTTCAAGAAATTTGTCAAATCTATTCAAATTACTGCCAACACCCATTGTATCAATTATTTCATAACATCCTTTCACAGTAAATTGACCATCTTTTGACCCTATCCACTTCCTTTCATCTTCCATTTCATTTATATCCTCTGGATTACCCAGAACATCCAACATTTGACAAGCCTCTTCAATGTCATCTGGTTCCAAATCTCTGGATAAATTCAAATTCCAAGCACATTCTGAACATGAATCTATCTTCATATCTTGAACTAACATTCACTTATTTTTGGAGACTTTCCAAACTTGGAGAATCTATTTTTTAAAATACCTGTCCTCCTCCAATGATCATTCCAAAAGAAGGTTTTGTCACTCTTATTAGTGATAAACTTAACCTCTTTCTCTAGAATTGGTAAATGATTAAGAATTCCCCTCCAAAGACCACAACCATAAGGATTTTTTGAGCTGACCAGAGTCCATGAATTTTTTAGTCCTCCAAAATTTTCATCCACAATCTTTATCCATAAACTAATTCTTCCTCCTCATATCTCCATAACTATTTTGTCAGGAGAGATTGGTTCATCTTTTTCAACTCTTAAAACCCAGACCACCTTCCTTTTTTGGTCTACACATTTTTCTTCCAAGAAAGCCAATGCATCTTCTTCGAAATAGCTATACCACCCCAAATTTTTTTTTTTTGATAATTTTCTCATTTGCTTGCTGGACTGTAATTGGCATTTGAAATAAAGAAAGGTAGTAAACAGGTATAGCTTGGGGAGTACTATTAATTAACACCATTCTACCACCTTTTGAGAGATAACGACATTTCCAAGGGGCTAATTTTGTAGCCATCGTTTCAATGATAGCATCCCACACTTTTTTTATATTTTAGTAGCACCTCCTAAAGGAACTCTCAAATATTTTATTGGAAGCTCACCCACTTCACACCCCAAGATTGATGTCATATCAGTGGAAAAATCCCTATTATCATTAATACCAATTACTGAGCTTTTTCGCCAAATTTACCTTCAAACCTGTAATAGTTTCTAACTGCAATAAGATTTCTTTCACTGCATGCATTTGATCATGGTCAGAGTAGATCATCTGTCTCCATTTGGGCCTGCATGAAAGCGAACCAACGATTGACTTTCTTTTGAGATTAATCTCCTCGCTATATAGATCATTCTCAGAAAAAATTAATTTATTCTAAGACATCTAATGCTATCAAAAGTTGATTGAAAAATAAACTGTTCATTATCATCATTTTTTTCCAATCAACATCTGATGGGGGTTAAATGTTTCATAAATAGCTGATTTTTTGCGAGAGTGATCTATATAGCAAAAATAATAATCATACAAAATAATTAGCCGTTGGATCTAATCAAATCAACGAAAGCACATGGAAGGTACATGCAAATGGGGACAGAGGATCTAATTCACTAGGTTAGAAAAAATAGTAACTAATTTGTTGTCACATCACAATCTCCCCAAGAAATCTCCCCCTAGCTAGCTTTATTCACGCAGACAAAACATAACCAATACCGAAACTCTACACATCCCACTTCACTTTTTCTCTTTAAACATCTTATTTAGCGTTTACACCTTATTTATACCAATCTAAAAATGCACGTGGAGATGATTCAAAGATTAATTTATTATGGCAATGATCTCATTACCATGTAAATAATCCTCACAAGGCCTCACAACGTTCCAAAATGATTTTTAACCACATCTAAAGTTGGCACGGATTTAATTTGAGTAATTTATTTTACCCACGGTCACTAAAACCGTGGTATATAGGAGATGCTTTTGCTCTGATTCTCCCGCTATGAAGATTTTTTAATTGGTCGCTCTGGTGTTCCTGCTCCCACTGTCATTCCCACTCCCACTCCCCTCCGCGCTTTGGTTACTTAAATTGTACCTAAAAATTCCACCAAATAGTCGTTATAGTACTTGCGTAATCTCCATATAGGCCAATTCTCCAGGGTAAGTGAGGTGTAAACGCCAAGTAGCTAGGGTGTTAAAAAGAGAAAATTAAAGTAGAGTGTAAGTATCCTATAGTTTTTTTCTCTTCCCAAATTCTAATATTAAATAAGCTAGAATTACGAAAATACCTTTAAAAATTGTCTCTAACGTAGCTTTAGAACCCATGGATCAATCTAAACTCATTTTTAAAACCCGTGGTGTTTATCCATAGATTATTAGATCTACAATCATAAATAAAACTATTCAGAATTGAATACAAGAGTTCTTAAAGAATAGTTAATTATAAGCAACAGAACTCTCATCTTGCTTAAAGTAACAGAAAAAAAAAAAAATGAGACCATCATCCTTCTCTTTGATGGCTTCTTCTCTCATCTTTCATGTTCTTCTGGTCTTTCATGGTGGTGTTAATGTCGGTGATGGCCTCGATATCATTGATGAAACGTGTAGGAAGGCAGCAAATAGTGATCCAAAACTGAGTTACAACTTCTGCGTGGCGTCTCTACACCAAGATCCTGGGAGCCGAACTGCAAATCTTCAAGAACTCGGTGTAATCTCAATGGATTTATGCGAAGAAAACGCAACTTACATGCATTCATATATGGAGAAGCTTTTGGATCCGGAGGAGGACCAAACAAGAGTAGATCCAAGAGCCAGGAAGTACTTGAAGGATTGCTTGTATCTTTACGAAAATGCAATCCCTGATGTAGAAGACGCCATTAAAGCTTTTGAAGGTAAGGATTATTTCACAGCTAATATAAAGATGAGTGCAGTCATGGATGCTTCGACGACTTGCGAAGATGGGTTCAAGGAGGAGAAAGATTTGGTGTCTCCATTGGCGAAGGAAGATAGCGATTTCTTCCAGTTAACTGCTACTGCTCTCGCTGTTGGGGTTTATGCCCTAAAACAATTTAAATTGACAACATTGATAAATTATATTTATTAATAAGCATGATATTATATTATTACTTTATTCATATGATGGATTAAGTGTTGTTCACAAGATGATGTTGTAAGTAAATTATTTGTCTGAAGTGTTCATACATGGAGAGATGTAATTTACTGGTTCCTTATATTCTTGTATAGTTCATAGTCAGTGATGAATCTGAACAATTCATCTGATAAGACTATAATACACTAGACTTCTATATTATAGGGTGATGTATCTCCATCACTAGAGTGGCGACTCTAAGTCAGTGTGTTGGTGTATTAAGAATACACTGAACAGGTCAGACAGAATACTTTTTATGTTATTGTCAGCACATAAAAAGATTCTGTAAAACTTGCTAATTGCAAATGTCCTAAATCCTGAGAGCAGAGTATACCCTACAAGTTGGTTTCTACTCACTTTGATCTACCAAACAGTGAGGTCAGACAACGCAAACGTGATCCAATATTCTGGGTAGGTTGGGTGGTCGAAATCACTTAGTGGGATTACTTTGTGTCAATAAGGAATCCACACCAAAATGATATTCCCTTGAGAGCCTAATCAAGAGTATTAATTATTCTAGACTGCGCAGTGATCCTATAAAATGTTTATTGGATTATTAGAATAATTATAATGGTATGATATGGCAGGCAAGGACTAAGATGTAATTACTCGAAAGGTGCTGACATTAATAGTTAATGTTACCTTGGTGTATATTACGAATATCAGTTAAGTGGAGGGACTATTTGCTGGTATAACGAGTGAAGGGCTTCTGAATAATATTCATTTACTTGAGAGTATTCAGTTGCAGTTATTTAGTGGACTTAACTGCAATTAGATTTATTATTTGAGAATTATATGAGATATATGGACCTCAAAGTAATAAATCAAAAGCTTAAGTAAGTGGGGCCCATATGGACCTAACTTGGAGCTAAAGATATGGGAAGAGAGTCTTTCTCTATAAATAGAGATAGGGTTCATAAGATAGCCCACCCTAACTTGTGTATCTAAAACTCTCTCCCAATTTAGAATTCAAGTTATGAGCTTTATGGTTTTAGAAACCCAAAATTCGTAATATATTCCCGTCAGAATTTAAAATCGCGTTTTGAGGCTTTTCGGAGCAGATTTGGAGATTCGCTATTTCACGCAAAGTTGTAGAAAATTCGATTTCCTACAAAATGCTTATATCATTTAGGCGTATCGGATCAACCGTTAGAGAGTTATGGCCGAAATACAGTTGCTATATCTTTTCGGGTTTTCGACAATTGATCCAGAATGTGGGAGGAATATCTGGGATTACATGCAAGCGTTCAAACAGTATGTATCTGATCTTCAAGTTATTGTTTTAATTCATGCATCCTCATGTGATCTTGTGAAGGAAAAATAGTTATTTGTTTCCACTGCACAATTTAATCTAGACCATATTTTCCCCAACACTCCATTACAAATATGGTTCAGCATACCTCTGATTCCACCTTATTAACATCTTTGTGAGTCGTTGTCGTCGTTGTTGTTGTTGTCGTCCTTGTGTTGTTGTGTTGTTGTTGTTGTTGTTGTTATTGTTGTTGTTGTTGTTGTTGTTGTTCGGTCTTTGATTTTTTTCTTTTTATAAAAATATTTATGCAATGTGAATTTAATTTGAAGTCAACGATCTTATAAATGATTTGTTTACTGAAATATTATTCCAAATGAATTTAATTGCACGTGTTTGTACATTGTGTACAATTTCCATGAAAGTACTTTTTAATTTAGTTAGACGGGTTAGAGCATCCAAAATGCAGGGTATAAATAGAAAATTTGGTAAAAATTGGATTCACAATCGGTTGTCTAAAAGTGTATAAATACATTAGCAGGAGAGAGAGAGTTGTGTAATAATACACAATATGTAAAAGGATTTACAAATTTAGACAGACGGATTTTGAAAGCTCGTTAATCATCAAGTGATGTTTGAGAACCCGCTTGAGATGGGGCGCAGTTTAAAATACCAGTTGAAAGGGGCGTGGTTTGGAAAGCAGCTTGAAAGAGAAACATTTTAAAAAAGATTAAAAAAAAATTGATTAATGTGTTGGGCGTCCGCCTAGCACAAATATTAAAAAGTTTCTTTTCTTATTTAACTTTTCTTTTTGTTATTTTTTAATAATTTTTTTTTACAAATACACAAACACTATAAATTATGCATTGTGAATTCAATTTTGTATTTATCTAATATTGTGTATTTTTAGCATTTACAAAACTATTTTACACAATGAAGACTGTGGATGCTCTTATTGCCCCTATTTTGAACACCTCCATATATCAAGGAGTTGATTGATAGTGTTGAACACCTCCATTTTCCCTCATCTATCGTCATATAAAAAAAAATGACCCATTT
Organism: Macleaya cordata; assembly: GCA_002174775.1. Classification (NCBI taxonomy): domain Eukaryota; kingdom Viridiplantae; phylum Streptophyta; class Magnoliopsida; order Ranunculales; family Papaveraceae; genus Macleaya; species Macleaya cordata. The sequence continues at coordinate 8,393 of MVGT01002150.1, read as the reverse complement.
TAAAACTTTGAAACTCCTCAAATTAACCTTTAAGAAATAGTAAATTACAAGTAATTTTTTTACGGTTATTTTCTAACAAACTTTTAATAGGATTCGAAGTGTTAAGATATGTTGATTTCTAAGTATGATGAACTACTTAGTGAAGAGAACATCATCTTCACCAAAAATTAGTCTTTGAATAATCTCCATGTTAACCCTACATATGATGAGGGGTGAAATAAGGGTGTTCTAAATGGGGTGCAATAACCCTTCTCGTTTTAATTTTAAATATATTGGTTTTAGCATTAATAATAATCAACAAAATGAGTTAGGATTAGGTGACATGATTAGTTGGATATGATGTATATGATCTATGTGGGGCACACATGGAGATAATGGTTCCGTGGAATGTGCATGATTCGTGGGGAATTGAGAATTACAAACCCACCTTTCCCAGCCATTAGGTTTGCTATACCCTATTTTTGCTATTTTTTTAAAAAAATTGGGATCACATTTTCAAGGAATAGGATTCCAAATTTAAAAACTAATCAAATACTGAAATTGAATTGAATTATATTCCCATCATTCAAATATGTTTTAAAGGGTTTAAGCTTTTTAAATAGAACAATTTGCTCAAACCAAATTGAATCTAAGAGTTTTGCTTCAAGGCGAACTAACGATTAAGATGATAATGCAGTTGCAATTTCCTCTTCATTTTATTTTTTTAATATTTTCAGTTGCAATTTCTAATAAAAACAAAATCTCATTGTTGCTATTAATGACAATATCTGATTTGTATTTAAATAGCAGTATCATATCATGTGATTTTTTTTCTGTATTTTAATTATTTTTTCAAACCGTAGCTCGTGCTTATGCACGGGCTTAAAAAACTAGATCATTATCTATACGGTCATAAGGATAATATGTCGGTACTAAAAATAATAAAAATATGTAACGTGAAAAACAAGTTTTCATTACTAATTATATAAAATTAAGCCAGTGGTAGATAAGAGAAAATTAATTATATAAGCGGAATATTTTTTTTGTTTTTAAAAGAAGGGACTATATATACATATAATAGCTATGTCAGAAACGTGAAGAAACCGTTAAGTACGTATAATGCAAATGATCAATGTGAAAGATGCACAACCATTCAACCATGTACATAAGCCGAATATTAAACTATACTGGATCGATCTTGATATATGTTACAATTTCAAGTACAATAATAAATTAACTTAAAATATAAATTCTGCAGGCATTTGCCATTACCCAAGTATATCCCAATTAAATTCGAAAATGTATCTTTCCCGCCTGGTTCCCGAATTCCCACGTCGAATCAAAGGCATATATTATCAAAAGTAAACGAAAAATCAACCTAATAAAAAAAGATGTTTAAATTTTGTGAATTTTTAAGAGTAAATTTAAAGGAGTTAGAAATTTTAAAATGGATTGATTTTCGAATACCGTATAATTATGTTATTACATTGATGTTCGGCAATTAACCCTTAAATTATCCCAGTATATCCAATTCTATTTACAAATTTACATCCGATTATTCCGGTCAGACGGAACCGCGCAGCCCCCCTTTGTAGCAGTAACGTTCAACAACACCTCGGCAAATTGGACATACAGGAACTCTGATCAACCACGAATCAACGCAATCGGCATGAAAAACATGCTTACACTTGGGAAGCGACCGGCAACTCTCTCCTTCTCTAAAACCCTCCAAGCAAACAGTGCAATCTCCCGATTTGACAACGGCCTCGTAATTGAAACTGGGGAGCTTCTGGAGATCCCATGGAGACAACCCAAAACCAACAACACCAAAGTGTAAATCATCTTCCAATAAGGAATCAGATAACCACTGGGTGGTGGTGGTCCGGCGATGGCGTTGGCTCTGGATGACTTTCCTAGCTTTCTTGATATGTATGACAACGGTGCTAAACAAGAGGACGGGAGAGAAGAAGGCGACAACTATGGCTTGAAAAAAGAAATCTTGAAGCTTGGAAATAATGAGTATCGAAATATCACGAGCCTCCTTTGGTGGTTGTGGTGGTGGTGGTGGTGGTGGTGAATGCTGCGTGTAACATCCGTCGCTGGGAGTACTCATTGCTTCTTCTTCGTTCATCTTTGCAAGTACTGTGAATGATCTATGTATGTTCCTGAAATATTAATGTAGAAGAGACGTATATATAAAGGGGGATTCACGTTTAAATTTCTGTTTAATTGGAAAAAAAATATATAAATATAACATGATCAATGAAAGTATGAAACCCGCTCCTAGCTAGAGAGAGAGAGAGAGAGAGAGAGGATGAAGTGGTATATTAATTAAGAACAAGAATGTGTTTCCCATGCTTTTGTACGGGCTGATTTTTTATAAAACAACAAAAAAAATTAAAATGTTAAAAAGAAATAATGAAAAGAACATAAAAAATACAATATTATTAATAAATAAGTTTATAAATAAATTAATATTATTAGTTTAAATTATATGACTTAATTATATTGGTTTTTACTAAAATAATTCTATTTTTTTTTCTAATTGGGAGAGATGGCGGAGTGGTCTCTTTGTATGTGTTGTCCCTAAAGAGGAGGACTCAATGATTATTCGTTCGCCGCAAGAAGAAGTGAAAATTTTGGTGGATAGGGATTACTTTTTAACAACACTGATATTATTATATTTGTTTTAAAATATTATTAATAAATAATTTATATATATAAATTAATATTATTAATTTAATTTTACTATTTGAATTTTTACTAAAAGTGTCTTTTTACAACATTTATATTATTATATTCATTTTTGAGATTATGGGAAAACACTTATTTAAAAAATGTGTAGACCGTTTGACCCATGACATTTTGCATTTGTTCAAAACCTCCATTATTATTTTATTTTTTAATTATTTAGTCCATTTTGTAAAATAATTGATTGCTTAGTCCATTTTTTATTTGTGTAGTTCTAAGTTTGTTATTATTTTATTTAATTTAATCATTATAAAAGTAGATAGGTGGCGGAGATATTGGGGTTTATGTCCTAAAACAATTTAAATTGACAACATTGATAAATTATATTTATTAATGAGCATGATATTATATTATTACTTTATTCATATGATGGATTAAGTGTTGTTCACAAGATGATGTTGTAAGTAAATTATTTGTATAAAGTGTTCATACATAGAAAGATGTAATTTACTAGTTTCTCATATTCTTGTATAGTTCATAGTCAGTGATGAATCTGAACAAATTATCTGATAAGACTATAACACACTAGACTTTTTTTTTGAGGGGGAAATGTTAAAATCTTATTGAAAAAATAAAAAAAAACATAGGAAGTTACAGAGGAGGGCTTATACTGATATTAGGGCCTCCCATCGATTCAAAAGATCGATAAAGCAATAACCTTTAAAAGTGTCCCCCTCAAATCCCAAAGGAACATCAAGCTCTTAGCTTTACAAATCAAGTCATCAACCGAAGTTTCTTTAGAGTTAAATGCACAATTGTTATGACCCAGCTAAACAGCCCACCAGATTGCAAAAGGGATAAGAATCCAAATTTGTTTAGCTCTTCCAAACAATGCACACGACTGCCATGTCTTAATGATGCCCAGGATGCCGTTACCTTGAACCCATTGCAACCCAATTGATTTTATGAAATAGCTCCAGACCAAAGCAGTCACGGACAATAGAGTAAAAGGTGGTATACTGTTTTTCCCCTTTGTTGCATAGATAGCAGCAGTTAGCTAGCATCATCCCTCTGCGAATCAAGTTATCTGACGTTGGGATGGCATTCCTGGTAGCACACTATACCATAAAGGATACCTTAGACGGGATTTCTTTCCGCCAAATCAGCTTGTCCTCCCAAAGAACCGATTCACCTGCCGTAAGATTCAAGTAACATTCTTTAGCGGAGAAGTAGTTTCCTTCTACAAATTTGCAGGAAATCTTGTCCTGACTAGTTGACAACGGAGGGGCCTGATCCAGCAGCTGGACTAGTTGAATGAGCGACCTTCTCTCCTCATTGTTCACAGTTCGACTGAACACACTAGACTTCTATATTATAGGGTGATATATCTCTATCACCGGAGTGGCGACTCTAAGTCAATGTATTGGTGTATTAGGAATATACTGAACAGGTCAGACAGAATACTTCTTATGTTATTGTCAGCATATAAAAAGATTCTGTAAAACTTGCTGATTGCAAATGTCCTAAATCCTGAGAGCAGAGTATACCCTACAAGTTGGTTTCTACTCACTTTGATCTACCAAACAGAGAGGTCAGACAACGCAAACGTGATCTAATATTCTGGGTAGGTTGGGTGGTCGAAATCACTTAGTGGGATTACTTTGTGTCAATAAGGAATCCACACCAAAATGATATTCCCTTGAGAGCCTAATCAAGAGTATTAATTATTCTAGACTGCGCAGTGATCCTATAAAATGTTTATTGGATTATTAGAATAATTATAATGGTCTGATATGGCAGGCAAGGACTAAGATGTAATTACCCAAAAGGTGCTGACATTAATAGTTAATGTTACCTTGGTGTATATTACGAATATCAGTTAAGTGGAGGGACTATTTGCGGGTATTAGTGAATGAAGGGCTTCTGAATAATATTCATTTACTTGAGAGTATTCAGTTGCAGTTATTTAGTGGACTTAACTGCAATTAGATTTATTATTTGAGAATTATATGAGATATATGGACTTCAAAGTAATAAATCAAAAGCTTAAGTAAGTGGGGCCCATATGGATCTAACTTGGAGCTAAAGATATGAAAATAGATTCTTTCTCTATAAATAGAGATATGGTTCATAAGACAGCCTACCCTAACTTATGTATCTAAAACTCTCTCCCAATTTAGAATTCAAGTTATGACCTTTATGGTTTTAGAAACCCAAAATTCGTAGTATATTCCTGTCAGAATTTAAAATCGAGTTTTGAGGCACTTCGGGGCAGAATTGAAGATTTTCTATTTCACGAAAAGTTGTAGAAAATTCGATTTCCTAAAAAAACATATATCATATAAGTGAATCGGATCAACCGTTAGAGAGTTATGGTCGAAATACAGTTGTTATATCTTTTCGGATTTTCGACGACTGATCCAGAATGTGGGAGGAAGATCTGGGATTACATGCAAGCGTTTAAACGGTATGTATCTGATCTTCAAGTTATTATTTTAATTCATGCATCCTCATGTGATCCTGTGAAGGAAAAATAGCTATTTGTTTCCGCTGCACAATTTAATCTAGACCCAATTTTCCCCAATAGGAGAAAGAAAGTTTATTACTGTTTGTTCTAAAACTTTAAAATACTATATCTTTTAAATTACAAATCAGATTTTAATAAAATTTATATTTTTGAAAAGCATTCGTCAAGATCTTCAAAACTAGACTAGTCACTAATACTTTTCTTTCAAAAAAAATAAATTCAAAAGATATAAAAATCTAAATTTGAAATTGTAATTTTGAATTTAGAATAATAAATCTAATTTTACAATTCACATTTTGAATTCAATAAAAATCTCAGTCTATATATACAAATTTGAATTTACATATTTCGCAAATATACATTTTTTTTAAAAAAAAAGTATTGTTAACTTATTTCATTTCGATGATCTGAATGAATGATTTCTAAAAATATATTTTTTTTAGAAAAAACTGATTTATATTTTAAAAGTTATATGACATTTTTTAGTTTAAAAAATAAAATAAAAAAAGTTAATTACTTATTGCTAAAATGCATTGTAAGTTAAGGATAACCAATAAAGTCTGGGAGATGTGGGAAAGAGATGATAGTACATAAGGAAAGTAGTTCGTTTGGGAAACTAATGATACATGTTGTATGGAGTGAGATAACGTTTTTAGGAAATTAAGTTGGATCTATTGCAAGTTATGTAGGCGGAGGGTTATATATAAAAACTCTTGCCTAACAGGTAGTGTTATAAAAACTCTATGTGTCAATTCGTATATATATAATAATAATGCTAAACCTATAGCAAACCCAACAGCAACCCCTACAGCAAGATGCATCTGATGGTGGATGTGTGAATTCTACTGATCCTTATGATTTGCATCTATTTTAGTTAAAGTGATGGAAGAGCCCACCATGAATGCACTTTTGTTGTAGCTGTTGCTGTAGGGGGTCACTAGGCCAAAATAGTCATTTTGTAACGTTCACAGCATGTTACAGAGCCCCTCCGTAACGGTTCAAAACCGTTACTAATTCTGGCGTGCCAGATTTCTAGTAACGTTTTTAAACCGTTGCGGAAGAACAACAGTAACAGTTGAAAAGCATCCCATAAGTGTCCGATAGCATGGTATCTGTAACGAGTGATGTAACACCGTAACGATTCATGTCTGTTACAACCCTAAACCATCGTAACGGTTACCTACCGTTCCAATACTTTGAACTAGTAACGGTTCTGTACCGTTACAAGACTTTGATCTTGTAACAATTTTTATCCGTTACAAGCAGGCAACCATAATCTTTGATACGATCACTTGGAATGGTTATAAAGCGTTACGGGTCTAAAATTAGTAATGGTATAAGACTGTTACCTTGTTAAGTATTGGTTACAAAAAATTTGTATTATGTTCGTACATCGTAACGATTGTATACCGTCACAGATTTGTAAGTTATTTGCAATGCCCGTAAC
>MVGT01001851.1:123959-141205 GCA_002174775.1 Macleaya cordata | reverse complement strand
TATACTTGAGGTGTTGTTATTATTCAATTATGATGTAGTTCTTTTTCTTGCTTGTATATATATTCTTTGGAACTATATAATGTAAAACAAGCACACTTATGTATATTTAGTATCACATAACAAATTTTATATATGTATTATTTTATCAAGCGAGAGATCGTTTTAGAATTATGGTTTGGATTCAGCCTAGTGGATGACTGGGTATTCTATATTGGAGAATATGGTTGATTGGATATAATGAGATGATATGAATGGAAGAAATTGAAATAGAAATGCTATTTATGAATGAATNCAGTAAGCTTAGAAAGCTTTTGACACTGTCTTACTTAGGCTACGTTCCCCTTTCTCAGGGTGGCCTTTTTGTCAGAACTTTCCTTAATCGCTAGCTTTCTCTGAGAGTTTGTCAAGTAAACAAAGAAGTTGTGGTTCCCGTAAAAAGATTGTCCTAAGAGCTCGAAACCCTAAGGTCTTCTTGCTAGTCAAAATTTTAGGCTTAGGATCGCGTTAAGTTAGATTTTCCTGGTCGGGCACAAGAAATCCGGTGATGAAACCCAGATTCTTATCTTGTTTGGGTTGGGTGTGCCCTTTACTAAGAAAAGCAATAATATATTTTCAATTCGCAAGCAATTATGCACAGAAAGGCATCCAGAAAACCTGTTGGCAGGGGATTCACAGGTTGATCGAATTTTACCTCCCGTTCAGGACGGGGGACGAACCAGTTGAGTCGACTCGGGCCACTAACTCCTGTGTTAGTGTACTAACCCGAGGGGCCGAGACAAGATCGTACTTGTCCTCCTTCCCTGTTTACAACTTGTGCTCTAATTTTCAGAGTCAAAATTTAATTAAAAATTATTACAAAGTCCTTAAGCAAACCCTAAATACAGTTGTTCTAAAAAAAATAAAATAAAATGAAAGTCCTAAAAATAAATTGTTCTTCTCGTCTCGTTGTTTCCTTTTTATCCTTCACTTCCTCTCTTTTTCTTTCTTTGTATAACCTGCAGAGAGCAACAAGAGAAGAGAACACGTAAAATGGAAATAAAAAATTCTAAACTACTAAAATAAAGAATTCCTAGAAATTGTACTAAAATAAAGAGGTTTTTTTTTAATATATAAAACCCTAATTAAATGAAATTGAAAACCCTAAATCTACGATTAGAAAATTAATAACACTGATTAGAGTATTCCGTTAACACTCCCCGGCAACGGCGCCAAAAACTTGATAGGCAAAAAAAAAGCACTATTTAATTATAACTGCAAGTGCACAGTATCTATGGTGTAGATATCGGTAAATACAGGTCGATCCCACGAGGAGTGGAACAAAAACACACTAATTAATATTACGAATTAACTAATCAAGAAAGAACTAATTTTTTTTTAAGAAAAAGAAATTTTAAAAAATAATAAAAGCAAACCTAAAGTATGAAGATTAACCAATTAATTAAAGTGTTAAGGATCCAGGAATCCCTTGTAAAATTTATTCTATTTATATTCTATCACAAAATATTTGATTTTTGCGGGTAGTATGATAGTACCTTTGTCTACTACTTTCCCGATGATTTTGCGATAAAGACCCAAAAAGTTACGATCCCAAAGATAATAAGTTTGTTCTCGGCATAATATTTATTTTCTAAGTACTACATATGCATAACATATTTAGTCAAAGAATAATACTTAATACAATTAAAATAGGCCAACAATCATCTAACAATCTAACTATGTAGTATGCATGACATAAAACATGAAAGAAAGAATTAGAAGGCAAATCAATTAATGAGAAAATCAAACTTCAATTAAACCATGATCCAAATACTTTGTTCAAGAACATAAATAAAATAAAGCCCTACAATTTCATCCCTTCACCTTAACAATAAAGTTAGAACCCCATGGGTTCAAGTAGCTTCATTAAAATTAATAAGATGAGAGAAGAATTAGATACTGTAGTTAATTGTCGGAATCTGTGCAGGACCACCACTGTTGTTTTGGGCTTCTTCTTCCTCCTCTCTCTCTCTCTCTCTCTCTCTCTCTCTCTCTTGTACGTGTTGCTGCCTTCTTGGTGTTGTACGCTAATTTTTTACTGCTGCTACCTCTTTTTTAAAACCCTCCAACCCCTTCTTGTTCTGCTGCCCCTTTTATAACCAAACTTACCGACCCAATTAACCCACGGTTCTTCAGAGTGTCCAAATTATACATGAATTCCAATTAGAAATATCTAATTTGATCTCTGACTAAGTTATAGCAAGTAGGGCCCACATTATTTTAATAGTTAAACTTACTAAAAAAAACCATCTGATATACCATATGTGAACAAAAGGGAACTTAGGGTGTAGGACACATGACATCCCATCATGCATGGGACCCGTTTAGCAAGATATGGGGTTAGGATTAAATGGGTGGGGTCCACTAGAAAAGATGAAATACAATTTGGATCCTGACGAACTGATTTGTTTGGGTACTTTGACTTTGATCTTTATTTGCATGCATGTGGCATGCACATATACCTTATTGTAGTGCCAATGACATCTTGTGGTGCCCTTAGTAACTTCACCAATTTCAACTGATTTCACCTGTTCTACTCATATTTTCTGCATACAAAATAAAAAATACAATAATTAATCCAAATTAAATAAACTAAGTGACTAACTAATATAAATATAGGGGTACAAAATGTAATGTAAATGTGCTTATCACCGGTCAACGCCAATATCAGTCCATATGAGAAGTTAAATGGAACCATTCCTGATTATGCCTTTTTACGCACTTTTGGATGTGCATATTACCCTTTCTTAGGAGCAAGACGACCTCATAAACTCAGTGCAAAATCAGTTCAATGCATCTTCACTGGTTATCATTCAACTCACAAGGGTTATCGCTGCCTCGATCCTAATGCCAATCGGTCTATGTTTCTCGCCATGTGATTTTTGATGAATCTTTGTTTCCATTGTTATCTTGTAGGCCTCCCATCACACCAACAAAGAAAGCACCAGCTTTTGTGTTTCTTCCCCATATAATACCTTTGTTGTATCATCCGCCTCCACCACCATCCACCATGCCTCCTTTGCTGCTGACACCTTCAATGCCTCCAATATCATCATCTTCAAGTTCAGGATCTGGTTCTTCATCACCAAAATGAACCAATGTGGTAGAAGACTCATCACACTCAAATCAGCCCTCATCAGCTCCATCAACACCTCTTGCCAATGTCCCATTACCTCTACCTGTTCCTTACCCTCCACTAGCTCCTCCATCACCACCAGCACCTATTCAACCTATAGAAAACCCACCACCACCTCCACCTGCTGACCAGCCTCCAGCACCTATTCAACTTATCGAAAACCTTCCACCATCTCCACCTGATGCCCAGCCATTCACCCATCCATGACCACCCGTTCCAAAAATATCATCTGCAAACCCGAACTTTACACGGCAACACGATACCCAATACCCACTACCCTACATACTTGTCTTCCTCAAGTCCCCAATGAACCCACCTCTTTCACCCAAGCTAATAAAGTTCCCATATGGAAAGATGCGATGCAATCCGAATTCAATGGTCTTTTAAAGAACCAAACATGGACTTTGGTTCCTCCCCGTCCTACAATGAACCTCGTTTCAAACAAATGGGTTTATTGAGTTAAGCTTCATGCTGATGGTACCATCGAGAGATATAAAGCTCGATTAGTAGCCTGTGGTTTCACTCAAAGAGAGGGGCTTGATTATGAAGAAACTTTCAGCCCAGTGGTCTAGCCGACCACCATTCGAACTGTTCTCTCCACAACCCTTTCCAAAGGGATGGCCTATTCACCAATTAGATGTTCGCAATGCCTTCTTACATGGCATTCTAACTGAAGAGGTTTATATGCAGCAACCTCAAGGCTTTATGGATTCTGCTCATCCTCATCATGTTTGTAAGTTAAACAAAGCTGATGTATACACGTATGGGGATATGGGACCCACACGAACCATAGAACCCATATCGTGGGAGATCTTTTAGTCTTTTAGTAATTCATGTGTTTTAGTAACTATTAGTTTTATATTTTAGCTAGAATTGATTTGTTTCCTAGATAAGATAGGTTTTCTATCTTTTAGAAGTATTTGCTTTCCTTATTAGATTAGGTTCCTAAATAGTAGTTACTTGGAAATAAAGGCATAACAGCCTATTTAAAGAGGGATCGACCTCTTCCTTGGGGGAGATTATCTTTGTTTTAAAGTTTATTAAATTAATAAAAGAGTAGTTAGAGAAATCAGTTGTGTTCTTGAGAGTTTTTACGTTTCCGCAAATATTATTTACATCAAAAGCTCTTTATGGACTTAAACAGGCCCCATATGCATGGTTTCAACGATTTAATACATTTATTTTCTAGCTTGGTTTCTATTGCAGCAGGGTTGATTCCTCGATGTTTGTTCGTCACACATCAGCTGGTACGGTTGTACTCTTATTGTATGTTGACGATATTCTTCTCACAGGCAGCAATTCTTCTTTACTTCATGGCTTCATTCAAATAATGAGCACAGCTTTTGACATGAAAGATCTTGGCGATCTTCATTATTTCCTTGGAATCCAAGCAAAGCGAACAGCTCGTGGTCTACATCTAAATCAAACCAAATATGCTCTATCTTTACTTCAACAGATGGATTTACATGACGCCAAGCCTTGTTCAACACAAGCCCAAATGGGTCCAAAACTATCTGAGTTCAATGGCACCCCACTTGTCGATCCTTTGGTCTATCAAAAAATTGTTGGTTTGCTGCAATATTTGACCTTAACTCGGCCAGATATCTCATATGCCGTAAGCCAAGTCTGCCAGTTTATGCATCACCCACTTGACTCTCACATGGTTGTATGTTATTACACGTGCCCAAAGTGATTTTGAAAATATTATACACGTATTATTCTTATCACATGCGAAAGAAAACGACTCGTGCGCGTACAAGCGCGTGTACGGAGAGTTTTTAAAAGTGTATTTTTCACGTGTAATTTCAACACATGCAAAAGGGATACGTGTGAACAAATTTATGTATTCCTAAAAGGTTTGAAAACATGACATGTGTGTACCACATCACACATGAACTGAGCGTGACTTAATTCTAAACTTATCTAGAATTCCTAATTCTCTTTATGCAATTCTAGTACTAGAATGCATGCAAATAATTTTTGTTATCTAGAAATCATTTCTTTGTCTTCTTTTTTGAAAATCATTTTAAATTAATCGCAATGTGGGGTCCGTTTAAGAATTAACCCAATTTGGTTAAGTGAGCAAGACCATCGACTCGGCGTAGACACGAATGTCGAGCTTAGGTGCCCGTACATGGTGGTCTCACTTAACCAGTTTAGGAGAATTCCTAGACTAATCTCAAATTTAACAACCAACTTAGCGCTAATGCATCCCTAATCTAAAGCCAAACAAACCTAATCTAGATTTCTCTTATTCTAGGAAAGATTATCTTTTTTTTTTTTAGCTATTAGGTTTTTAGGGTTGGGGAAAGAATAGGCTTGTAAGCCCATAAGAGAAGAAGTGGATTATAAAACCTTTTTGTGTGAAGTGGAAGTGTATCCAACTTCATTGGAAGTGGGCTTTTTGAAGCCTAAGATTGACAGTGGGCCTTAGGCTCAAACTTGAAATGTAAGATCCATAATGCCCATTATGAACCTTAAATTCAAGGAATGAGAAAAGTAGAGTGTAGGCCCACTAAAGCTTATTTTAAGGCTTATGGAGTTGTTTTATGAATTTAGGGGCAAAAGTGTTATTTCAAACCTAATTTTTTTATTTTTTTTTCAACAAAACCTAGCTTTTGCCCACTAGGGACAAACATCACTTTTTGACAATAAAGTAGATGTAAGATGGCATTTTAGTAAATAAAGTGACTTTATGCAATAAATCATATGTTATCATGATTCTAAAGTAAAAGTTTATCTAAACTACTTTATGTAGAAACCCACATATTATCATGGATCAAAAAGATGTATTTTTTTACAAACTACTTTGTTTTTAGAGGGAGGTTATTGCACCCCCTCTTAAAACACCCATTATAACGTCCCCTCCTGTGGGGCTCACATGCGATGCATCCAGGGACTGATTTGTTTAGAAGATGTTCTTCTCATTATGTATATCATCATATTAAAAAATTACTTCGTTTTAAAACTTCTAACCTCTTCAAATTAACCTTTAAAAATTAATAACTATTTGGTAACTATTTGAGGGGTCAAATAGTTAACAATTTTAAGAAGTAATTTGAGGGGGTTGAAAGTTTTAGAACGAGCTGATTTTTGAATATGATGATATACATAATGAGGAGAACATCCTCTTAAAAAATCAACCCCTGGATGCACCACATGTGGGCCCCACAGGAAGGGAGTTATAAGGGGGAGTTCTAAGAGAGGGTGCAATAACCTCCCTCTTGTTTTTATATCCCATTTGTTTTTATGGATCAAAAAGTAGCTTTTTCATGCAAATACTTTTATTTTTATATCCCATTTATTTTTATGGATCAAAAAGTGTATTTGTGTGCAAAAGTGAAGAACATCAAATATCCATACATTTTCATGGAGCATTCATGGTATTTAAACCTCATGTTCTTACTAACATATTTTTATAATCATGTTTTTCTTATGAAAATTAGGTTTTAGTGATCTAAATAACATTTTCATACAAATACAATACAACCTTATAACCTAAAACATGATGATGATATTTTACATACACCATAAAAAGATATGAGCCATTTTTATGATATGCATATATTGATGATATTTACATGCTTTTTCTTATATGTAGATAATATATGTAGTAAATCTCAAATTTAGGTCTACATTTGCAATTGCAGTTCTAAACTTTTAATTTTAGGTCTGAACTTACTAAACTAAATCTTAACTCTCAATTGCAATTGCAAGTCTAAACTTTCAATTACAATTATAAACTTGCAATTGTAGGTCTGAACTTGCTAAAGAAGGTCTAGACTTCTAATTACAAGTCTAAACTTGCTAAAGTAAGTTTGAACTTGCAATTGCAATTATAAACGTACAATTGGGAGGGTATGTACTGCAATTGCGGGTCTAACTTGCAATTGTAAGTTTGAACTTGCTCAAGCAGGTCTAAACTTATAATTACAAGTCTGAACTTGTAATTACAATTATGAACTTGCAAAAGCAAGTTTAAAGCTGCAATTGCAATTCTGAACTTGCAATTGCAAGTCTGAACTTGCTAAAGCAGGTCTGGACTTGTAGTTACACGTCTGAACTTGCAATTACAATTCTGAACTTGCAAAAGTAAGTTTGAACATATAATTGCAGGTATAAACTTGCTAAAGTAAGTCTAAACTAACATGATTTGTAAGTTCAAACTTGCAAAAAGCAGTTTTCAATCCAAACTACATGATTTACAAGTGTAAACTTGCATTTGCAGGTTCAATGCAAGTTCAAACTTGAATTCAAACTCCAAAAAATAGATTTCAATAAAAAATACATGATTTACAAGTTCAAATTTGTAAAAAATAGTTTTCAATCCAAACTACATGATTTGCAAGTTCAAACTTGCATTAAAACTCCAAAAAACAGATTTAAATAAAAAATACATGATTTGCAAGTTTAAACTTGCTTTAAAAATCACAAAAATAAATTTCAATCCAAACTACATGATTTGCAAGTTCAAACTTGCAGTAAAACTCCAAAAAATAGATTTCAATAAAAAATACATGATTTGTAAGTTTAAACTTGTATTAAAAATCACAAAAATAAATTTCAATCGAAACTAACATGATTTGCAAGTTCAAACTTGCAAAAAATAATTTCAATCCAAACTACATGATTTGCATGTTCAAACTTGCATTAAAACTCCAAAAAATAGATTTCAAACTTAAGATTGTTAGTTTGACATCTTGCAATTACAATTTTGAACTTACAATTGCAATTCTGAACTTGAAATTACAGGTCTAAACTTTTAATTGTAGGTCTGAACTTGCAATTGCAATTTTAAAACTTTCAATTGTAAGTTTAAAATTGCATAGTCACCAATACAAATAAAACAGAATATTTGATGAATAAAAAGTTGACTAATTAAGCTTATAAAAATCGCATAAGCAAAAGTGGCATAATCGCATAATCTCTTTTATTTATGCAATTTTTGTAAGCTTAGTCAACTTTATATTCTCTATTTTATTGGTATTGGTTATCATTCAATTTCAAACTTATTTTTGCAAGTTCAAAATTGTTTTAGTAAGTTCAAACCTGCAATTGCAAGAGAGAGAAGAGAGAAACTTGAACTAGATCTAAAATCCAAGTTGATGCTGCTACTGTATTTTGCCTGTAACTTTCTGCTCATAACTCATAATTTTCTCCACAATACCTACTTTCGAAGGAAATTTGATTTCGCACAACTTTTACAGAAATGGACTAATAGCTTATTTATTTTTTTGCCACTAACTAGTGGCAGGCCCACACAAAATAGCTTTTGTTCTTAACCACTAATTAGTGGTAGTAAGAGGCAAACCTTTAACTTTGGGCCTTAAACCCATTAAGTGGTAGTAAGTGATTGAAAACAGCTTACTACCACTTAATGGGTTTGAAGCCCAAAATTAAAGGTTTGCCTCTAACTACCACTAGTTAGTGGTAAAAAATAAATGCTATTTTGTGTGGGCCAGCCACTAATTAGTGGCAAAAAATAAACAGGCTATAAGTCCAATTTTGCTCCTAAAGAGTTCAAAAATCTAGTTTTTTATTCTGACGGGATGGTACTACGAGATTTAAGGTTAGAAAACGTGAACAAAGGTATCTTAGGTATTTTTTTAAAATTATTTACACATTTTTTTAATTTTTTAGGGACTAAAATCATAACACTATAATTTTTTAAGGACTAAAATCATAAAATCTAAAAAAATAAGGATTAAAAGTATAAAAGTATTTTAGTGAGGGATTAAAATCATCCGTCCCCTACAAAATAAGGACATGTTTTACATTTTTCCTTTATTAAAAAGAGTCTTCTACCTTGTGGACCCTAAAGTTACAAATTTATTACAATTACTACCTTAAACTTGGCAAAACTCCCTCAAAACCTTTATTTTTGACTTTGGTTACAAATACTACCCTAAATTATTTATCTTCCTGTTTTGCCCACCATACAACCAGTAACCTAGGTTTACTTTCTTTTTCCTGATTTGTGTGGATTTGTTTTTTGAAAAAGATTGGTGGGTGATTATCACCCACCTCCTTTTATTTTTTTGATGTTTCTAAGTGGTGGGTATTCTTACCCACTTAATAACTTTTAGAAACCCCTTTTTTGTTTCCTGATTCTTGTGGTGGGTGTTATTACCCACCCAATTTTGGGTCCTATTGAAAGTGTATGTTAACTCAATTCTAGAGTTAATTAAAATGTTGATGCACAAACCCTTTTGCAAATATGTGATGCACACCCATTTTGGGTGGGTTTTGGAAATGATGCCTTAACCCCATTCTTGGGTTGATTCTTTGAAAATTGATATTTCAACCCCATTCTTGGGTTGAATTTTTCTAAAGTATGCTTTAACCCCATTATTGGGCTGATTTTTAAAAATTGCTAGTTGGGCCCTATTTTTGGGTTTATTTTGAAAAGTGTGACGTGGACCCGCTTTTGGGCTAGCTTTGGGGTGTAAAATTTTGGTGTCTACACGTGGTTCCCCTCTTGTACTCTACATTTCTACTGACAAGTAAGTTGCTGATGCTTTTACAAAAGGTCTCACCAAATCTAGATTTTCAAGTTTTCGTGACAAATTAATGGTTCGATGACCATCAATTTGAGGGGGATGTTAGTGTATACGTTTGTAAAAGGATGTTTATGTAATTTGTCTTTCTATGTAAACACATGTGTATGTATATCTTCATAATATACAAACCCGACAGTTAGTCAAAGGGAAAGATACTACAGCCAACATCTCTCTCTATTCACTTTCAATGTGTTCCACATGAATAATTTATTTTCATTGTATGTATTTTTTTTTTTTTATTATACCATGCATGGAACCATAATAATATTAGTAATAATATTTATGTGGGAAGGATTTTTCTCACCTTCTTCCCATATTAACATAACTACCCAAGTGTGGGATCCACGTCCCCATACGTCACATATGCCACATCCACATCTTTTTAAAATAAAACCATGCACCAAATTTATTTATGTATGCATGCAAATAAGTACGTAGGCAAGGACTCGCTAATTCCACCCCATAAAATCAACCAATGGATTTACACCCATTCTCAACTTGTTAGCCCACTAATATGGCCTGTTTTTACCCGTGGGCTTAGGCCCACTTCCGGTCCAACCCATTTCTTCTTAAAGTGTTGCAGAATCATGTACTAATCATAAAAATTAGTATGCTACATTTTTAAATTATAAACGATGCCATAAACAAGCAGAATTGAATTTGTAATAGTAAAACAATAATTACCACAAAACAGAACCGTTACCTTTGCATAGTTTTTTCCCTACTATCCTACTTATTCGTGAGGCCTGATCCTGAAGCCAACTACATTCACTAAGACTATCATCTGCGGAAAATCCTAATTGGGGAGGTCAATAAGACAATGTCATTATGGCTACTGACGATACATATATATATCTATAAATATATATATATAATTTTCACTTCTTATCACGGTTTATTTATTCAAACCTTCACCTCATTACGATTACGCAGTATTCAAGCGAACTCACGAATTCCTCATCAGACAATTATGATTTTAATTATGATTTTAATGTAAAAACTTTTGATTTAATATATATAAGAACTATTAAATAAAGACATGATTTTGAATATAAACTTAAGAAAATAGGTTTTATATAGTGGTTTCCTCTACCTTATTAGCAAAGATCCACGAGGCTTTCAAAATGATTTCCTTTCTTCAAACTCTCCTTTGGCTTGGGTGATTTAATGGTGGAGTCCTCTTATAAATAAGGTTTAGAAGAATATGAAAATGTGAGAAAGATAGAAAGGGAAAATTGGCTAGGGTTTTGGGTTTTTGGGTTTTCTTTTGAAGTTGAAGAGAGATAATAGGATAAGAGACTGGGGAGATCGGCCAAAAGGGGGGTTATATATAGGGTTGATCCCTATTCCCTCTCCTAGTAGTATTCCTTTAATTTATTTCTATAAAATAGGAAAGAATAAATAATAAAATGGCTAACATATGTAGAGATCAATCTCTCCATATGGGTAGGTCGATTTTGGCCTTTAGGTTACTAGGTTTTTTATTTTTGAACGGTTTATATCAAAAGTGATTTCCATCCAACCATTATGGTTATCCACAAATAGGTAGAGATAAAGTAGGAATTATGATTTTTGGGTTTTAGATGATAACTAGCTTAAAATAGAAATATTTTAGAATCAAACCTTATGGAAAGCTCAGATCGACTAGGTTTCTAGTAGGTTAAGTGATAGAAATCGATCCAATGGTCTAGGTTTGTTCCTTGTTTTCCAAGATATCAAAATAGGATTTTCATAAAATATTTTCTAGTATAAATCAAATAATAATAATTATCTTAGTTTTCAAAAATTACTAAAAATGAATTATTTAGATTTTTCAGATAAAACAAGAAAATCAAAATACCTAAAAGGGGCTGGCTCCCAAGCCATAGCCTCCTTGTCCACCTTTAATTCATGTGGGGTCCACTTTTGAACACCCCAAAATCATAAATTCCTATAGAATAGAAATATGGTGTTTGATGCATGGATGGATTCTATTTGCAAGTCTACTAATTTCACCCCACTAAACTACACACATGGGCTCACGCCCCACCCAAACTATTGGGCTTTGTTGGGCCCATAGACCTTCGGCCCATTTTCTAGGTCCAACCCAATAAAAAAAGTCTCAGGTGTTATATCATCACCCCCTCAAAATAATTTTGTCCTCGAAATTCAAAACACAAAAGATAACATAGGTTAGGTTTGGATAATCCTCACAGATTGATGACTCTAGCTCCCAAGTTGCCTCCTCGGGGCTATGATGCTTCCACTAAACTTTCACATACTAGATAGTTCGATTACGAAGTTCTTGAGTCTTCGTATCTAATATACGCATTGGTTTCACTTCAAAAGTGATATCCTCGCTGAGTTGTAAGTCTTGACAATCGATCACGTGTGAAGGATTAGCGTTATACTTCCTCAACATGGAAACCTGAAGGAATATGTGTTGCAAGGAAGAAAAAATATGTGTGCAAACTAAAGAAATTACTGTATGGGCTCAAACAATCGCGTCGACAATGGCATAAGAGGTTTGATACATTCATGATGGGCTAGAAATTTACACATAGCTTGTATGATAGTTGTATGTACTTTAAGAACTACTGGATGATTCCTTGATTTTCTTACTCTTATATGTGTATGAAATTCCCATTGCTGCTAGGAGTATGGAGTTTGAGATGAAGGATTCGGGTGCAGCTAATAAGATTCTTGTCATGGAGATACAAAGGGGTAAAAAGAAGGGTAAGTTGTTGTTGGGGAAAATAGGGTCTAGATTAAATTGTGCAGCGGAAACAAATAACTATTTTCCCTTCATAGGAGTAAATGAGGATGCATGAATTAAAACAATAACTTGAAGATCAAATACATACCGTTTAAACACTTGCATGTAATCCCAGATCTTCCTCCCAAGTTCTGGATCAGTCGCCGAAAACCCAAAAATATACAGCAACTGTATTTCGGCCATAACTCTCTAACGGTTGATTCGATTTGCCTATATGATATATGTTTTTTATAGAAAATTGAATTTTCTACAACTTTGCGCAAAATAGCAAATCTCTAATTCTACTCCGAAGTCCTCAAAACTCGATTTTAAATTCTGACGGGAATATACTACGAATTTTGGGTTTCTAAAACCATAAAGGTCATAACTTGAATTCTAAATCTGGGAGAGAGTTTTAAATACACAAGTTAGGGTGGGCTATCTTATGAACTCTATCTCTATTTATAGAGAAAGACCCTCTTCCCATATCTTTAGCTCCAAGTTATGTCCATATGGGCCCCATTTACTTAAGTTTTTTATTTATTACTTTGATGTCCCTATATCTCATATAGCTCTTAAATAATAAATCTAAATTGCAGTTAAGTCCACTAAATAACTGCAACTGAATACTCTCAAGTAAATGAATATTATTCAGAAGCCCTTCACTCATTAATACCAGCAAATAGTCCCTCCACTTAACTGATATTCGCAATATACACCAAGGTAACATTAACTATTAATGTCAGCGCCTTTTGGGTTATTACATCTTAGTCCTTGCCTGCCATATCAAACCATTATAATTATTCTAATAATCAAACAAATATTTTATAGATCACTGCGCAGTCTAGAATAATTAATACTCTTGATTAGGCTCTTAAGGGAATATCATTTCGGTGTGGATTCCTTATTGACCCAAAGTAATACTAAGTGATTTCGACTACCCAACCTACCCAGAATATTAGATCACGTTTGTGTTGTCTGGCCTCACTGTTTGGTAGATCAAAGTGAGTAGAAACCAACTTATAGGGTATACTCTGCTCTTAGGATTTAGGACATTTGCAATCAGCAAGTTTTACATAATCTTTTTATATGCTGACAATAACATAAAAAGTATTCTGTCTGACTTGTTTAGTGTATTTCTAATACACCAACACACTGACTTAGAGTCGCCGATGGAGATACATCACCCTATAATATAGAAGTCTAGTGTGTTATAGTCTTATCAGATGAATTATTCAGATTCATCACTGACTATGAACTATACAAGAATATGAGGAACCAATAAATTACACATCTCCATGTATGAACACTTCATACAAATAATTTACTTACAACATCATCGTGAACATCACTTAATACATCATATGAATAAAGTAATAATATAATATCATACTCATTAATAAATATAATTTATCAATGTTGTCAATTTAAATTGTTTTAGGGCATAAACCCCAACAATCTCCCACTTGCACTAAAAGAATTTAATGTCACACTTGCTACTTATCTTATTAGAATAAGATTTGTATATGACACTTATTTCATCAGCATGAAACCTGCATCTGTAAGTATTCTCATCAGTATGAGAATTAAAACTACTAAGCAGAGCTTTAGTGTAGAGGTTCTGCTAAGTTTCTCTCAAACACAACCTTGGTTAACCATCTCGCCTAAATAAAGTCTTTGGCATTCGTGGTAGACACTTTCCCACTCGATGATATCTACCAAGATATCCAGAAATAGAATTTCAAGGATCTGAATCTGACACAAGGTTAGAATTAATGCAACCAATTATAACACTGACATGTAGACTATTTTGTAACTCTGAGTCCAACTGAGATTATCTAAGTCATGCTTTACAGCTCTCTAAATCTCAGTACCAAAAATCGACAAATATTAGCTGACTAAGCCAACCTGTAAGATAAATATCTGATTTTTGTCCCTTGCACTTTATGTGAGAGGCTTCCTATTACACAAGCATATGGAACTGCCTTTCAACTTACTTCCTTTATCAATGCTTATAAGACAAAAATTCCAACGGAGTAACTCCATAGAAATATTTTCTATAGAATCGTGCATTCCAAACAAAATTAGTATATTGTTGACCCTTACAGTTTTGAGATAGACTGATACTCTAGTTAGTTGATCTAGCATAGCTTGATCACTAGAATGATATAATTTCTCAAAGGGTCCTTTTGCGTTAACGTTCATTAGATAACCAAATCTTAATAACATTTCATGTATCATTATAAATGATCATTATGTCATTAATATATAGCTCTAGAAACACTGTTACTTACCATCCACATTTTATATATAGCCCATCCATATTTAATTAAAATCAACTAACTTGATTTTTTAATTAAATCAGATGCATCAACTTCGAGACATCTACTTCTGTAATAAATATACAAAGTACTCATGGCCTACTGTAATGAACTTTATCTGGCTTGATTGCAAATGCCAACGTCAATATGCCTCTTGGGAGGATAATATCAACATTATTTGCGATCTAAGAATATTCTGTTGAATTAATCAAGACTACCGATATGGTCGCAGCAAGTCTCTTTAGCGGTCCATCAGAATTTTCTGTTCTTTGTAAATTCTTCATCCAATAGTTTTAATATTAGATGAAAGTTTTACAAGATCCCAGACTCGATTAGAATCCAAAGATTCTTCTCTTATCACAACAGTTAACCATTGTCTCGAAGTAAATTAACATTTACGTAGTTACAGGGATTGAATTCTCGTCCTCCAAGAACAAGGATCAATTGGGTTCTTGTGAAACCCTTTCACTATGAAAAAAAAAGTCCCTATGTATTCTAGAGATGAATAAAGTAATTATTGTGTCTCAGCTTATGTCCTGGTGTCCACTTATGCAGTATTCTTAGAAGTATAACTTTTTTATAAACACAAATTCTGTTTGCACACCTATAAACAGATACGCTTCTGCTCTTGACTCTGATTTGTCATCCATTCCAAGACAGGATAAATTGTTCATATGGGCTTGGGCCCAAATTACAATTTTCTTGTCGAAGAAACTGACGATTCATAAGTTAAAAACGGAAGGCTACTAACTGTTACCCAAGGTATACATCAGAAGAAAGTAATGAATTATAATCCACCATGAATTTTATCGTATCCAGTATAGATTCTGTATCTTCACTTATTACACCATTTTATAGGAAGAATCTAAGTGTAGTAAATTGGTTCTCAACTTAGTATATATCATATAAGTCAAAAGGCTGTTTGCCATTTACGATCGCATCGAATGACGAAACTTACCTGTTAATCTTTTATGGTTCCACATACAACAATGAGTATCTAAATAGGTCAATCACTAAAATCTTCTACCTTCCTTTCAAAGGAACTCTTAATCACTACACTCTGAATACTATTCAGATTAAAGTGACTAAGTGTATAGATTTTAGTGATAACTTGAAATAACTGAAGAAACAATCTATCCAACGAATTTCAATAAAAATAATTCATCCAAGTGTAATGAGAAAAGCCAGGGATTATTATCAATGTCCAACTATGAATGTCATCTAATGCATTCTTAACAAAACTCAATGAGAACAGATAGATTGTATACCCATTCTTGTAAAGATATAATATAGTCAATCATGTTTTTATATTTTGTTCCGTCCACGATGATAATCCTTAAGACTCCTAATTGTCGAGTATCCTATTTTGCCTATTTAAAAACACTTTCTATTTGGCATCGTATTACTTTTCCTATACTTACCATCTCGATAGGATCAACTTTAGGAATTACTGTGTACTTCTTCTTTGGTTCCATGTCATAAAGACATAAATAAAGATGATTATCTAGTTTTATGATCACCCGAATACAACTTGAATGTTTTCCACTTTTTCATGAAAAGTGTGTAGAGGAATCTACTTGGAAAACACATCTAGTTAGGTTCTAAGAAACTACAATGTCCCAGCATGTCAGGTATATGCTGACTAATTGATGTTCCTACATCTCATAGTGTTCATATAACTTTTATCGTTATCTGTCAAACAGAATGGTTCTGATCTACAACCTTTCCTATAATGTCACGAGTAAATGTAAAGTACCGATGTTAGTGTTATAAAACTTAGACATCAACTTTTCATCTGCCTATGACATTTCTTCCGATCAGTTCCTGGTAATAATAGGATTCAGTAAATCCTAGATACATAGTCCATAGTACATAAAGTACTTTACTGCATTTAATGATAGATAACTAATTCACATCTAGTACACATGATTTATGTCAAATTTATTGGTTCACAAATAGAATGTGTTACAAGTGAGAACTATTGACTACTAAGCATGAAATACCAATATGAGTTTGAAAAAACTTTAATTTATAATAATTCCCTCTAATTACTATAAATATCGGATAACTGATCGTGTATACAGATATCAATCCTATGGGATATTTGTATGTATACCAAAACAGCTGAAATCCTATTTCATCAAAAGAACCTATCCTGACATCTCATGTCAAAGTTGTTTTGACATCCGATTTTGTTCTGACCCCTAAATTAATAATAAATCCTCGTTCCTATAGGAAGCGTTCTTTATTCATCATTTAGTTAAGTGTGGTCCACCATCTCTGAAAGTCTAAATTCGCCCTACGGTTAATGAATTTAACCGTATGTCAATGTGACTATGGTTAAGGATCACACTATCACCTAATTAAAAAATTACTGAGGTGATAAGAGTACAACAAAAATCTCTAACAAGAGTATTGACTTATTCGATTCTTAATATGCGGAATTAAGAACAAGAATC
>MVGT01001851.1:97664-113120 GCA_002174775.1 Macleaya cordata | reverse complement strand
GTTTCGAAACCAAACTGTTTGGTTTCGAAACCAAATTTGGTTTCGAAACCAAACTGTTTGGTTTCGAAACCAAACAGTTTTGGTTTCGAAACCAAACTTCATCTGTCATCAGATAAAGTTTAGTTTTGAAATCAAACTGAGGTTGATTTCAAAACAGACTTTTTTGTATATAATAATACCATCAATGCAGTTGGTTTCGAAACCAAGCTTCTTGGTTTCGAACCCAACACTGTCCAGATTAAAAATTTATCTTTTAAAACACATTTTATCAAGAACAAACAGTGTGGGAAACACTCTTAGCAATCTAACCACCTATGGTACTTAGTGTTCTAAGTCACTTACCATCCTAGGATGTCTTCCGGTGGTGAGTTGAGTTCTTCGGAGCCTTTGTAGATTTCTTCTCTTTCAACCGAAGTTAACCGAGACTCACTAGACTCTAACTCAAGTTACATTGACCATCTTGAGTTTACCTTTGACACGAAATTCGACAAACATAAAACATGGACCTTTCAATCTCAGTTCAGAATGCTAAAAGATATAGAAATAGTCTACTATGGGAGATCTCTTTCTACACTCTAGTCCGAATACCGTGCTTATTAAAGCAATTCAAGCCAATAAGCTACTAGGTTGTACTAATTCTATGGGCATTAGACCCCTAGCCTTATTTTTGGACCGATGGTAGAGGGTCGTGGGATTGTGTTTCCATGAACATAATCCCTCTCCCACTTAATTAATTAATTAAAATGAGGGATATATTTTAAAGTTTTAGAAAAAATGTGCATTTGTGTAAATTCTATTATATTTCTATACATATAATATACAATATAAAAATTACACATTATTAAACATCTAATGTTAATAATTCAACACATATTTCAAAAAATAAATACATACAAACTATACATTTAATGCATATATCTATTGTATGTAATTATACATCTCATGTATATAATTCAGAGCACAAAAGTGTTGCATACATCACATGTATCAATTAAGTCCATATACATCACATGTATATTGTATAAGGAGTTCTCGATTATTTAATTGATTGATCAATAGATTCGTAACCATAAAATTCTATCACATAGAGCTTATACATGATTCATCACATCTAGGGATTAATTGGGTTCTTGGATTATCCATTTCAGCAAAATAAACCTTTTAAAACACTTTTAAAATAAAACCCTGAAGAAAAACCATTTTTCCTCAATATCTGTCAAAAACAGATTGTATACTGACATAGAATGGACCGGCAAGGGCAAGTACCTACTCTGATCTAACAAGCTGGAGTCAAAAGTTGAAAACCGATTTTTTAGGGTCTAGGTCGGTCTGGTTCAGATCGATTTGAGTTGCTTGACTAGTCTGACTTAGGTTGAGTTGCCTAACTAGTCTGACTCGGATTGAGTCGCCTGACTAATTTGACTCGGTCTAAGTCGTACGAGTCAACTCTGATCAATTGTAAACCCTTAGTTAATTGACAAACCGAATAGGTCAGCAATTAACTGGGTCAACCCTTACTGGTTGGTGGGTAATTTTCTGGTTGAACCATCTGGGTCAGGTTGACGCGGTTCGCCCCGATTGGTTCTATTTGGCTTGGTCTAGCTAAGCTACATCGGTATGACCTTTTGTGAGGAGCACTGGATCATATTTGTATACTACACACGTTCACAGTACACGTGCGTGGCACAACAAGATACTACACTCGTGCGCACGTGTGGACCACACACGCACCAGCTCCCACTACACAACATCACACACATATGTCTAGCATGTGTACCGCACATACGTATGATGCATAGATGCACCACACACATGCACACACGTGCGCTCCATATATGCCACAACCGTGTTGGACCACGGGCTAACTCACAGGTTGAACCAAGTGTTATCCGATCTGGTCTAGTCGGGTTGATGTGCGAGTTGAATGGGTTAAGTCAGTCTGGCCTGCGAGCTGACCCACAGGTTGGACCGCGAGTCCACAGACCGAGTAAGAGTTTGGAAATTAGGTTATCGGATCGGCTCGGGCCAACGGGTCTGTACATAGGCGACTGGGTTGGGTCATTGGTTGGAGTGAACCAACCAAACAGTCCCTAACCATGTCCACATCTAAACACCTCCTAACCCAAATCCTTATACCCTAACCTATCCCAAAATAACCTATCCTATTTCAATCCAAACATTCCGTAAGAAAAATTCTTTTTCTTAATTATGCCTAACCAAACAACACTTAAGAAAAAACACTTTTTCCTTAATATGTCAAACCAAACAGCACTTAAGAAAAAACACTCTTTTCCTTAATATGTCAAACCAAACAGCACTTAATTGTTAATGGGTCGCCCCTTAACAGTTACTGGATCTCCCCTTAATAGTAAATGGGTTACCCCATAGCAGTCAGCAGGTTATCCCATACCAGTTCGTGGGTTACCCCATAATAGTCAGTTGGTTACCCCTTAACAGATCTGGGTTATCCCATATCAATTTCAGGTTTGGGTTTCCCCATAACAATTTTAGGTCACCCCTTAATGTTTTAGGTTACCCCATAACAATTTCAGGTCACCTCTTAACAATTTTGGGTTACCCTATATCTGTTTGTGGGGTTATCCCTTAACCCTAAACCAAACAAATCTTAGGGTTTATAAAACCCTAAAACCATAACACCTACCCTTATATGCCCTTTTTTTTGATTAAATCTTAATTAATTAAACCCTTTTAATTAAATATCCTTTTAGTTAAACTCTTTAACAAAAAAATACCTAGGGTTTCTAAAACCTTAAAGCAATCCAACGACATCAAAAATATGCCGCATATTTTTTTTTTATAATTATATAAAATATTTTAGTTCTTAAAACAAATATTTTTAATAAAAAATATTTAATCCTTTTCTTTCTTGAAAAATTTAGAAACCCTTTCTTTTGGTCAAAAACAACAAGAATACTAAGAAAATCAAGAAAACTATTTTCTTTGTTTTGGATCCCAATCTAATCTTTGTGCACAGACCTTTTACCAAAAATTAATCCAACTCTTCTCAATCTCATTGACATAAATTTAATCCCTAAATATTTTGGATCAATCAAACCCTAAAATAATTAAGAAAAACATTAAGTAAATAAAAATATTCTATGTAATAATTCATGCAGGGCCTCAAGCCTGCTCTGATACCACTGTTGGGGAAAATAGGGTCTAGATTAAATTGTGCAGCGGAAGCAAATAACTATTTTCCCTTCACAGGATCAAATGAGGATGCACGAATTAAAACAATAACTTGAAGATCAGATACATACCATTTAAATGCATGCATGTAATCCCAGATCTTCCTCCCACGTTCTGGATCAATCGTCGAAAACTCGAAAAGATACAGCAACTGTATTTCGGTCATAACTCTCTAACAGTTGATCTGATTCGCCTATATGATATATGTTTTTTGTAGGAAATCAAATTTTCTACAACTTTGTGTGGAATAGTGAATCTCCAATTCTGCTCCGAAGTTCCTCAAAACTCGATTTTAATTTCATACAGGAATATACTGCGAATTTTGGGTTTCTAAAACCATAAAGGTCATAACTTGAATTCTAAATCTGGGAAAGAGTTTTAGATACACAAGTTAGGGATGGCTATCTTATGAACCCTATCTCTATTTATAGAGAAAGTCTATCTTCCCATATCTTTAGCTCCACGTTAGGTCCATATGGGCTCCACTTACTTAAGCTTTTAGTTTATTACTTTAAGGTCCCTATATCTCATATAGTTCTCTAATAATAAATCTAATTGCAGTTAAGTCCACTAAATAACTGCAACTGAATACTCTCAAGTAAATAAATATTATTCAGAAGCTCTTCACTCGTTAATACCAGCAAATAGTCCCTCCACTTAACTGATATTCGTAATATACACCAAGGTAACATTAACTATTAATGTCAGCACCTTTTGGGTTATTACATCTTAGTCCTTGCCTGCCATATCAAACCATTATAATTATTCTAATAATCCAATAAACATTTTATAGGATCACTGCGCAATCTAGAATAATTAATACTCTTTATTAGGCTCTCAAGGGAATATCATTTCGGTGTGTATTCCTTATTGACACAAAGTAATCCCACTAAGTGATTTCGACCACCCAACCGACCCAGAATATTAGATTACGTTTGCGTTGTCTGACCTCACTGTTTGGTAGATCAAAGTGAGTAGAAACCAACTTGTAGGGTATACTCTGCTCTCAAGATTTAGGACATTTGCAATCAGCAAGTTTTACATAATCTTTTTATGTGCTGACAATAACATAAAAAGTATTCTGTCTAACTTGTTCAGTATATTTCTAATACACCAACACACTGACTTAGAGTCGCCACTCCGGTGATGGAGATACATCACCCTATAATATTGAAATCTAGTGTGTTATAGTCTTATCAGATGAATTGTTCAGATTCATCACTGACTATGAACTATACTAGAATATGAGGAACCAGTAAATTACATCTCTCCATGTATGAACACTTTATACAAATAATTTACTTACAACATCACCGTGAACAACACTTAATACATCATATGAATAAAGTAATAATATAATATCATGCTCATATTAATTAATATAATTTATCAATGTTGTCAATTTAAATTGTTTTAGGGCATAACCTTAACAGTTGTATCTTTCACATAGACATTAATTGAAGAAGGTACTTGCTAGGTTTGGAATGCAAGAATCTAAACCTGTAAGTCTACCTTTGGAGGCGCATTTCAAGTTGTCAATCAAGATGGCTCCAAACACCAAAGTTGAAGAAGACTACATGGCTCGTATTCCTTATGCAAGTGCTGTTGGTAGGTTGATGTATGCTCTGGTTTATACTCGACAAGATATTGCATAGGCGGTTGGTGTTGTAAGCAGATTTATAAAAAATCTAGAGAAGCAACATTTGCAAGAGTTGGAGTGCATATTGAGGTATCTACAAGGTACTGTTGATGTAGGAGTGATGTTCCAACGAGATGGTGGTTTAGGACCACATGTTTGTGGCTATGTGAATGCAGATTATGCAGGTTTAGTGAGTTGGAGGTCAACCTTACAATCAGTTGTTGCTCAATCAACAAAAGAAGCAGAAGCTGTAACAGAGGCTATGAAGGAAGCCATTTGGCTTAAGGGCTTGACTAAATATTTGGGCATTCAACATTAATGCATACAGGTGCATTTTGTTAGTCAAAGTGCTATTGAATTGACAAAGTATGAAAACTTTCACGGAAGATTGAAGCATATCAATGTTTACTATCACCTTGTGTCAGATACTATAGAGGGTAGAGGATTTTCTTTATTAAAGATTTACACAAAGCAGATATGCTAACAAAAAGGTGATACCATTGATTAAGTTCAAGCATTGTTTGGACTTTATCAATGTCCTACAGGTGGAGGCGCATCGTAGTGACGATGATATCCATGAGGAAGAAGAACAGTAGAGGAGTAGTTTAACAGAATATCGTCAAAAGTGGAGAATTGTTAATTTATCGATATTTTAGTGGGACTTTTCAATAAGAGTTCCGTTAGGTTTTAGAAACTTTTCTCTTTCTTTTTTTTTTTATATTTAAAGGACTTGCTATTTTAGTTGGGTTTCCTTTTTATATTTAGTTTTGGACTCTCATTCCCTTCTGGGATTGGGATACTTATTGGGATCAATAAATATGAAGGTAAGACTTTAGTCTAAAGCATTCAGAACAATATTTTAAAAATCGGACCGAACCGGCCGGTTGAACCGGTGAATCAGTGAACCGGCAATAAATCTGGGTTGGGTTGATATGGACCCATAAATTGTTTAGAAAACCACTTTCTTTTGTGTAAACCGGTTAACCCAGCCTGTTTAAACACTAACTCAGGCGACCTGGTTGGGTTTTAAACCGGGCCAAATTTGAACTTACATCTTTTTTTTTTGTTGTTGTAAATTGTAGATAATAAATGTTGGAGATTTTGAAGATTTTTTAAAGAATCTGATCCTACTACATTAATTAGAAAGAAGAGAAGTTTCCAATACAAAAAATCGTTAAAAGCTTTCTTAAAGCCTTATTGGCTTTATACTACTGTTGAACTTCCTCTTATTTAATTTCCGTTATATCTAATAATAAAAAATAAAAAAACCCATTAAGGCTAAAAACGAAAAATACAAAGGTTGGTTTATCTTCCAAGTTCAAACGGTTCAGCCATTTATATATTTCAAATGATTCTACTTAATATATACAGCCGATCACTCATCACCTAATTCAATGGTACATGCAATTAAAGTTGATACGTTTGCTACACTTTATTGATTCTACTATGATAAAAAAAATGTATGAAACATCTAGAACTTGTAAATAGTATATATATTATGTAAAATGTGCTTTATATATCTGGGTCAATCAGGTTGATCTACTGGTTGAACCAATTTGACCCAACCCATTGCCTTGTCCGGGTCGATCTCTGGTCCAGTTTTTAAAACATTGATTCAGAAACAACATTGAAAGTAAGAGATCTCTTGTAAGAGTTGTGGGGCTAAAGAGAAAGTTTAGGGCTGCCATTGAAGATGGGTGCTTTGTAATCTGTTCTTTATTACTTTCATAATAGTGGAAGAGGATCATCACCATCCGTGCACGTAAGCAATTGCCGAACCACGTAAATCTTGTTTGTTGTGTGATTGTTTGTTCTTGTTTTCTCATTTTACATTTTTGTTTATGGGTTTGATTCATCTCGAATTAATCTATAATTCCTGACATATTTTCATAATTTCATTATTTGTAGCGTTCATGTTTTGTTGTACGAACAGGGGTCGAGGGGGCGGAGCCCACTCGCGGGGTTCGACCTGCCCGGTCAGGTCGTAGGGGTCGAGGGGGCAACCCAACAGACACAACCAACAAACACCAATAAGTCTATAAATAAGACCCACCACCAGTTCCGAGTACAACAACAATTTCGTATCTTCTTTCTCTCATTTTTGGGCATCATCACTTTCGTATTCGGAGTGTATTCTTTGGTTTGATCAGTCACATCTTGAATCAAACAACCTCCATTGTATCGTGAGAGAGATTTTATTAACCACCTGAGTGTGACATCGCAATTTCTACCGGAAGAGGAGAAACATCTCTTAAAAGACAATGCTTGTTCGTGCCTTGGATTTTCTTTTTCTAGTATAGAGTCACCCCATTTTTCAACAAACGATACTTGTGTTGGTGTGCAATACAGAGGATGTCATCTCTGAGAGCAGAGAGTGATCATTTGAGTCTAAGGCTCTGCTTGGTATACAGGAAAAATTCGCATCTGCAGTTATTCCTGGTCAAATTGATAAATCAGCTGCTTGGTATGGTATTCTTTGCTTGTTAGGATACCTATGACCTTGTTTGTCCATGCAAACTACCACTACTACAGCTGTGGTAATTTGCATTCTGCAAATTTTCCCTACATACCAAGCAGGGCCTAAGAGTGAAATCAACAATTTAAGGATCAATATAATGTAATGATATAATCTGGTTTTTAACACATGTTTCTTCAGATCTCTTCTCACTTGTCACAAACTGACAATCCACTTTACTTTTGGCATTCCTGTCACCGTCTTAGAACCATCAATTCCACCAAAAGTGCTCCTCAATATACTTATTGATGTTGTCATCGGTCTTCGTGTTATATGCTCACATAGTACAAGTAACTCCCTTTTTTCTATCTCCTTTTCTATCATCAGATGCCTTCGTTCGTTTCTGATGTATTTCCTAGTTTTTCCATTTTCCACTGATCCTTCTTGATGTCCTCACCCTGCTACATCAATTCGATAAACATGTTTCTGCCCCATGAAGCATAGGTGGCCAAAGTTGTCCTTGTTCAAGTTTTGCTTTTTGTTTGACTGGTATATATCAGTAAGGCGCATCTTCAGTTCAGTCACCTAGCACTTATTGGTAGTCATATTCCAGAAATTGCATGTAATAAGAATTTTTAAAATTTGAAGGTAATCAATCTATCCATGTATGTATAATAAAATTGACTAGACCCTGTAAGTTAAGCATATTCATGCTAACTGAAACTCTTAACATTTGAACTTTAGGCCCTTGCTGTTGATTAATTATGCTTCACTTTAGTCATATTCCAGAGAACTGAACATGTTCCCTTGCTGTTGATTAATTATGCTTCACTCTAAGCCGAGAAAAGATGTCCAGACGAAGTTGGCAGTAGGTATGACAGAAACATGAGCAATTAAGAAGCAATAAAGCACAGAAAAAAGATGTGACTTTCCTACTGAAGTCCCGAATATGTTCATCTACAAATCAACAACTGCAAGAGCAGACAAAGAACAATCATCTATTATTACAACACATTGCCTACCCATTCTAGAGGAGAGTAAGTAAAGTAGCTGATGAGTTAACATCTCTAAGACTGCAACCAAGGCTCCATATATCAGCTGGAAGTCCATTGCCATATCATCTCTTAATAAACAGAAAAGCAGTTCTCTTCAGATATTTTGTAGGTGAAAGAAATAACACCAACTATAAATTCGTGAAAAGATAATAAACATTTCATAAGAAAAGATTTGCTGAGGATAAAGTCTGATCCTTCTAATTAGTAAACTGAAGCATATGTCGATGTCACTGTGCGACATGTACTAAATCCATTAGTTCAAGACCATCACCTCAAAAAAGTCATAACTTGCCAAAAGAACCTCATTTGGGAATGAGGAGTCACCTTTCTATTCAACTTGCAATGGTTACCAAAGGTAGGAAAAAAACTATGTGAGATTTTTATTTGGAAAAACAGAGTAGAACAGAGAAAGCAACATTTGGTGAATTGTGGAGCAGATTTGTTTGCCAAAGAGGATGGGAGGGAGAGGGTTGAGTCACTTCAAGTTGATGAATGTGGTCCGTTTTGGTCCATTTTCATCCACCAATATATTAGCATATTTGATATCCCTTATGAAATCCATATTGAAGGATCGAAGTTACTAAAATCCATCCCAAACTTTTGATAGTGTGAAAAATAACATTCAAACAGTGGAGAAACTCCAGCAGATAACAAGTGTAACAAGGAAAGTCATTTTACCATTTTGTCCATAAAAACACATCTTGATGGAGTAATCAATCATTATCACAACCATAATTCATTTCCTTGTTATAAATCATAATATACTAAGTTAGCTATTTGACAGTTCTCCAGTCTAGGGAAGTGTTTACTTTTACACTCCATAAAGTCTTTCCTTAATTTTATCAAAAGAATCTTTTGAACTGAAAGATAACTACAATTTTGTAGTGTAAGATGTGCATGGACATGCCTGCACTTCAGGCTTTCCGAAAACACCTGTCAGACAGCATGTTGGTTATGTATACGAAGCAACAAACTTGGCAGCAAACTCATAAGCAACACATGATTTCAGCAATAAATAAACAAAATAAGAATGTTTACATTGAAATGAAAACCTCAAGTTCAACTATAAGAAAATAGCCTAAGCATTACAAAAACAAGTTCAGCTGTATCACCTGTGAACCACATCTTGATCCTGAAGATACCGCAAACCACGGAGAATCTGCCTTGTGTATGAAGAGACTCGAGAATCTCTTAAATGATAAAATTGCGCAAGAGAATCTTTTGTTACAAGCTCAAGGAAAATAAATAGTTTTTTCTTCAGCCTGAAAGATTATTGTGTAATAAATCACACTAATTGACAGTCGCAATAATCAAGTAGCTGCTCAACCAAGTAAATTGGAAACGACAAAATCAAGGCACTGTACCCAAGCAGTGCAACGTCTCAAGGAAAAAACAACTTAAATAATGATTGATTGCAAAAGAGCATCGCACATGGTTCTTTAGAAATATTTTAAAAGCTATAGATATGTAGGATGGAAGAAAAATGCAGCTTTTGGTGCACCATTTCCAAGGTCACAAAATTACTGAACATATTTGCAAGTTAAATTAAAAAAGTTGTCAACTTTTGTTTGTGACAGCATCTTTACAGGTTTCTACAGCATGTCAGCCATAAGCGCAAACATGATTTTCTTGAACAAAACTAAATATGGTTCAGAGGCCAGAACTGTGGTGGTCCAATCTATAATATCCACACTACGCATTAGTAGATTTACAGAGCTGCCCAACAAATCACCCATACTGCTTATGAATCTCTGTTTATCTTAGCTTAGCAGAGACCAAATAACATGCAGGACTTTCCAAGTACGGCTGGCCTGAATTAATGTCTCTCACTGCTATCATTAGCAATTAGTTTACTACATCATCCTTTCAATCACATTCTGGGAATCCTTCTACAATAGTTTCGGAGACATACCCATATACCATCAATTCAGCAGACAGTTGTTCAAGCATTGAATAAATACTTTCCGTTTGTACATGAGATTTATCTCCGGCCACAAACTCATGAATGCTACAATCGATTTCAATGGCACTAACTCCCGGTTTTTTCTTTATGCCAAGAGCTTTCATTGTTTTCCTAACCTTCCCTACACCCTCCCACCTTCCAACAACAGCATAAATATTTGAAAGAAGAACATAATTTGAATCGGTATCAGGTTCCAATTCATCAAGAAAATTCATCAATCTCTCTGCCAAACCAACATCCCCATGAGTCCTACATGCGGCAAGCAATGATCCCAACACAACTTCATTTGGCTTCATCGGCATTGTTTCTATTACACTTAACGCATCTTCCAACCGTCCAGCACGGCTAAGAAGATCAACCATGCAACCAAAATGTTCAATTCTAGGAGAAATTCCATGAATTCTTGTCATGGTTTTGTAGAATTCCAATCCCTCTTCAACTAAACCCGCGTGACTACACGCGGTAAGTGCCCCTGTAAAACTAACTCCATCTGGTTCAAACCCTTCCTTCTGCATAAGACAGAAGTGCTCAAGAGCTTCCTCTGCTCGCCCGTTGATGGCAAATCCCACAATCATAGAATTCCAAGAGACCCGGCTTCGTTTGCCCATTTTATTGAATTCTTGATAAGCAAAATTTACACATCCACATCTCGAGTACATATCAATCAGTGAATTGCTAACCCTAACTTCTTTGCTCAGATTTCGCTGTAATGCAAATCGGTGAATCCAGATTCCTAGCCCAAGTGCACCCAAATTAGCACAAGCTGTGAGGATTGCAATAATGGTGACGTAATCTGGTTCTACTCCAGATATCTGCATTTCTCTGAACCGTTCAAGGGCTTCCTCGAAGTGACCTCTCTTTACAAACCCTCCAATTAATGCAGTCCAAGAAACCTTATCTCTATGAGGCATTTCATCAAACAACTTGATTGCGTCTTCAACATCTCCATTTCTCATATACCCATCGATCATACTATTCCAAGAAACCGAGTTCTTCACAGTCATTTCATCAAATGCTTGACGAGCGAGATCTACACGTGAACATTTTGAATACATGTCGACAATGGCAGTACCCAACATAACGTTATATTTGTTAATGCCCAATTTGTAGATGTAGCAATGTATTGAAGCTCCAAAACAGAGGATGTTTTCAGAGGGGAAATCAGCGCAAGCTGAAAGGAGAGTTATGAAAGTAATGTAATTGGGCTCGATATCAGCGATTCTCATCCGAGCAAACTCTGCGGCCGCTTCAGATAAATGTCCATTTCGGCATCGACGAGCAATGGAGGAGGTCCATAAGACGGTCTGATCGATCAACTGATCCTTCCTTGGGAAAGAGAGATGGGTATTTTCAACTGATTTTCGGCTAGGGTTAGGAAGAAGGCGAGTTTGGGATGTGTGAGGGAGGATTTTTTTGGGAGGTTGAGTTGTGCAAGAAGAAAAGGCGGGAAGACTCATAGTTCAAATTACTGTTGAGAAAATTAACTATTAAAGCTGTTTAAATAAGGTAGTGTACGTAGGTAGTGTCAACGTGATGGTTCCGGTTCTATTTTTTAGTGTTCTGCAAGTTATACTGCAAAGGCTATTTAGGAGGGTACTTGCATCAATTAGAAAATGACGCAAATTACGAGGGGTGTGAGATTATTTGGGAACCGTGGGATGACTTTTGCAATAAAGTTTGCAGTAGGAAATGCAGTAAGTTTAGCATTTTCCATTTTTTAGCTACCCGGTGAATGTGAACAACAGTGCTGTTGGGACTGACTAATTTAAAAAAGTGGTGCCCGATGCTTATGTGGCTGGCAGGTGGGTCTCACTGCCATGTAAGTTGGAAACCCCTTCAAAACACTTTTGGGAGGAAAAAGTGGTGGTCCTACTGCCATGTAAGTTGAAATCCCCTTCATAACATTTTTGGGAGGGAAAAGTGGTGGGTTTCACCCTGCCACATAAGTATCTGACACTACTTTTGTAAAATGGTCGGTCCTAAAAGTATTATTGTTTTTCATGAAAGGTGACTAGACTTAAATTAAAAATTAATTTTCTCAATAACCCACTTTTAAGATCCCAAAAAAAAACCCAAATTTCTATTAAGATTCACAATGCATCTCCTTCCCTAATTAGCAAACATAAAAAAATAAGAACATATATTATCATAGAGTCAGGATACAGGACTTGCTTAAAGCAACATGTTGTTGACACAGTTCATGTGGGGCTTACATGGAAATGATCTAAGAGCTAATTTTTTTATGAGAATGATGTAAGTACCATATAGATCATCCACGCCCAAAATCACATCATTCTAAAACTTTTAAGCCCATAAAAAATTGTGTGATTTATGATCCGTCTATTTTTAGAATTAACTTTACACCAACATTTGATGAGGTTATAAATTTTACAATTGAATGAATTTTATATGTAGCTGATCTACATAGAGAGATCGTCCTCAAACCATCAGATTATCTCCATGTGGGCCCCCACATAAAGCGTGTCTACATCATGTTGCTTTAAGCATGTCCGGATCCTAACTCATTTTCAAATTGCAAAACTCTAGAAAAAATGTGGAGTTCAAGTAACAAGTTGAGAAAGTTTTAGGCAAAGATGAATTAATCTAAGGGTTTGTCTGTGGAGAGTTTAATTGTTAGACGGAGGGAGCTAATTTTTTATCCTCCGTGAGGTTAGTTGTTTGATTTCTTTTTGAGTTTTTGTCTTGCAGCTGTATATTTCTAAATTCTAATGTACCCTTTTTTATCAATCAATAATCTTTCTACCAAAAATAAAAGATTGCAGAAAATTTTCGTTCTTCCACCCTAGAAATCCATAACATCATCAACCAAGACATATTTTTTTTCTTCTTTTACCCTAGAAATCCAAAGCTCAACTGCAGAGATGAAGAAATAGAACAAAGATTTCTAGATATGATGAAGAAGGAGAGAGAGACTGAAAGAAAGAGAAGACGAGGGAGAGACAGAGAGATGAGAATACCTGTTAAGGCTGTGTTTTTCTTTGGGCATCAAAATCTGACTCATCTGAGTCCCTCTCATCTGAATCTTAGTCTTCTGAAATTTTCTAGAAAAAACATTTGGTTTTCTTTAATCTGAATTATTATGCTGAATAATTTTTTGACATTTTTACCCTTATTTAAACTCCCACTAGACATCTCTTTATCTTATCTCTGCACTCAATGAAAACAAACACAAAAGAGAAAAAGAATCACAAAAATAACATGAAGATTTTTTTAACTATTTTAGCGACCTAACATGTCATCATAAAAAGAAAATTTGAAAACCACAGAAAAAAAAAACACAAATCTGATTAAAAAAATCACAGATAACATGTTAAGAAATTGAAGATCATGAAAAAAACAATCGTAAGATATGATCACAGAAAAAAAAATGCAGATATCAAATTGTTGGAAATTCTTTTTTGAGTGAAAAATGTTTTGACTTTATTTAATAATTTTCTTGAGTTGTGTTTCTTGGTTTT
The DNA here is from genome assembly GCA_002174775.1 of Macleaya cordata. Classification (NCBI taxonomy): domain Eukaryota; kingdom Viridiplantae; phylum Streptophyta; class Magnoliopsida; order Ranunculales; family Papaveraceae; genus Macleaya; species Macleaya cordata. The sequence continues at coordinate 99,319 of MVGT01001851.1, read as the reverse complement.
ACCTTTTTAGGGCCATGAGACATATATGTGTCTCTATGGAGAGGCATCTGTAGTTAATGGAGAGTCACGTACTATGGAATCTATATAAAACCCCCTTTCTCTTATCATTTGGTACAATTTTTACATAAAAGTATTTTAGAGATTTGTGAGTCGTGTGTGAGAGCACAAATAATTGTTAGTTCTCGCTAGAGCATACAAATTTGAAGTGATGCTTCTAACACAAGCTTCAATCATTTTCAGATAAGTTTTTATTTTCTTATTTATTTTTGACTTAATGGGAATCCTATTTTCAATAAATCGAACATAAAATGCCCCGCCCTCACATTTCAAGTCTGCAACCCTTACTCAATGAGAACTAGGCATTCGCGCGGAACTATTAACAACCTGTAGCTCTAGGGTGTACACGCTACACCAAGCTAATCAAGAAGCTTGCACTCACATTCAAGACATAAGTAAAATAAAGTTGAATAATACTTTATCAACTTAAAGATAAGCTGTCAATTGAACAAATTAATAATTGAATATTCTCAAAGAATAATTGACTAAACATGTGTCCAAACTAAATTAAACTTAAATTACAGAATATCCTACGTCTTCACGGAACTCTAGGAAGTCTCCGTCGACTTATTCTTGCCTTTCACGTACCCCGCCTCTACCGAGGATTCGTCTGCTGACCTGGACCTGTAAAATAATGGCGCTAGGTCAAAACCTAGCCAGTAAGTTCACTAGTTCCCTTAGCTTAGATTCGGGATAACTATTCACTTTAGCGCATTAACATACATTCATAAGTTATATCATGATAACAAATATGACAAGTAAAGACATTCACGAGATTCACGGCTGTTGTGTTTTATCTTATGATCTTCAGTTAAGATTTGATTCTAAAAGAAAGTAGTGTCCTCTAGTTACTACCCACGTTCCACCCGTCTCTGCAATTCACTTGAGACACTGGCCGTGTGCCATACGTGAATCCGATAAATAGTCTCGAAATTCATTCCCCGAACACTGGTAACCCTGATGATGGCATTACTTACGTGTCAAGTGATTCTGTAGACCTCACTTGGCGATTATGTAGAACTCGCTTAGAAGGGTAGGACCAGACCTATACAGGTAGAGGTGTCAACAGGCCGGTTCCGGTTCAATTATTAAGGTACCCAGAACCGGAACCTATAATATAGCTCGGTTCCGGTTCTTATCAATTCTGGTTCTTATTAGTTTCGGTTCTGGTACCAAATTGAATAGAACCAAAACCAGAACCGGTTAAAAAGACGGTTACCCGCCGGGTATCGAATACCCATTAGTTACTTGCTCTTTGCCTCTGCAACTTCTATGAATCAATGAACCCATTTTACAAGCACGACTTAGGTGGCGTTTGTTTTTTTTTTTCTGAAATCTGAATCTGAAATCTGAACCTGAGACTACCTGAGTCATCTGGATCTGAGATCATCTAGATCTGACTTGTTTGAATTTAAGTGTGTTTGTTTTTTCATCTGAATTCTTTTAATAAATTATGTCTGACTAAGTTTTTGACACTTTTACCCTTGTTTAATTAAAATATGTCCCTATTAGTTTTCAAGTAAGTGATATTAACAAGTGCCAATCCGTCATAAGTTCCATCATCATTCATCATGTAATGTTAACCGGTAAATAAAAAA
>MVGT01001851.1:85612-97123 GCA_002174775.1 Macleaya cordata | reverse complement strand
TTTTTTTATTTACCGGTTAACATTACATGATGAATGATGATGGAACTTATGACGGATTGGCACTTGTTAATATCACTTACTTGAAAACTAATAGGGACATATTTTAATTAAACAAGGGTAAAAGTGTCAAAAACTTAGTCAGACATAATTTATTAAAAGAATTCAGATGAAAAAACAAACACACTTAAATTCAAACAAGTCAGATCTAGATGATCTCAGATCCAGATGACTCAGGTAGTCTCAGGTTCAGATTTCAGATTCAGATTTCAGAAAAAAAAAACAAACGCCACCTTAATGATGAATCTCTTTACAGTATTCTTAAATTTTCTCATTAAAATTTACACAAATAATTAAGATTTCAACATCTCATTTTTAGACTCAAGTAAAAAAATGATCTACAAACAATAAATAAACAACTTTCAGATCCAACACACAGTGACCAATCTTTAACCCAAACAAATAAATAATACTTTAAATAAAAGTAAAACAAGAAGTAGAAATTATTGAGACTTAATCGATTGTACTGCCATAGATCAATGGGTTAAAGTATCCTAGATCAGAGATGAAGTACCAGAATGAAATATCAGAGATGGAATCGATCGCTCAAACCCCATAGATCTAGTACTGAAAACTCTTTGATCGCACAATCTAGATGAAGAAATAGTAGTAAAGGTGATAATGGGTGTAGTAGATCTTGCGTAATAGGGTATCCAAGTGACCATACTTTGGATCTCCAGTGGGCATGCAAATCAGAAAATGGCAGTCAGTCGAAGAAAGAGACACCGGAGTTGCTAGAGAAGAAGAAGACTTGAATCGTTAGGGATAGTGATTGAGAAAATGTGGGAGGAGGAAGAGTTGAATCCTCTTTTTAGATTTTACGGATGAAGTAAATGCTGAAAGGGAAAGAGAAAGAGAAAGAAACCCTACTTTTGTCTAGCATTATTACCAAAATACCCTATAATTTGTCTAAAAACTGTAATACCCGATTATCCGATGGGTACCTGACCGTTATACCCAATTTAGAACCGAAATTAATCGGTTCTAACTGGGTATACCCGATATGGACCCGAATCTAAATGGGTACAAGAAATAGATAACCAGAACCGGGTTAACAGGTTCTAGTTCGGTTCGGTTCTCGGGTAAACGGGTACCCATTGACACCCCTATATACATGACCTATACTATGTTTGCATATAAGCCAAACAAGTTGTTTATTCCATACATTAAGATTATGGAGGTTTCATTGATATAACATCTGTCTATATGTGAACGTCATCATGGAGGTAGTTTAACCAACAGTATAAGTATGCACTTATTACTCATATATACATGACTTCATTACGCATGCAAGTTATTCATCATAATAAAGCCTATGCGTGATACTACCATCGTCAAAGCACAAGTCTTCAGCATGTTTTACTGTCAAAAGCTCCCCAGTATGGCTTTCATATCGATACCAACATGGCTAGTGTTGATACTGGACTCAACTAAAACCTTCAGGTGTGGCAAGTATCGATACTAACCTGAGTGGGTATCGATACTGGGGCAGTATCGATACCAGATAAGCTTGGTATCGATACTGGCACTACCTGTCGAACAAGTTTCAGCCAGTATTGATACCTACTATGTGGGTATCTATACCCCCTGGGTTTCTTTGCGATTTTAGGGTTTGTTCTTCATCAAAACTCTGTCGAAACATAGTATTCTTACCTTCAAACATTAGAAACCATACACACATCATACGATAATGAATTACATGTATTCATTCATGTAGTTATCATGTAAGCAACATATAAACTAGGTTTTCAAGCATGCATTCATTAAATAAGCATCGAAATAACGTAGATAATCTAAGTCTACACCAAAGGAGCAAGTTACTACTTGCCTCGAATTGAAATCGTCCTCCACAACGCAAGGAAGAAGAAAATAAGCCCTGCAACTCGAAGTATGCACGCTTCACTCTCTCACGAACTCGATCCTTCCTCGATCAACCGGCGATCAACTCGAGTTTCCCCTCCAAGGATCGCCTCCTCATCTGCCCTAGATGTGCTCTCCACTCTCTCTTCCTCTCTCTTAGTCGATGGAAACAAAAAGGGGAGTGGGGTTAGTTTATATATAATATAAACCCACACATACTAAAACACTAGCAGGGTGCCCTTAACAAAAGTGGTATGTCCCCTAACATTAGTAACTTCTAAAAGAAGGGGTATTATAGAACCCATAATTTCCAACACAAATTTTATATTATCAACAAACAAGCCCATGCCTCTTCAAATCATTTTATTCTGAGAACAAAAAAGAACTGTTAAATCTTTTTTTTCACAAAAAAATATCAGTTCTTTAAATAAAAAATCCATATCTTTTTAAATCGTCCTCTAAACAATCAAAAAAGGAAGATCTCAGATCGACCTTATAGGTAGAGAGATCAATCTCAGATATGTTCCTTTCTAAACCAAAAAGAAAGAGAAAATGAAAACATCTCAGATTTAGACCGATCAACAAAAAATTCAGAGTTGTTCCTTCCAAAACATAAAAGAAAACAAAGAAAATCTCGAATCTGGATGGATTAGAAAATAAAAAAAAGTTTTAGATCTGGAACTGATATTGATCTTATCAGATCGAGAAAACCTTAAACCAAAGCTAGCATAGAGACCCCTAACCTAGTTTGCGTTGGAAAGAGATGAAAAGTTCTAGATCAGGAACTGAGATCCTCAAAACGAGAGATAACGATAGAAAGAAAACGGGAGAAGAAAGTGGTTCGATTTCATCTTTATCCATGGGAAAAGATATATTAATTATATATCTACTAGGGTTTTAATTTGGGATGGACAAGATGGAAAAGAAATTTTTTTTTTCTTGGTTAAAATTGAGTTTTTATTCGATCGGGGTATTGTTATCATAATGAAAATTTTCTTAGGACAAAAGTGTAATTCATGTTGAATCAGAAATCCATCCTCTCAGTCAGGTATATATATTTTAGAGCTGATTCATTTGCCTTCAAGTCAAAAGTTTTATCTGACCAAAAATTAACTCACAAAATCAAAAAAAAAAAGGTCTGAAATTTGATTCGACCCGAGTCAGACGCCAACTCAACAATAAACAAACACAACCTTAGTCTATTATTGTTAGCATAGGAAGAAGGAGAGACGAAGCTTTCTACGACATTAAAAATTATTTGGGTTGGGGCCACCAATATTTATACATAACTTTTTACCAAATCCACACAACTTAGAATTTGTACAGTCGATGTAGCCGACGAATAATTCGCCAAAAGTTGTGTGAATTTAGTAATTGAGTAAAAAGTCGTGTGAATTTTTCTTTGGTTTTTTAAAATGATTGATGATATCCCACTTTCAATAAGAATTAGGGGGTATCTACGGCGTTTTTTTGTCAAACCTATTTTGATAAAAAACACAACATATTTATTCTTTGGGGTTCCCGACAGCCTACCCTAAATCTCAATGTTTATTATTTTATTACCTTTCAACAACGCGTGCCGCATTTTTTTTTCTCACCTCTCTCTTTCCTCTCCCGCTTTCATTTCCATCTCGATTTAATTTTTTTGTCATTTTTTCTTTTAGTGAAAAACCCAAGCACCTCCATTCTCGAAAGAACTAAGATGGTTTGAAGTCAAATTAAGATATTGTCTGAAGGATCGATCTAAGCCCCATTCCTGGTTTATTTATTGAGGTAGTACTGGTGGTGAAGATTCAGATTTTTTAAGCAAAATCTTCACCAAGTATGAAGCTAATTAAAAAGGGGAAAGAAAGACGATCTATTTTTCGAAATTGCAAGTCTGTAGATGATGACTCGATTCAGACCACAAAGTCGTAACCTTAAGTATAAGGTTCCTTTTTGTAAGACCGAGCATAGGTGTTATTTTTTTCCATTAAAAAACTTGTCCTCGGAATACAGAACCAGTTAGACTTACTACTGGATCATACAATCCGACCTTAGCTTTAAGTGTCGATTTTGACAACCCAAAACTACTATTGTTTTCCTTTTTTATTTATTTTTTTTGGTTTTTTTATTTTTTAAATTTTTTTGTAAAAGTCAAAGTGCTTGGATTAAAAAAAAAAAGGAGTTTTGTAAATTTAGTCCCTATTTTGATAAGCCTTGTGTTTTTAATCCAATGAATAAAAATATTTGTGAATTTAGTCCTTAGTTTTAAAAAGACATAACTAACCTTTATAAATATTCTTTTTCAAAGCTTTGACTCGAGTAGTAACATCCCGTCAGAACAAAAAAAAGTTAATTTTTAACCCCTTTAGGATGAGAATTGGACTTTATCTATTTCTGTAAAAGTTGTGCGAAATCAAATTTCCTTCGAAAGTTAGTATAGTGGAGAGAGTTACGAGCAAAAAGTAACATACAAAATACAGTAGCAGAATCAATTTGGGTTATAGTTCAACTTCTCTTTCTTGCAATTATAGGTCTGAACTTGCTAAAATATGTATGGACTTGCTATTGCAGGTCTGAACTTCTAATTGAAGGTTAGGACTTGCAATTACAAGTCTGGACTTGCTATTGCAGGCCTGAATTTATAAATTTAGATATAAATTTGCAATTGCAGTTCTAAACTTTTAATTGTAGGTCTGAATTTACTAAACCAAATCTTAACTCACAATTGCAATTCTAAACTTGCTATAACTGGTCTAGAACTTGCAATTACAATTCTAAACTTGTAATTGTAGGTCTAAACTTGCTAAACAAGGTCTAGACTTCCAATTACAAGTCTAAACTTGCTAAAACAAGTTTAAACTTGCAATTACAATTCTAAACGTACAAATAGAATGGTATGGACTTACAATTGCAGGTTTGAACTTGCAATTGCAAGTATGAACTTGCTAAAGCAGGTTTAAACTTACAATTGCAAGTCTGAACTTGCAAAAGTGAGTTTGAAGTTGCAATTGCTATTCTGAACTTGCAATTGCAAGTCTGGACTTGTAGTTGCAAGTCTGAACTTGCAAAAGTGAGTTTGAAGTTGCAATTGCTATTCTGAACATGTAATTGCAGGTCAGAACTTGCTAAAGTAGGTCTGGACTTGTAGTTGCAAGTCTGAACTTGCAAAAGCAAGTTTGAACTTACAATTGCAGGCATAAACTTTCTAAAGTAAGTCTAAACTAACATGATTTGTAAGTTCAAACTTGCATTAAAACTCCAAAAATTAGATTTTAATAAAAAATACATAATTTACAAGTTCAAACTTGCATTAAAAATCACAAAATTAAATTTCAATCCAAACTAACATGATTTGCAAGTTCAAACTTCTAAAAAACCATTTTCAATCCAAACTACATGATTTGCAAGTTCAAATTTGCATTAAAACTCTAAAAAATAGATTTTAATAAAAAATACATGATTTGCAAGTTCAAACTTGCATTACAACTCCAAAAATAGATTTCAATAAAAAATACATGATTTGCAAGTTCAAACTTGCATTTGTAAGTTTAAACTTGCATTAAAAAATACGAAAATAAATTTCAATCTAAACTAACATGATTTGCAAGTTCAACTTGCATTAAAACTCCAAAAAATAGATTTCAATAAAAAATACATGATTTGCAAGTTCAAACTTGCATTAAAACTCACAAAAACAAATTTCAATCGAAACTAACATGATTTGCAAGTTCAAACTTGCAAAAAATAGTTTTCAATCCAAACTACAAGATTTGCAAGTTCAAACTTGCATTAAAACTCTAAAAAATAGATTTCAAACTTAAGATTGCAAGTTTGACATCTTGCAATTACAATTTTAAACTTATAATTGTAATTCTGAACATGAAATTACAGGTGATCGCATAATCCCTTTTGATAATGCGATTTTTGTAAGCTTAGGCAACTTTATATTCTCTGTTTTATTAGTATTGGTTATCATTCAATTTCAAACTTATTTTTGCAAGTTCAAAATTATTTTAGCAAGTTCAAACCTACAGTTGCAAGAGAGAGAAGAGAGAAACTTGAACTAGAAGTAAAACCCAAGTTGATGCTGCTACTGTATTTTGCCTGTAACTTTCTGCTTGTAACTCAGAATTTTTTTCAAAATACCTACTTTCGAAGGAAATTCGATTCCGCACTGTTAGGTCCATGAGTTCACTCATGTCATATTTGTCGAATTTCGTGTCAAAGGTAAACTCAAGAAGGTCAATGTAACTTGAGTTAGAGTTAGTGAGTCGTTTAGTTCGTTGCGAAGAAAAGACTCTAAGAAGCTCAACTCACCACCGGAACTCATCTTAGGATGGTAAGTGACTTAGATACTCAATACCATAGGTGGTTAGTTCATATTAGATTATATGAGGAAGTTCGGAATGACAAAAGATGTCAACACCCCTTAAAAATAGTATTTGGAAGAACGCTGTCAGAAAACTACGCTTTTAAGGAAAACTGTGACCATTTATACTGTGGCTAAAAGTTGGTTTCGAAACCAACAGCCTTGGTTTCGAAACCAAAGTTCAAAAATGATGCAAATGTTTTTTGGTTTCGAAACCAAATATGTTGGTTTCGAAACCAAAGCTAAAAAATGCCAACAGATGGTTTTTGGTTTCGAAACTGACTTGTTGGTTTTGAAACCAAAGATGCAGAATGATGTCAGATGGTTTTTGGTTTGTTAGTTTCGAAACCAAACATGTTGGCTTCGAAACCAAAGTTATTAAATCATTCCAGGCCTTTTTTGGTTTCGAAACCAACAAGTCAGTTTCGAAACCATCGCCCAAATCTGTGCGATTTCAGCTGTTTTGTGAGCTGTAAAGTGATTCTTTTTCACTTTTTTGCACAATCTCTCTTCAGCATGTTTTAGGAAAATTATTGGGGCTTGGGGAACACCTCCAAGTGGGATGAAGGACCAATGGAATATCTCCTCATCTCCATTATTGTGTCTAGCTTTTGATCTTAAACAACCTAGAGATTTTTAGGTTTGTGCTGGACATTTTCAGTTATAAATAGGGATTGAACCATCAATGTTTGATCAACCATTCACCTTATTCATCAACAAGTTTTTGGAGAGTTTCAACTCTAATTCTTTAGCTTCCAAGCTTGTTGTACATGGTTTAATCCTTCCCATTTTAACTCAAAACCTGAGTTTTGTTACCGGTGGAGTTCTGGTGGTTGAGCTTGAAGATTCAAGTTCGTGGTGATATACTCGAGGAGTCGAGTAGTGGTTCAAGGTGCGGGACTTATGTAATTCAAGTTGGAGACGCATCATTTTGTGGGAGGCGTTGGTTCGTGGATTCGGATTGTATGCGCAGCTCGTTCACGTTGGCTTGGTGGACTCCAAGTTGTATGTGTGAGAATTGATACTCAACTAAGAGGCAAATTCATGGAGTTTGAATTTGTAGAAGAACTGTACATCGTAGCTGATCGGAGAGTAGAGGGAGTCATAAATCGTGTCCATTGAGTGGTAAATCGGGTTGTAAGTTTTCAATAACTCTTAGTGGATTTTTGTTCGACTAGGTCCTGGGGTTTTTCCCAGTTTGGGTTTTCTCGTTAACAAAATCTCTTTTGCATATTTTCATACTTGTTGTGAGATTGAAATATTCGATTCTTGTTCTTAATTCCGCATATTAAGAATCGAATAAGTCAATACTCTTTTTAGAGATTATTGTTTGACTGTTTATCACCTTAGTAATTTTTATTAGGTGATTGTGTGATCATTAACCATTAGTCACATTGACATACGGTTAAATCCATTAACCGTAGGGCATTTAGACTTTCAATTGGTATCAGAGCAGGTTGACTTTTAGGGTTTAACAACCTAAGTGTGATTCTTATTGTGACTTATGGATTTGAATGATATGACTACTTCTATCAACTCTCTACTAGATTATGAAGTTGAGGAATCTTCAATAACTGAAGAGTCCACAAGTGGAGCAGAAAAGAGTGAAGATAGTCTCTCTGTGGAAGAATTATTCTCAAGAATTCTTAAAAATAGTAAGAGCTTGTCAAAGGCAAACAAGGAGCTCAAACTGAAGAATTCAAGTCTTAAGACCGAGAAGAATGATTTAATTCTTCAAGTGGAAGAAGCCTCTAAGAGGAAGGTAGAGGACAAAGAGATTCTTGAAGGAAAAGATAATGAAATCAAATTCCTCAAGAATGAACTAGTGGTGGCCAATTAGAGAGTCACATCTCTCCTTGAAGAGATGAAAAGAATGAAGGATGAGCTGAAAGAGTCTAAGGAGATGCTCATAAAGTTTAATCATGGGTCGAATTACCTTGCATCTATGTTGAAAGGATCGAAGAATTCGAGTGACAAGAAGGGACTCGGGTTTAATCCAAGTAAAGTTGCTAGCACTTCAACGTCGATAACCTTTGTAAAAGCTAAGACTCATCCTCCTTCACAAAAGAGAGCAGTTAAGCAAGTTGACCAACAAGCTCCAAAGCAAGTTGTCAAGCAACATTTCCCAAAGCAAGCTATAAAACCACAAGGTAAGCCTAAAGTTTCTAACATTAATAATGTGTGTTCTTATTGTGGTTATAAGGGTCACTCGAAGAACAAATGCAGATTTTATATAGAAGATTACAAGTATTCTCAGAATATCAATAAAGATCTTCTAAAAAGAATCAAGTCTTTGAGTGATAAGGCTCAAGCATTGGCTGGGGAGATTGGAAAACTTAAGAACAACAAGCAAGGTACGTATTTCTTTGGATCAAAATCTTATTCAAAGAAAAAAAGAGAAACAAGGCTAAGAAGGTTGTGTCTGAGACAACCAAACCTGCTCATGTGGACTTGAATCAAATGAAGACATTCAAGAAACTCAAAGCCATATGGGTAAGTAAAAGTGATTTGACAAGTCTTAAAACTCTTACTACACACAATACCGGTAAGTCATTTAAGTATTTATTGGTTTGTGGTAGTGGTCGTACTATTACTTGATTGTTGATGGTCTCACTCCTCCCCTTATTTTGATTGCATATATTGTTGGGGTAGTTGAGTGAGTGTTCTACTAGTTTGCATTTTAGTTGTTTGTTATGTATTCTAGTGTTTGTAGTATGTACTTGTAGATAAGTTCTTATTGCATTTAAACATGACGTTTTTGTGACATGTGTGTATATTTTTGTGTTCATAATCTTGTTTTCTTGTCAATACTGAATGAAGTGTATAAACCTTTGTTATTGGATGAGAAACAAGCTATTACACAAGTGGTGACTATTGATAGTCAACCACATCAAGCAGAATTTTTTTTCTGTAGGTTTATGTTCTCACTTTTCTCTTGTTTTGCATCGCATATCATTTTTGGAAAGAGTGAGTTTCGAAGATTAGTTTGCTTTCATAAAATTGCATTATAATACAGATGTGTTTAAGTATTCTTCTTGTTATTGTTGGATATCTTTTATAGAATACTTGAACATATGAGAGCTTTCACAAATCTGAATTATTTTACTTTATTTTGATATAGCTTATGAATCTCTTCTCTAAATCCACATACTCTCTTGACTGATTTATAAATCTTGTGCACATAAGAGTCTCTTGAGTAAGTGTTTTGATGAAGTGCTGGAAAAATATTGTTATATCTTGTTATGAAACATCACCAAAACAGTAAGCTCTCGTAAAAATATTTTGAGCTTGGTGAAACACCAAAAGAGTGAGTTCTCGTAAAAATGTTGAACTCGGTGTTTGAACATCAAAAAGAGTGAGATCCCGCAAAAAGATTGGGAACTCGATGTTTTTTATTCGTCATATTGACCTCATAGTGGCCCACTTGGTTCCAATACGGGTACTTTCTTGGTTGTGTCTCCTCGGATAAGAGTCATTTGCAAGTTTAAGGAAAATATTGGGAACAAGTTGGTGATCTATGTCTCATGCTCTTGAGTTCCTCAAGTTTCATTCAAACTCAAACATGAAGGTCATTAATAGGTAACAAAGTGAGATGGTTCTTTCATGCTAGGTAAGGTTCAGATTTGATGAAATTGGTAATGGATAACCTTATCTTATCTTTCTTTTAGGATGATCTCACATAATGATATTGTTCTCTCAAACACACACACACACACACACACACACACACACACTATAATCAGGATATTGAGTGTTGTAATTTTCATGATTGAGAACTAGCTTGGCCGTATTTGAATAAATTTTTGCAATTACATGATTAAGAAATTTTGATTGTGATTGTGTATTATATTATTGATGGCCTTGACAATATGATTTAGACACAACAAAAGTTTTCTACTTGCATACATTGATAGCGTAAATTTGTTGAGTGTTGATGCATGGTGAACCAGATTAGTTTTAAGATTCAAATCTTTCTCATGATCTGGCTGAGGGGAAGCTTGCGTGTTTTTTTTATTGCATATATTTATGCATGCATGCTCATTATTTGCATTAGGCTAATATTTGAAAAATATAAAATATGCATTTTCTCCAATGGTTTTCAAAACCAGGATTGGTTCATACACTTTAGTTTTATTTCTTATATTAGCTCTGATACACCTTATAACTAGCTTTGATAAATTTTGTAGTGTGTGACATNGATCTATGTCTCATGCTCTTGAGTTCCTCAAGTTTCATTCAAACTCAAACATGAAGGTCATTAATAGGTAACAAAGTGAGATGGTTCTTTCATGCTAGGTAAGGTTCAGATTTGATGAAATTGGTAATGGATAACCTTATCTTATCTTTCTTTTAGGATGATCTCACATAATGATATTGTTCTCTCAAACACACACACACACACACACACACACACACACACTATAATCAGGATATTGAGTGTTGTAATTTTCATGATTGAGAACTAGCTTGGCCGTATTTGAATAAATTTTTGCAATTACATGATTAAGAAATTTTGATTGTGATTGTGTATTATATTATTGATGGCCTTGACAATATGATTTAGACACAACAAAAGTTTTCTACTTGCATACATTGATAGCGTAAATTTGTTGAGTGTTGATGCATGGTGAACCAGATTAGTTTTAAGATTCAAATCTTTCTCATGATCTGGCTGAGGGGAAGCTTGCGTGTTTTTTTTATTGCATATATTTATGCATGCATGCTCATTATTTGCATTAGGCTAATATTTGAAAAATATAAAATATGCATTTTCTCCAATGGTTTTCAAAACCAGGATTGGTTCATACACTTTAGTTTTATTTCTTATATTAGCTCTGATACACCTTATAACTAGCTTTGATAAATTTTGTAGTGTGTGACATATTTTTACTTGCCTTCCACCATACTTTCTTATTGTCTATCTAACTATCTACTTGGTTGAAAACTAGTTAGATATTTATTCTTATGGTTGGTTGGCTTGTATTTGTGTTTCCGTATGAAAGTCTAAAATCCTTACAGTTATTAGTTGGAATAACCGTATGTCAATGTGACTAAGGTTAAGGATTACACAATCACCAAATAAAAATAATGTTGGTGATAAAGATGGAAACAAAAATCTCTAGTCAAGAGTATTGACTTATTCGATTCTTTAATATGCGGAAACAAAAATCGAATATTTCAATCTCTTAATAAATATAAAGATATGCACAAGAGATTTTGTTTACGAGGAAACCCAAACT
>MVGT01001851.1:43380-84369 GCA_002174775.1 Macleaya cordata | reverse complement strand
TATCTTGGAGTTAGGAATAACTTCACCCAAAGCAAAAGAGTTGTTGACAATGTCATTTAACTTGGCATAAAATTCATCAAAGGTTTCATTGTCATCCATTCTAATGGTTTCAAATTGGGTTGTTAACATTTGAAGCTTTGCTATTCTAACAGTCCTAGTACCTTCATGGGTTACCATTAAGATGTCCCATGCCTCCTTTGCTACTTCACAATTAGATAATAAGTACAAATAAAGTGTTTCTCCTTCTTTTGGTTTTGAAAGGAGAGGAGGTGAAGCTAGGTACTACTTCAACTGTTGTAGCACTTTCTCGCATTACTGAGTCCATTCGAAATCCTTCGTCTTGTGCAGAGTGGAGAAGAATGGTTGGCACTTCTCTAAAACTCTCGAAATGAATCTACTGAGGGCAGCTACCCTTCCGGTCAGTTTCTGGACTTATTTGATGCTCCTGGGGGACTGAATCTCTCTAATGGACTGGATCTGCTCGGGGTTGGCTTCGATTACTGTGTGACTAAGTATCCAAGAAACTTCCCTGAAGTAACACCAAACGAGCATTTAGAAGGATTAAGTTTCATGTTATATTTTCTAAGTACCTTGAAAGCTTGGCGCAGGTGGTCAAGGTGTTGATCTGCTATGACCGACTTAACCAGCATATCGTCGATGTAGACCTCCATTGTCTTCCCCAACATATTGGAAAACATTCTGTTAACGAGCCTCTGGTAGGTTGCTCCTGCATTCTTCAACCCGAATGGCATGACTTTGTAATAAAAGTTCCGTCTTTCTGTCACAAATGCAGTCTTTTCCTAGTCGTCTGGGGGCATGAGGATCTGGTTGTAGCCTGAGTACGCATCCATGAAACTGAGCAGCTCATGCCCCGCAGTAGCATCAACCATCATGTTTATGTGTGGAAGGAGAAAGGAATCCTTTGGGCATGCTTTATTTAGGTCTGTAAAGTCTATACAGACTCTCCACTTCCTATTCTTTTTCTTGACGACGACGACGTTGGCCAGCCACTCTGGATACTTGACCTCCCTGACTGAACCAATGTCGGTCAACTTTTGAATTTCTTCATTAATGATTCGATTGCGTTCTGGCGCAAACTTCCTCATCTTCTGCTTAATTGGTGTGTAGGCTAGATCAACATACAATTAGTGCGTGATGATGCTGGGATCGATTCTGGTCATGTCGGTATGGGACCAAGCGAAGTAGTTGTGGTTCTTCTTTAGAAAGACAACCAGTTGTGATCAGATTCCTAGGTCCAATCTAATCCCAATCCTCACTGTGCGATCTTAACTGTCCGGATGAATCTTTACTGCGTCGAGTTCTTCTTCCCGAAGTTCGGTCGTGCAGTCGACTGTCGACTACTACTGTAGTTGCTATACTATCGTCAGTTTTCCTTTGAAACTACTAGAGTATCACTCTTTTGACATTTGTTGAATTCCTTTTATCTTTCTCACTCCCCACTGAGTCGGGAAGCGGATTACTTAATGATAGGTCGAAGGAACAGCTCGCAACTCGTGTATCCAAGGACGTCCGAGGATAACATTGTAGGCTGAAGGACTATCGACCACTAAGAACTTCATTCTCAAGTTGACCCCTTCAGCGTAGACTGGGAGTGAGATCTCACCAACTGTGTGATTCTGTTCCCCACTGAAGCTAATGAGAACTGTTGATCATCTAATGATCTGAGATTTGTCGATCCCCATTTCTCTAAGTGCACTCAAAAATAAAACATTAGCTGAGCTCCCGTTATCCACGAAAACTCTTTCAATAAGGCAGTTAGCAATAAGGATAGGGATCACCAGTGCATGGTGATGAGGGTTAATTAGCTCGGCAGCCTCGGAGTCTTCAAAGCTCAGCATTTGGTCGTATACAGGAAGGGTTGGTCGTCTGGCGTGAGCCTCTGGATGAATTGGCCCTCGGGCATGTTGTTTTGCAGCTGAATAAGTGACTCCGCTGACTTCAGATCCCCCGGTGATTACATTGATAGTTTTCCTTAGCTGTGGGGATTCAGGAGGTGAGCTGTTTCTCTTCTCAATTCGGTTTTCATCTCTGGCCGTAGCTGTAGTCTGACCTTTATTGGACAAAAAGTCTCTGAGGTGACATCTTTTCAGGAGCTCCTCAACTTCTAATCTCAGGGCGATGCAATCAACAGTGTTGTGACCGTGATATCCATGAAACTCGCACCATTTGCTGGTATCCCTCTTGTAGTTTGCAAATTTGTACTTTTTCGGCCATCTAACTGAATTTTCCATTCCTTTCATCATGGCTACCACCTGTTCTGGTTCGATGTTCAAGTTATAGGGCGGGATCATCTGTCTGTTGCTTCGGTCTTGCTGACTACCAGATGGTCCACCATAATCTCTCGGTTCCGGTCTTCTTATTCGATCTTCAGAGTAAGATTCAAAGCGGTAGTTGTTGCTCGTGCGCTTTGTTCTGCCGTCTTTCCTACTATTTCTGTCGTCGATCTCTATCCTGGCATAAGATATATTTGGTTCATCTTTTTTCCACTTTATCTAAGCCCATTCCTTGGCCAGCACATCATCCATCGTTCTGCATAGGTACTTGGTTTACTCTTTGTAGAGGTCGGAGTCTGAGAGTAGACCTTTCCTGAAGGCTGTGATGGCAGTGTCGATATTACAAGAAGGGATGGAAACTTTCTCTCTGTTGAATCGTCTGACGTAGTCTCGGAGTCTTTCTCCTCTTTTCTTCTTGATTCAGTAGAGGTCATCTGAGTGCTTCTCTAATTTCCTGTTGCTGGCAAAATGCTCGACAAAAAATCTATGAGTTGAGCAAAGGAAGAGATAGAATTACTACATAGATTGGTATACCATTGCAGGGTCGGGCCTATCAGGCTTGATCTGAACCCCTTGCACATGCATGCTACACGGAGGTCTCTTGGAATCGCCGCAGTAAACATTCACTGCTTATACTGCGCAATATGATCATCTAGATCTGTCATGCCATCGTAGAGTTTCATGTTTGGTAGACTGAACTTCCTCGGCATTTCGACTAGAGCGATCTCATCGACGAAGGGTGAATCGGCGTAGCTACTTGGAAGGCTCTTCTTGATTGGCGCTGGAACACATGGGATTTTACTTATGAGGGCTTCCATTTGGGCCATCCTTAAGGCGATATCATGGTCATGCATTCCTCCAGTCGACATGTGAGTGCCGACCCATAGCTCATGTTCAGTCGTAGTCGGTTGGGGCGCAGTCGACTGTAAGGGCCTCACCGCTTTCTACAATGGGATTCGGCTAACCGACTGGTGTCGACCGCTGGCTATGATCGACGATGGTGCTTTTTGCCCTTGTGACTGTTTCAGCCATGATCGTCTGTTGCGGATCCGTTTCAGTCGTCTGTGTCTCACTGTAGATTGTAGACTGCTCTTGTCGATGACCAGATGGCTCAATGTGAGTCTGTTCTAACGGTTGCATTGGATTGATTGGCTCTTTAAATCGGACTTGGGACTGCCCTGATTGTGGTGTGGTCAGAGCCAGTGGTGAGCCCAACCTTTCACGAAGTGCCTGATTTTCTTCTCTTATGGCTGCATTTTCTGCTTCAAGTTTGAGCAATCTCGCAATGGTACGATCCGTTGGTTGAGCCATGTGTGTGTTGATTTGTGCATTTACGTCAACTTTACCCTCTTCTAGTTGTCCAGCCGTGATCGGGCTGAAAGTTCTGTTGATTGATTTGTGTGGTTGGATTTTTTTTCCTGGATTATGATTGTCGAGGCCCCACGGTGGGCGCCAAATTGTAGACCGTAGATTCCACAATTGATTTTAGATCTGGGCACCGACAATCTGCACAGGGAGAAACACAGGATGATCGTGAAGATTCCTTGGCGTCGGGGTGGTGTCGGCATAAGGGTCTCCGACGGTCAAGTTAGTTTGATCTGAAAAAATAAGTTAAATGGAAAGTTAAAGAAGATGAAAGGATCTATATCACCTATTTCTGTAGATCGTGGATGAGGATGGTGGAAGATGGATCTTTGCCGTCGGATCTCTGACCTGAATACGTAATCCCTCCTGGACAGATGATCGCACAGTGAGCAGTGGATGCAGTTTTCTGTTATGAGTTACATGGAATTTTCCCTTAGAGAAAAATAGAAAAAGTGAGAGAGAGTGTGAGTGTTTCTGTTTCTTCACGAATGCCCCTCTTCATTTGCGCCCCCTCCTTTTATAGGAGGAGATTTAGATAAGTCTTCCTGGGATCTCGGGATTTTTCTCCCAAATCCTAGGAAGATCTTATGGCGGTTGAGGAGTCATGCGTAGAATAAGTCCTCTACTTGAACTTGTCAAACCCTGGCCGCCTTTGGGGATCTGGCCTGGGAGACTGGACGTGGCCCAATGGACTTCTGGGCTCAGCAAAAGGTACCAGTGCTTTGGCCTGTGGGCCTTTGGGATGCAATATGGATTTAGCCACTACAGATATTGAATAATAGAAGGTGAATGAGGCCCAACATAAATCCCTAACCAACATTGAGGGCCAAACTTTGTGCGTTGTGTATGTGCAACGGTGACTTGGACAGCGCAACCAAAAATTCTTAGATGTGAAATATTTAATTGATGTCCTAAAATAAGTTGTAATGGAGAGTACTGATGATATGCAGTAGAACGAAAATGAACTAATGCAGCACTATGTAAAATGGCATGTCCCCATGCAGAAACAGGTAGCTTAGTTCTCATAAGCATAGGTCGAGCAATCATTTGGAGACGTTTAATAAATGATTTTGCTAGACCATTTTGAGTGTGAATATGAGCAACATGATGTTCAACATCAATGCCAACTGATAAGCAATAAGCATCAAAAGCTTAGGATGTAAACTCAGCAGCACCATCAAGTCGGATAGACTTGATTAGGTACTCGGAAAAATGTGCACGTAATCTAATGGTCTGAGTAAGAAGATGTGCAAATGCTATATTACGAGTGGATAGAAGACAAACATGCGACCATCTCGTAGAAGCCTCTATTAAAACCATAAAGTACTGAAATGGTCCACATTGAGGGTGGATGAGACCACAAATGTCTCCCTGAAGCCGTTGTAGGACAACCGGCGATTCAACTACAACTTTAGTCAGAGAGGGTTTGAGTATGAGTTTACCCAAGAACAAATCTGATGAATTTGGCACTATTGTAAGAAACAAAGCCAGACTTGTAGCTCAAGGGTATTCTCAAATTGAAGGGGTGGACTTTGATGAGACCTTTGCTCCAGTCGCAAGACTCGAGTCTATTAGGTTACTTTTAGCTGTTGCATGTCATCTAAAGTTCAAACTTTTTCAAATGGATGTCAAAACAGCCTTTCTAAATGGCATCCTTCAAGAAGAAGTTTATGTGGAGCAACCTAAAGGATTTGAAGATCCCATCAATCCTAATCATGTCTACCGCTTGAAGAAAGCCCTGTATGGTTTGAAACAAGCCCCAAGAGCCTGGTATGATAGATTAACCACTTTTCTTCTCAGAAAAGGGTTCTCAAGAGGAGGAGCTGATAAGACTATGTTCATCAAATGGGCTGGGAATGATGTACTTGTTGCTCAAATCTATGTAGATGACATAGTATTTGGTTCTACATCAACCAAACAAACTGAATCCTTCTCAAATCTTATGAGCAAGGAGTTTGAAATGAGTATGGTTGGAGAACTAACCTTCTTTCTTGGATTGCAGGTTAAGCAACAAAAGGATGGGATATTTATATCTCAATCTAAATATGCCATGGATCTTGTCAAAAAATTTGGCATGGAATCTGCAAAAGAAGCTCGCACACCGATGGGAACCACTATTAAGTTAACAAAGGACTTATCTGGACAAGAAGTTGACCAGAAACAATATCGAAGCATGATAGGGAGTCTTCTTTACCTTGCAGCTAGTCGTCCTGATATTTCTTTTAGTGTTGGTGCTTGTGCCCGCTATCAAGCAAATCCTAAAGAGTCCCACTTAACAGCAGTTAAACGAATCATTCGTTATGTTAAGGGAACTCTTGAATTTGGCTTGTGGTACACTAATGATACAAACTCTGAAATAGTTGGCTATTCTGATGCAGATTGGGCTGGCAATGTTGATGATAGAAAAAGTACTTCAGGAGGATGCTACTTTGTTGGGCATAATTTAGTAGCATGGCAAAGCAAGAAACAGAATTCTCAATCCTTGTCAACTGCTGAAGCTGAATACATTGCTGCAGGTTCGTGTTGTACTCAATTATTGTGGATGAAACAAATGTTATCTGATTATGGCATTGAACATGACATTATGACTGTACTTTGTGACAATACCAGTGCCATTGACATTGCTAAAAATCCAGTACAACATTCTAGGACTAAACACATAGACATAAGATATCACTTCATTCGTGACTTGGTTGAAAGCAAGGTGATTTGTCTTGAGTTTGTTCCTACTGAGAAACAATTGGCTGATTTACTTACTAAACCTCTAGATACTCTTAGATTTGAACTTCTTAGAAAATCTATTGGTGTGATTGCTCAAACCTAATTGTTTTCCTCTCACTCCTTCCCGGTTTTTGCATTACATATCTTTTTGGGTTGAAGAGTGAGTTGTGCTTGTTGTCTGCTTTCAAAAACTCTGCATACTACAAGTGTATTTTCAAGTATTCTTCCTGTTTCTAATGGCTATATCTTGTAGAATGCTTGAACATTTCTGATTTCACATGCTGAGTTGATTTACCTTATTTTTTTTAGCTTGTGAATCTTTACAATATACCCACATACTCTCTTGATTGATCAAATAGTTCTTATACACATAAGGAGTCTCTTGAGTAAGTGTGTTTTTATCCTATTTGGATCATTGGATGGGTTGAAAAATATTACTCATGATTCAATGATGGGCTGAACTAGATGGTTGGACTATCTCTCACTAGGATATTGTGTTTTGATGAAGTGCTGAAAAATATTGTTATATCTTGTTATGAAACATCACCAAAACAGTAAGCTCTCGTAAAAAATTTTGAGCTTGGTGAAACACCAAAAGAGTGAGTTCTCGTAAAAAATGTTGAACTCGGTGTTTAAACATCAAAAAGAGTGAGATCCCGCAAAAAGATTGGGAACTCGATGTTCTTTATTCTTCATCTTGACCTCATGGTGATTCACTTGATCCCAATACGGGTACTTTCTTGGAAGCATCTCCTCGGATAAGAGTAGCTTGCAAGTTCAAGGAAAATACTGGGGTCTTGTTGATAATCCATGTCTCATGCTCTTGAGTACCACAAAATTATATTCTATCTTATGCTCAATCATGTAGGTCAATTTTGTAGGGTACAACGTGAGATGGTTCATTCATGCTAGGTAAGGTCCAGAGTTGAAGAAATCTGTCATATGGACATCCTTATCCTATCTTCCTTTTAGGATGATCTCACATAAATGATATTGTTCTCTCCACACACACACACTCATTGATCATCTCTAAAGAATATTGTGGTGTTGATTGTTTTGAGAATCTACAAGGCTATATTTGAATTTGGTCTAGCAAACTCTTGCTTGCAAAATCGTGTGATAATTGCATTATACTCTTTATAGCCTTGTGTAACAGGTCACTTATCTTGGACATACCTTGTTTCCATCAAAATTTCTTTCTAAAAATTGTTTTATGGGAAATTTGTCATATTTTTGGGTGATTTTGTTCTTTGGTTTCGAAACTAAAATGACTGGTTTCGAAACCAATCTGTACCTGGAGCCATTTTTGTGTTTTCGGTTTCGAAACCACTCATGTTGGTTTCGAAACCAAAACTCACCTGAAGACATTTTTTGTCTCGGTTTCGAAACCAACCCTTTTGGTTTCGAAACCAAAACTCACCTGAAGACATTTTTTGTCTCGGTTTCGAAACCAACCCTTTTGGTTTCGAAACCAAAACTCACCTGAAGACATTTTTTGTCTCGGTTTCGAAACCAACCCTTTTGGTTTCGAAACCAAAACTCACCTGAAGACATTTTTTGTCTCGGTTTCGAAACCAACCCTTTTGGTTTCGAAACCAAAACTCACCTGAAGACATTTTTTGTCTCGGTTTCGAAACCAACCCTTTTGGTTTCGAAACCAAAACTCACCTGAAGACATTTTTTGTCTCGGTTTCGAAACCAACCCTTTTGGTTTCGAAACCAAAACTCACCTGAAGACATTTTTTGTCTCGGTTTCGAAACCAACCCTTTTGGTTTCGAAACCAAAACTCACCTGAAGACAGTTTTTGTCTCGGTTTCGAAACCAACCCTTTTGGTTTCGAAACCGCCGCGTATTTCACGCATTTTCAGGGGCATTTTTGGGAGTATTTGTTTTGGGTTTATAAAAGGGTTTCGAAACCCACTCGATTTCTTCTCAAATTTTCTTGGGATTTCGAAAGACACAAGAAGTGGATTCTTAAGGGTTTTGCAAAAGATTTTGATCAAGTGCTAGGCTTTTTCACGCATTCTCCATCTTGGTAAGCCTTCTTCCTCCTCTCTTGATCTTCCTTATTTTCCTGTGTTTGAACCCTAGTTCTGTGTTTAGGATTCATCATGTCTTCAAACCGCACAAACCCTTCCACCTCTTCCACTCCCAACCCCAAAAGGCCAAGATCCTCCATGGGTTCATCCCAATCCTTCATTTGCCCTAGAACAAAAGAAAAATTTTATTCGGCAAATTGTTACAATCTTTACATCCAAAACTTTCAAAAGCGTTCTCTTGTCGTTGAGCGACAAGTTAATTGGTACAAGGATGTAACTCTTCTTGAAATTCAATCAAGGTTGAATTTTCGCAACTGGGATAGGCTGTTTAATGGCAATGGGAATGCCTACCCAAGACTTGTTCGAGTATTCTACTCGAATTTTCACCATATTGATGAGAAGGGTCTTAAGTTTTCAACTATGGTTTGTGGAAAACCTTTTATTGTGGATAGTCCTCTCATTGCCTCTCTCCTCGATTTCGAGGATGATGCGGAGGCACTTCAATTCCCTCCCGAGCGTGACACTGAGGTGGAATATCTACCTAGCGCCGAAGCCATTGCAGAAGAATTGGCTGGGGAACGTTTTGGGTGGAGAAGAAGTTTCCCTGCCTCTAGGTGCACCTTATTCTATAAGGTTTTAGGGAACATTGCTGCAACTAATCTCTTCCCTTGCTCTGGGAATCGGAGCAAACTCAGTGACGACATGGCTGAGTTTCTGTTTCATTTGGGAACTAGGACTAAACTGAAGATGGCGGATTTTATTGTGTATCAAATGATCACAATCAATAAGTATGCCACATATTCCCACTTGCTTCCCTTTCCTAAGCTTATTGAGAAAATCTTTCAACATTTCGGAGTTGCTATTCCTTCTCATGAGGTTGTTCTCGAAGCTATGCGCCCTATCTCTGTTGGTACGGTCAAGCGCATCACAGGACACCTAAAATCTATGGAAGCTCCTGCTCCTGACCCTGCTGCTGCTCCAGAGTCCGGGATTCCTGCTCCTGCTACTACTGAGCCTTCTCCTTCGATCCCTCCTGTACTTGCTAGTACTTCCAGACATACTCGGAGGGAGATTCGACGACAGGCACGGGTTGCACAAGTACAGGCCACCAACACCATCCTTGCATACATGAAGATGTTGGTGCCCGTTGTGAATGCCATTGCTGCAAAGGTTGGGGTTGAAGGCATTCCTGCTGTGCCAGAAGAGGGGAGATCCAAGACCAGTCATGATCGCCCTATTGAGCCTGATGATGACACTGAAGATGAGGATTCCTCTGGTGAATCCTCCAGTTCTGATGGAGATGAGGACATTCCTCCACCTTCTTCTACTGTTGCGGAGTCCTCCAGTGCTGATACGATGGATAGCTAGTTGCTATTTTTTGTTTTGTTAGTTGTAAATGATACTTCATTTTTATTTCTTTCATTTGCGGCTTCATCTTTCACTCTTTAAAACTCTATTATCTGATTCTTGGAAAGCTAGAACAATTGATGGATGATTCAGTTTTTCTTTTCTTGTCAAAACATCAGTTATTTCCTTTCTCCATATATACCTGAATGTATCTTCTTGCAGGAATTTTTTTTCCTTCTTCACCTTTGTCTATTTCTGACAAAAAGGGGGAGAAGTGTTTATCATTCTAATTGATTACCCAACAGGGAGTATATATAACTATGGGGGAGAGAATTCAAATACATAGGGGGAGTGGTTGAAATCCCTATGTTTTTCATGTGTTTTTCATTACAAGATACTGTATTTTCTTACTTATCTGTATTATCTTGTTCTGGAATGAGTTTGAATTCTTTGCAGGAAATCATCAAAAGATTACTCCTAAGGTTTAGATGTCATAACTATGGGGGAGTGTGTCTTTATTATGTCTTGAGTACATTGTAAGAGGAATTATGCTGTAATGGGGAAGGGTTATTTTTTTTTTTTCTCTTAAATGGTTTTTGTCACGAAATCGACAAAGGGGGAGATTGAAAGGTCCATGTTTTATGTTTGTCGAATTTCGTGTCAAAAATTAACTCAAGATGATCTCTTGTAATTCTGAGTTAGAGTCTAGTGAGTCTCGGTTCACTTCGGTTGAAAGAGAAGAAATCTACAAAGGCTCCGAAAAACTCAACTCACCACCGGAAGACATCCTAGGATGGTAAGTGACTTAGAACACTAAGTACCATAGGTGGTTAGATTGCTAAGAGTGTTTCCCACACTGTTTGTTCTTGATAAAATGTGTTTTAAAAGATAAAAATTTAATCTGGACAGTTTTGGTTTCGAAACCAAGAAGCTTGGTTTCGAAACCAACTGCATTGATGGTGTTATTTTTATATAGGGAAAAGTCTGTTTCGAAATCAACCTCTGTTTGATTTCGAAACCAAACTTTATCTGATGACAGATGAAGTTTGGTTTCGAAACCAAAACTGTTGGTTTCGAAACCAAAACTCATCTGTCTTCAGATGAATTTTGGTTTCGAAACCAAACAGTTTGGTTTCGAAACCAAAACCACATCTATCTTCAGATGAAGTTTGGTTTCGAAACCAACCTGTTGATTTCGAAACCAAAAGACAATAACCATCACAGGTGCTTGTTGGTTTCGAAACCAAATCAGGTCAGTTTCGAAACCACATGTTGGTTTCGAAACCGACTGGCTTGATTTCGAAACCAACGCCCAGATTCGTTTTTTTTTAGTGCGATTTTCTGAGCTGTAAAGTAACTTTTTAACACATTATTGCTCATCTCCCTCTAAGCCTTGTTTCAGGGAGATAATTGAGCGTGGGAAAACATTTCTAAGTGGGATGAGAGGCTCAATGGATTATTCTCTCATCCCCAATAATGGTGTCTACCATTAGACCTAGAACTAATAATTTAGTCTAGGATTGAGCTGGACATCTTCACTATAAATAGGGGTTGAATCTCCAGTATTCAATCAACCATTCACCCCTCACCTCAACAAGCTCTTGAGAGTTTTTCAAACTCGAAATTCTTAGTTCTCAAGCTTGTTGAACTTGGTTCAAATCCTTCCCACTTTAAACCAAAACTCTGTTTTTGTGTGCCGGTGGTATTCCGGTGGTGAAGCTTGAAAGTGTCAAGCAAGTGGTGATACTTGAAGAGTCAAGTATTGGTTCATGGTGCGGGACTTGCGGAGGTCAAGTTGGAGACGCATCATCATCTACTAAGAGGCAAATTCGTGGAGTTCGAATTTGTTGAAGAACTATACACCGTAGCTGTTGGAGCGTAGAGGGAGTCGTAATTCGTGTCCATCGAGTGGTAAATCGGTTTGTAAGTTTTCATTTCTTTTAGTGGATTCTTTTCTGGACTAGGTCCCGGGGTTTTTCCCAGTTTGGGTTTCCTCGTAAACAAAATCTCTTGTGCATATCTTTATATTTATTAAGAGATTGAAATATTCGATTCTTGTTTCCGCATGTTAAAGAATCGAATAAGTCAATACTCTTGATTAGAGATTTTAGTTTCCATCTTTATCACCAATATTATTTTTATTTGGTGATTGTGTAATCCTTAACCTTAGTCACATTGACATACGGTTATTCCAACTAATAACCGTAAGGATTTTAGACTTTCAATTGGTATCAGAGCGGGTTCACTTGTTGGGTTTAACAACCTAAGTGTGATCCCTATTTGTGTCTAAATGGATTCACAAAGAGAAGGTAGTGCTGTAAACAAACCACCATTATTCAATGGCAGCAACTATCCTTATTGGAAAGCCAGAATGAGGGCCTTCCTCAAGTCCCTAGACCAAAGGGTTTGGAGAACTGTAGAAATTGCTTGGTCTCCTCCTACCATGATGACTGGTACCGGAGATAACTCTAGGGAAGTTCCTAAACCGGAAGACCAATGGACCACCGAGTTTTTTAAAACCATCCACACATTTTTTTTTAATTTTTAGGGACTAAAATCATAACACTATATTTTTTAAGGACTAAAATCATAAAGTCTAAAAAAATAAGGATTAAAATTATAAAAGTATTTTGGTAAGGGATTAAAATCATCGGTCCCTAAAAAATAAGGACTTTTTTTACATTTTCCCAAAAAAAAAAAAGGTGTTGTTGGGACAGAAATATTTAGGGACTGAATGCATGTGGGCTCCACTTGAATACGATCCAAAGGCAGAAATTTGGTGAGGATGTTCTCTTCAATATGAAGATCATTCTCAGAAAAAAGCAGTCCATTCTAAAACTCTTAACCTTACAAAATATTAATTGAAAGTCCTTACCATTGATTCTTAACCATTGATTTTCAATCAACTTCAAACTAGTTTTTTATTCAGTTAAAAGTTATAGAATTAGCAAATTTTTTGGGAGGATGATCTATATTGTGAGGAGAACATCCTTACCAAATTACAATCCTTAGATAGTATCCTATCGAACCCCACATGCATTTGGTTTGCATTTGGTCCTAATAACATTTTTTCAATAATAACCGAGCTGTAAAACTAGTACTACACTATCTCTACTGATGGACGGTTATGATCATTAGACCCATAAAAAAAAATTACATGCAAATAAAAAATACATCAAAATTTTAAATTAGAATTTAGAACAATATATACAAATTTTTGACTTGGGTTCTAACGAAATAATTTATTAATGAAACGAAAACAGAGAACTCTTCTCAAGTTAGAACTTTATTTACAAATTACACATCAATTAAAGACTCATCGTCAATCCAATAAACATTAAAATCAAAGATACATAGCAACAAGAGAATTCACGTATGATAATACCAAATTCTCCATATTTTTTAATAAACGATCTACCGATGTTTACTCTATGTTATCCTTAAGCGACGGCACCCAGACATATTTACTGTTTAATATATTATTATTGGTTGTAGTTTCTGTGTTTTTTTTATTCTTGAATCAGTAAATGATTGTTCTTCTTTGTCTCCATTAGCTATTTATTTACACAAAACTTAGAGTTTCGAATTTTTTTCCTCCTCACCCTGCCCCAATAATTCTAAGTTTTAAGCTATAAAAATAATATACAATATTAAATTGGTATAAAAACATCAATGTCCGCTTTACAGTAAAAACAAAGTTTAAAGAAGTATATTTAGTAGTAGAACACTCATTTTTTTTTTTTTTTTTGCAAAGCCACTCGCTTTATTAAAATAAAAAACTTAAGGGGGACATCAAACCAAAACTCCAATACAAAAAGAGTCAGGATATTGTGAAAATGTTCTCCTCATCATGTAGATCATAGTCACCAAAAATCAGTAAATTCTAAAATCTGTAGCCCCACTAAAAGTTGTCTCTTTTTCTCATCGTTCATTTCTCACCGTTAATTTTTAATCAAATTCTGATCAACTTTTGGTGAAGCTAAAAGTTTTAGAATCGGCTGCTTTTTAGTGAAGATGATCTACATGATGAGGAGAACATTTTCAAAAAACCTCGGCTCTTAGAACAACCTCATGTGGGCCCCACAAGAGGTTGTACATCTAACTTGTACATTTAAGCCTGTACATATATCCGGACTCATACAAAAAACACCTCCAATAAAAACAAACTAACCAGAACGGACA
Source organism: Macleaya cordata (assembly GCA_002174775.1). NCBI lineage: Eukaryota > Viridiplantae > Streptophyta > Magnoliopsida > Ranunculales > Papaveraceae > Macleaya > Macleaya cordata. The sequence continues at coordinate 70,420 of MVGT01001851.1, read as the reverse complement.
TAAGGAAAACCCAACCGATCTAGTTTTGCAATTCCCTATAGACGACGTGGAAATAAGTTTAGTAAATCCTTATTTATTTGACGACGGAGACCTAAACCAGCCATATAGTCTGCAGCTAAATTACACTTCAGATAAACATGAATCAAATCCACCTGCAGAGAGTTACAAATGAGGAAAATATCATGCCACCATCTACTGAAGGACCAAGGCACCGAGGAGCTCAAATTATACCACTTGCTGACGAGGAGAGAATCACATTGCACCTTTATTTGCTATAGACCCAGCCGATGACATAGAAGAAGACCACCTAACAAAGCCCTTGACTCCGCCAAATTAACAGTTCTGTCACTATAAAATCTATAGCACGCTGCGATCAAAGAACCATCATGAGCTCTGACAACTCCTCCACCAGCACACTGATTTAAAGAATCCCTAGCACCATCAACATTCAAGCACACCTTTCCGAATCCCGGACGTCGCCACTGAACATTGAAACAAGCCTTACTCCTAATCTGCTTTACCCCACATCCCAAAGCCGAACAAACAACAGAAATAGAAGGACTCCGAGATTTAGGAATGAAAAAAGCATTTATCAAAAACAACCACCGCTTCACCTTATCCACAATAATACCTGTAGCCAAAAAAGCATCCTGATACCATCTTCGACACCGCTCCGACCACACCTCCCAACAAAGAATCAAATGAACCAAAGATGCAAGCATCCCTAGCTGTGAACGACTCGAACCTTTAGTGAAAAAGGCCATAAATAATCCCTCCAAACAAAAAAAAATTACGCCAAGCCACACCAAAGATCGAGCCAAAAATCTGCCACAGACCCCCTGCTAACTCACTCTCCAAAAAAAGATGAATCAAAGATTCCAAATTCGAAGAGGAACAACAAACAAACTTCAAAGGCAACGGAATACCACAAGACATAACTCTGGAATCTACCGCAACAGCACCATAAAAATGTTTCCATACAAACACAGAAACCTTCTTAGGAACTTGAGCCAGCCAACACCATTTTGACAAAGACCAAATTTGAGAACGATGCCGAAGTGTCATAAGCCGATTTAACTGAAAAATCTCCTGAATCAGTTGCATCCATAGCCTCACATCTCTATTTCTAGACGGAACACAATCAGCAAAGTCCCGACGAAGCTCATCCTGACGAACCTCATGAACTCCGGGGAGGGTAAAATTCAAAGATGATACATCCTTTAAAAGTAAATCATCAAAAACATTAAGGTCATCAATAATCAAATGGCTACCACCACCCCTCCAAATTTCTGTCACAAAATTCATCATTCCATCCCCGATAGCCCAAACTGAGTTATCGACTAAAAAAGAAATATGAGAACACAACTCCTTCCAAAATCGAGAACTCCACGGAGACGGTGAATAAACACCAAATCAAACCTATTTAACTTGTATTTTTGCGGCATAAAACAACCCCAAACAGAATTAGAAGTCAAAGCACGCCACAAACTCTTCAACCGAAAACAGTTTATAACTATTTGAAGGTCACAAATCCCCAATCTACCTTCCTCGTAAGGATGACAAATCATATCCCAAGCAACCCATTTTCGTTTCGCCTCTCCCTCAAAATCACCCAAGAGAAAAACACTAAATATTTTATTAAGAAGATTAATAAATATTTTCGGGGCCACAGTAGCTGCCAAAAGATATATAGGAATACTCGAAAGACATGCTTTATTAAAATCAACTTACCACCTTGTGACAAAAGCTTGCCTTTCCACCCTTCAACCTTTCCCCGAATATGAGCAATCAAACCATCAAAGAATGAGACCCAAACACGACCAGTAGAGATAGGAACCCCCAAATACATAAAGGGAGAGCCTCGTTAAGAGAAACCTGACGAAGTACAAATAACCTCAACCCTTGACGTAGGCAGAAAAGGATGAACCATGAAAGAGCTCTTCAAAGAATTAACTTGTTGACCAGAACAAGCACAATAATGACTCAAGAAATCCATACAACCATCAACAGATGATTTTCTCCCTTTTAAAAAAATAACAGCATCATCAGCATAAAGAAGGTGAGTTACCGGTGTACAGCCCACTGGAGTATGGAAGTAACCGATCTTCTCATCCTTAAAATCTTTCTGTAAACCCCAACTCAGAATATTCGTGGCAAGAACAAACAGACTCAGAGACAAAGGATCACCCTAACGCAAACCTCTAGTAGAATAAAAATGACCTTTATAAGAACCCTGAAAAATCACAGAGAATGAGCAATTTGAAATACAATGCATGACTAGATTCAAAAAATTTGGTCTAAACCTAAAGCGAGTAAGAACTTCTCAAAGACAGGGCACTCCAAACGGTCATAAGCTTTAGCCATATCAAGTTTAAAAATAACATTGCCCCCTTGAACTTTAGCCCCTAACCCACCAGTCAATTCGTGAGTTAAAGCCATATTTTCTGGAATAAGGCGATCCTGTACAAAAGCACCTTGTTCCCCAGAAACCAAAAAAGGAAGAAAATCAACCAAACGCCTGCAGATAATCTTACTCAAAATCTTGTAACAAACATTACAAAGACTTATAGGCCAAAAATCTGAGAAAAACTTAGGGTTATCCACCTTTGGAATCAAAGTAAGAAAAGTAGCAAACAGAGCATCCAGAATAACTCCACCCGTAAAAAAATCTTGACCAGCTCGGACCACCTCCGCCTTCACCACTCCCAGCCAATCAAATAAAATGAAGCAGATAAACCATCTGGACCCAGAGCATTACCCACTGGAATTGAAAAAAAAGCTTGTTTAACTTCTTCTTCAGACGGGATGGCCATTAACACATTATTATCATCTCCATTCAAAATCTGAGGAATAAGACTTAGAAGGTTTTCATCTAAACAACAACCTTCTGAATGCAACACTGATTCAAAATAATCCACAGCATCTACATGAATCAAGGACACATCCTCCAACCACGTCCCATTATTTAAAAATAAACCAGGCACAGCAGATCGAATCCTGTTCTCCTTCGTTGTGGCATGAAAAATTCTAGTATTATTATCTCCTTCCTGAATATAATTAACCCCAAACTTCTGTTTCCAGAAAATCTCCTCCTAAAGCACTAAATTTTGCTGCAACGCTTTCAAACATTTCACTTCAATATTTAGAGAAACATCCCACCCATCCTGCAAACCAATTTCACCCTCCAGAATTCTATCCTCCACATCCTGAATATTCTGAAAAAGGTTCCCAAATACAAATTTATTCCACCCTTTCAAACGCATCCGAATCACCTTCACCTTAGAAACCAAGACCTCCATGGCCAGACCAAAGACTTGCATTCCATGGACTTCCTTTACGAAATCCATATAAGAAGCACGTAGCACCCACATAGGTTGAAACCGAAAAGGACGAGGCCCAGACAAAGAAACTTAGGGAGTTTTTAGCATCAAAGGAGCATGGTCAGAACACAGTCTAGGAAGATGAACAACTTCAAGCATAGGAAAACTCGAAACCCAAGAGGCATTCACCAAAACCCTGTCTAACCGTGCCTAAATCCAACGGTTGCCCTCCTGATTATTACACCACATGAATTTTAACCCTTGATAGACACAATCCAACAAACCAATTGAATTAATAAAAGAATTAAAATCAAACATCCCTGAATTTAAAGTAGCTCAGCCTCCCAGACGCTCTGAAAGACTCACAACTGTATTAAAATCACCACCCACCATCCAAGGAATAGTTTCTTTTTTATAGGACTCCTAACGCGTGTGCAAAATTTAGTGTGATTCCGAGGAGTTTGAATTTTTTTCAAAAATGGCGCTGTATAACGTGGACCTAAAACTTCGAACATTAATTCAGGGCAATTCTAAGGTCCAAACTTCGTGGTATCAGTTCCTATCATCATGTTATATGACCTTTAAAGCATGTTCGAAATTTGGTGTGCTTCCGTGGAGTTTTTATTTTTGCCCAAAAATGGCCCTGTATAACGTGGACCCAAAACTTCGAACAACAATTTTGGACAATTCTGGGGTCCAAACTTCGTGGTATCAGTTACTATCATCATTATATTGGATTTCTAAAGTGTGTGCAAAATTTGGTGTGATAACGAGGAGTTCAAATTTTTGCCCAAAAATGGCCCTGTCAAACGTGGATCCAAAACTTCGAACTGCGTTTCTGGGCAATTCTGGATCCAAACATCGTAGTATTAGTTCCTATTATTTTTTTATAACACTTCTAAAGCGTGTGCAAAATTTAGTGCGATTCCGAGGAGTTTGAATTTTTACCCAAAATGGCCCTGTATAACGTGGACCTAACACTTCTAACAGCGATTCTGGGCAATTCTGGGGTCTAAACTTCGTGTTATCAGTTCCTATCATCATTTTATAGGACCTCTAAAGCGTGTGCAAAATTTGGTGTGATTCCGACGAGTTTGAGTTTTTGCCCAAAAATGTCCCTGTATAACGTGGACCCAAAAATTCGAACATCGATTCTGGGTAATTCTGGGTTCCAAACTTCGTGGTATCAGTTCCTATCATCATTTTATAGGACCACTAAAGTTTGTGCAAAATTTGGTGCGATTCAGAGGAGTTTGAATTTTTGCCCAAAAATGGCCCTGTAGAACATGGATCCAAAACATCAAACTGCGATTCTGGGTAATTCTGGGGTGGAAACTTCGTGGTATCAGTTCCTATCATCATTTTATAGGATTTCTAAAGCGTTTGCAAAATTTGCGGCGATTACAAGGAGTTTGAATTTTTGCCCAAAAATGGTCCTGTACAACGTGGATCGAAAACTTGGAACTGCGATTCCGGTGAATTCTTGGTCCATACTTCGTCGTATTAGTTCCTAATATTTTTTCTTTAGGATTTATAAATCGTGTGCAAAATTTATTGCGATTCCGAGGAGTTTGAGTTTTTGTCAAACTTCGTGGTATCAGTTCCTATCATCATTTTATAGGACTTCTAAAGCGTGTGATAAACTTAGTGCGATTCCGAAGAGTTTGAATTTTTGCCCAAAAATAGGTATAACGTGGACCTAAAACTTCTAACAGTGATTCTGGGCAATTCTGGGGTCTAAACTTCGTGTTATCAGTTCCTATCATCTTTTTATTGGACCTCTAAAGCGTGTGCAAAATTTGGTGCGATTCCGACGAGTTCGAATTTTTACCCAAAAATGGCCCTGTACAACGTGGATCCAAAATATTGAATTGTGATTCTGTCAATTCTGGGGTCCAAACTTCGTGATATCGGTTTCATATCATCATTTTATAGGACGTCTAAAGCGTGTGCGAAATTTGGTGCGATTCTGAGGAGTTTGAATTTTTGCCCAAAAATGGCCCTGTACAACGTGGATCCCAAACATCGAACTGCAATTTGGGCAATTCTAGGGTCCATACTTCATAGTATTAGTTCCTATTATTATTTTATAGGACTTCTAATGCGTGTGCAAAATTTAGTATGATTCCGAGGAGTTTGAATTTTTCCCAAAAATGGCCCTGTATAACTTGGACCCAAAACTTCGAACATTAATTCTGGGCAATTCTAAGGTCCAAACTTCGTGCTATCAGTTCCTATCATCATGTTATAGGACCTTTAAAGCGTGTTCGAAATTTGGTATCATTCCGAGGAGTTTTTATTTTTGCCCCAAAATGGCCCTGTATAACGTGGACCAAAAACATTGAATAACAATTCTGGACAATTTCGGGGTCCAAATTTCGTGGTATCAGTTCCTATCGTCATTTTATAGGATTTCTAAAGTGTGTGCAAAATTTGGTGTGATTACGAGGAGTTCAAATTTTTGCCCAAAAATGGCCCTGTGAAACGTGGATCCAAAACTTCGAACTGTGATTCTGGGTCCAAACATCGTAGTATTAGTTCCTATTATTTTTTATAGGACTTTTAAAGTGTGTGCAAAATTTAGTGCGATTCCGAGGAGTTTAAATTTTTGCCCAAAAATTGCCCTGTATAACGTGTACCTAAATCTTTGAACATTGATTCTGGGCAATAATGGGGTCCAAACTTCGTGGTATCAGTTCCCATCATTATTTTATAGGACTTCTAAAGCGTGTGCAAAACTTTGTGCGATTCCGAAGAGTTTGAATTTTTTCCCAAAAATGGCCCTATATAACGTGGACCTAAAACTTCTAAAAGCGATTATGGGCAATTCTGGGGTCTAAACTTCGTGGTATCAGTTCATATCATCATTTTATAGGACTTCTAAAGCGTGTGCTAAACTTAGTGTGATTCCGAAGAGTTTGAATTTTTGCCCAAAAATAGCCTTGTATAACGTGGACCTAAAACTTCTAACAACGATTCTGGGCAATTCTGGGGTCTAAACTTCGTGTTATCAGTTCCTATCATCATTTTATAGGACCTCTAAAGCGTATGCAAAATTTGGTGTGATTCCGACGAGTTCGAATTTTTACCCAAAAATGGCCCTGTACAACGTGGATCCAAATCATCGAATTGCGATTCTGTCAATTCTGGGGTCCAAACTTCGTGGTATCGGTTCCTATCATCATTTTATAGGACGTCTAAAGCATTTGCAAAATTTGATGCGATTCTGAGGAGTTTGATTTTTTGCCCAAAAATGGCCATATACAACGTGGATCCCAAACATCGAACTGCGATTTGGGCAATTCTAGGGTCCATACTTCGTAATATTAGTTCCTATTATAATTTTATAGGACTTCTAATGCGTGTGCAAAATTTAGTGTGATTTCCGAGGAGTTTGAATTTTTCCCTAAGGTCCAAACTTCATGGTATCAGTTCTTATCATCATGTTATAGGACATTTAAAGCGTGCTCGAAATTTGGTGTGATTCCGAGGTGTTTTTATTTTTGCCCAAAAATGGCCCTATATAATGTGGACCCAAAACTTTCGACAACAATTCTGGACAATTTCGAGGTCCAAACTTCGTGGTATCAGTTCCAATCATCATTTTATTAGATTTCTAAAGTGCGTACAAAATTTGGTGTGATTACGAGGAGTTCAAATTTTTGCCCAAAAATGGCCTTTTGAAACGTGCATCCAAAACTTCGAACTGCGATTCTGGGTAATTTTGGGTCCAAACATCGTAGTATTAGTTCATATTAGTTTTTTATAGGACTTCTAAAGCGTGTGCAAAATTTTGTGCGATTTCGAGGAGTTTGAATTTTTGCCCAAAAATTGCTCTGTATAACGTGGACCTAAAACTTTGAACATTGATTCTGGGCAATAATGGGTTCCAAACTTCATGATATCAGTTCCCATCATCATTTTATAGGACTTCTAAAGCCTGTGCAAAACTTAGTGCGATTCCGAAGAGTTTGAATTTTTTTCACAAAAATGGCCCTATATAACGTGGACCTAAAACTTTTAACAGCGATTCTGGGCAATTCAGGGGTCTAAACTTCGTGTTATCAGTTCCTATCATCATTTTACAGGACCTCTACAGCTTCTGCGAAATTTGGTGCGATTCCGAGGAGTTTGATTTTTGCCCAAAAATGGCCCTGTACAACGTGGATCCCAAAACTTCCGACAACAATTCTGGACAATTTCGAGGTCCAAACTTCGTGGTATCCGTTCCTATCATCATTTTATTGGATTTCTGAAGTGTGCGCAAAATTTGGTGTGATTACGAGGAGTTTAAATTTTTGCCCAAAAATGGCCCTGTGAAACATGGATCCAAAACTTCGAATTGCGATTCTGGGTAATTTTGGGTCCAAACATCGTAGTATTAGTTCCTATTAATTTTTTATAGGACTTCTAAAGCGTGTGCAAAATTTAGTGCGATTCCGAGGAGTTTGAATTTTTGCCCAAAAATGGCCTTGTATAACGTGGACCCAAGACTTTGAACATTTATTCTGGGCAATAATGGGGTCCAAACTTCGTGGTATCAGTTCCCATCATCATTTTATAGGACTTCTAAAGCGTTTGCAAAACTTAGTGCGATTCCGAAGAGTTTGAAATTTTTGCCAAAAATGGCTTTGTATGACATGAACCTAAAACTTCTAACATCGATTCTGGGCAATTCTGAGGTCTAAATTTCGTGTCATCAGTTCCTATCATCATTTTATAAAACCTCTAAAGCGTGTGCAAAATTTAATTTGATTCTGACAAGTACGAATTTTTGCCCAAAAATTGCCCTGTACAACGTGGATCCAAAACACAAAATTGCGATTCTGTCAATTCTGGGGTCCAAACTTCGTGGTATCAGTTCTTATCATCATTTTATAGGACTTTTAAATCGTCTGAAAAATTTGGTGCGATTCCAAAGAGTATGAATTTTTGCCCAAAAATGGCCCTGTATAACGTGGACAAAAAACATCTAACCGCGATTCTGGGTAATTCTGGGGTCTAAGTGTTATCAGTTCCTATCATCATTTTATAGGACCTCTTAAGCGTGTGCAAAATTTGGTGTGATTCAGACGAGTTCGAATTTTTGCCCAAAAAGTGCCCTGTACAGCGTGGATACAAAACATCGAATTGCTATTCTGTCAATTCTGGGGTCCAAACTTTGTGGTATCGGTTCCTATCATCATTTTATAGGACGTCTAAAGTGGGTACAAAATTTAGTGCGATTCTGAGGAGTATGAATTTTTGCCCAAAAATGCCCTTTTACAACGTGGATTCCAAACATCAAACTACAATTCTGGGCAATTCTAGGGTCTTACTTCGTAGTATTAGTTCCGATTATTATTTTGTAGGACTTCTAATGCGTGTGCAAAATTTAGTATGATCCCGAGGAGTTTGAATTTTTCCCAAAAATGGCCATGTATAACGTGGACCCAAAACTTCGAACATTAATTCTGGACAATTCTAAGGTCCAAACTTCGTGGTATCAATTCATATCATCATGTTATAGGACCTTAAAAGCGTGTTTGAAATTTGGTGTGATTCCGAGGTATTTTTATTTTGCCCAAAAATGGCCTTGTATAACGTGGACAAAAAACATCGGATAACAATTCTAGATAATTCCGGGGTCCAAACTTCGTGGTATCAGTTCCTATCATAATTTTTATAGGACTTCTAAAGCGTGTGTAAAATTTGGTGTGATTACTAGGTGTTCGAATTTTTGCCAAAAAATGGCCCTGTGTAACGTGGATCCAAAACTTCAAACTGCGATTCTGGGCAATTCTGGGTCCAAACATCGTAGTATTAGTTCAAAATTATTTTTTTATAGGACTTATAAAGCGTGTGCAAAATTTAGTGCGATTCGAGGAGTTTGAATTTTTGCCCAAAAATGTCCCTGTATAACGGGGACCCAAAAGTTTAAACATTGATTCTGGGCAATTTTGGGGTCCAAACTTCATGGTAGCAGTTCCCATCATCATTTTATAGGACTTCTAAAGCGTGTGCAAAACATAGTGCGATTCCGAAGAGTTTGTATTTTTTTCCAAAAATGGCCCTATATAACGTGGACCTAAAACTTCTAACAGCAATTCTAGGCAATTCTGGGTTCTAAACATCGTGTTACCAGTTCCTATCATCATTTTATAGGACCTTTAAAGTGTGTGCAAAATTTGGTGTGATTCCAACGAGTTTGAATTTTTACCCAAAAATGTCCTTGTATAACGTGGATCCAAAAATTCGAACATCGAGTCTGGGCAATTCTGGGGTCCAAACTTCGTGGTATCAGTTCCTATCATCATTTTATAGGATTTCTAAAGCTTGTGCAAAATTTGTTGTGATTACGAGGAGTTTGAATTTTTGCCCAAAAATGGCCCTCTACAACGTGGATCCAAAACTTCGAATTGCGATTCTGGCCAATTCTTAGTCCATACTTCGAAGTATTAGTTCCTATTATTATTTTATAGGACTTCTAATCAGTGTGCAAAATTTAGTGTGATTTCGAGGAGTTTGAATTTTTCCCAAAAATGGCCTTGTATAACGTAGACCTAAAACTTCGAACATTGATTCTGGGCAATTCCGGGGTCCAAACTTCGTGGTATCAGTTCCTATCATCATTTTATAGGATTTCTAAAGTGTGTGCAAAATTTGGTGTGATTATGAGGAGTTCGAATTTTTGCCAAAAAATGGCCCCGTGAAACATGGATCCAAAACTTTGAACTGCAATTCTGGGCAATTCTGGGTTCAAACATCATAGTATTAGTTCCTATTATTTTTTTATAGGACTTCTAAAGCGTGTGCAAAATTTAGTGCGATTCCGAGGAGTTTGAATTTTTGCCCAAAAATGGCCTTGTATAACCTGGACCCAAAACTTTGAACATTTTTCCTGGGCAATAATGGGGTCCAAACTTCGTGGTATCAGTTCCCATCATCATTTTATAGGACTTCTAAAGCATGTGCAAAACTTAGTGCGATTCCGAAGAGTTTGAATTTTTTCCCAAAAATAGCCTTGTATAACGTGGACCTAAAACATCTAACATCGATTGTGGGAAATTCTGGGGTCTAAACTTCGGGTTATCAGTTCCTATCATCATCTTATAGGACCTCTAAAGCGTGTGCAAAATTTAATTTGATTCCGACGAGTTCAAATTTTTGCCCAAAAATTGCCCTGTACAACGTGGATCCAAAACATCGAATTGCGAGTCTGTCAATTCTGGGGTCCAAACTTTGTGGTATCGGTTCCTATCACCATTTTATAGGATGTCTAAAGCATGTACAAAATTTGGTGCGATTCTGAGGAGATTGAATTTTTGCCCTTTACAACGTGGATCCCAAACATCGATCTGCGATTCGGGGCAATTCTAGGGTCCATACTTCGTAGTATTAGTTCTTATTATTATTCTATAGGACTTCTAATGAGTGTGCAAAATTTAGTGTGATTCCAAGGAGTTTGAATTTTTCCCAAAAATGGCCCTGTATAATGTGGACCCTAAACTTCGAACATTAATTCTGAGCAATTCTACGGTCCAAACTTCATGGTATCAGTTCCAATCATCATGTTATAAGACCTTAAAAGCGTGTTCGAAATTTGGTGTGATTACGAGGAGTTTTTATTTTTGCCCAAAAATGGCCCTGTATAACGTGGACCCAAAACATCGAACAACAATTCTGGACAATTCTGGGGTCCAAACTTCGTGGTATCAGTTCCAGTCATCATTTTATAGGATTTCTAAAGTGTGTGCAAAATTTGGTGTGATTACTAGGAGTTCGAATTTTTACCAAAAAATGGCCCTGCGAAACGTGGATCCAAAACTTCGATCTGCGATTCTGGGCAATTCTGGGTCCAAACATCGTAGTAGTAGTTCCTATTATTTTTTTATAGGACTTTTAAAGCGTGTGCAAAATTTAGTGCGATTCCAAGGTGTTCTAATTTTTGCCTAAAAATGGCCTTGTATAATGTGGACCCAAAACTTTGAACATTGATTCTGGGCAATAATGGGGTCCAAACTTCGTGGTATCAGTTCCCATCATCATTTTATAGGACTTCTAAAGCGTGTTCAAAACTTAGTGCGATTCCAAAGAGTTTGAATTTTTTTCTAAAAATGGCCTTGTATAACGTGGACCTAAAACTTCTAACATCGATTCTGGGCAATTCTGGGGTCTAAACTTCGTGTTATCAGTTCCTATCATCATTTTATAGGACCTCTAAGGCGTGTGCAAAATTTGGTGTGATTTCGACGAGTTTGAATTTTTGCCCAAAAATGTCCCTGTATAACTTCGACCTAAAAATTCGAACATCGATTCTGGGCAATTCTGGGGTACAAACTTCGTGGTATCAGTTCCCATCATCATTTTATAGGACCTCTAAAGTATGCAAAATTTGGTGCGATTCCGAGGAGTTTGAATTTTTGCCCAAAAATGGCCTTGTACAATATGGATCCAAAACATCAAACTGCAATTCTGGGTAATTTTGGGGTGCAAATTTCGTGGTATCAGTTCCTATTTTTATTTTATAGGATTTCGAAAGCGTGCGCAAAATTTAGTGTGATTACGAGGAGTTTGAATTTTTGCCCAAAAATGGCCTTGTACAACGTGGATCGAAAACTTCGAACTGCAATTCTGGTGAATTCTTAGTCCATACTTCGTAGTATTAGTTACTATTATTTTTTTATAGGATTTATAAATCGTGTTCATCATTTTATAGGACTTCTAAAGCGTGTACTAAACTTAGTGCGATTACGAAGAGTTTGAATTTTTGCCCAAAAATAGCCTTGTATAACGTGGACCTAAAACTTCTAACAGCGATTCTGGGCAATTCTGGGGTCTAAACTTCGTGGTATCAGTTCCTATCATCATTTTCTAAGACTTCTAAAGCATGCGCAAAACATAGTGCGATTCTGAAGAGTTTGAATTTTTGCCCATTGAATTTTTGCCCAAAAATAGCACTGTATAACGTGGACCTAAAACTTCTAACAGCGTGTTATCAGTTCCTATCATCATTTTATAGGGCCTCTAAAGCGTGTGCAAAATTTGGTGTGATTCAGATGAGTTCGAATTTTTGCCCAAAAATAGCCCTGTACAACGTGGATCCAAAACATCGAATTGCGATTCTGTCAATTCTGGGGTCCAAACTTCGTGGTATCGGTTCCTATCATGATTTTATAGGACGTCTAAATCGTGTGCGAAATTTGGTGCGATTCTGAGGAGTTTAAATTTTTGCCCAAAAATGGCCTTCCACAACGTGGATCCAAAATATCGAACTGCGATTCTGGGTAATTCTAGGGTCCATACTTCGTAGTATTAGTTCCTATTATTATTTTATAGGACTTCTAATGCGTGTGCAAAATTTAGTGTGATTCCGAGGAGTTTGAATTTTTCCCAAAAATGGCCTTGTATAACGTGACCCAAAACTTCGAACATTAATTCTGGGCAATTCTAAGGTCCAAACTTCGTGGTATCAGTTCCTATCATCATGTTATAGGACCTTTAAAGTGTGTTTGAAATTTGATGTGATTCCGAGGAGTTTTATTTTTGCTAAAAATGGTCGTGTATAACGTGGACCCAAAACTTCAAACAACAATTCTAGACAATTTTGGGGTCCAAACTTCGTGGTATCAATTGCTATCATCATTTTATAGGATTTCTAAAGTGTGTGCAAAATTTAGTGTGATTACGAGGAGTTCGAATTTTTGCCAAAAATGGCCCTGTGAAACGTGGATCCAAAACTTTGAACTGCGATTCTGGGTAATTCTGGGTCCAAACATCGTAGTATTAGTTCCTATTATTTTTTTATAGGACTTCTAAAGCGTGTGCAAAATTTAGTGCGATTCCGAGGAGTTTGAATTTTTGCCGAAAAATGACCTTGTATAACGTGGACCTAAAACTTTGAACATTGATTCTGGTCAGTAATGGGGTCCAAACTTTGTGGTATCAGTTCCCATCATCATTTTATTGAACTTCTAAAGCGTGTGCAAAACTTAGTGCGATTCCAAAGCGTTTGAATTTTTTCCCAAAAATGGCCCTGTATAACGTGGACCTAATATTGATATATTGTTCGACAATGCCGTTGGACATGGTTTGTTGTCTTTTATGGATGGGTTCTCTGGATATAATCAGATTAGAATGACAGAGGATGATATGGCCAAGACGTCATTCATTACACCTTGGGGAATCTACTGCTACAGAGTAATGCCATTTGGACTTAAAAATGCTGGAGCTACTTATCAAAGGGCCATGACCACGCTGTTCCACGACATGATCCACAAGAAGTTAGAAGTTTATGTGGATGATATGATTGCCACATCAGAAAGAAGAGAAGATCACATCAGAGCCTTGACCAAGCTCTTTAAGCGTCTGAGAAAGTTCAAACTGCGGCTCAACCCTAGAAAATGCGTATTCGGGGTAAAATCAGGGAAATTATTGGGGTTCATCGTCAGTCACATACGGATTGAGGCAGACCTAACCAAAGTGAAAGCTATTATGGATATGCCTCCGCCTCGAAATGTGAAAGAGATTCGTAGGTTTCTAGGAAGGATCCAGTACATTAGCAGATTCATAGCTCAACTCACGCCTATTTGTGAGCCCATCTTCAAACTATTGAGAAAAGATGTTCCTAAGATTTGGAATGAGGATTGTCAGAAAGCATTTGACAGAATCAAGAAATATCTGATGAGCCCTCCGGTGCTGAGCCCTCCGGTACTGGTCCCACCTATTCCAGGGAAACCCATGATTTTATATATCTCTGTGACTGACACTTCAGTGGGAGCTGCTTTAGGGCATTATCATGAGGACAGTGGTAAAGAAAGAGTCATTTACTACATTAGCAAGACTTTATCCGGGTATGAGGCTAGATACACACCCTTGGAAAAGACTTGCTTCGCATTGGTATGGGCTGCGAAAAGGCTCAGACATTACATACTATCACATTCAATACAGTTGCTTTCGCGAATGGACCCCATCAAATATTTGTTTGAGAAGCCAGCATTATCAGGGAGAACAACTAGATGACAACTACTTTTATTGGAATTTGACATAACCTATGTTACACAAAAATCCATAAAAGGGAGGGCGATAGCCGATCATCTTACAGCCCATCCACTCCCGGATAGAACGACACTAATAACAGAACTCCCTGATGAATATATTCTGTCTACAGAACCAGAAGAAGCAGAAGAAGATATTCCCTGGAAAATGTACTTCGACGGTGCCCATAACAAGATAGGTAGAGGGATAGGAGTAATGTTAGTATCGCCTGATGCAGTCAAAACGTATATTGCCATCAGATTAGGGTTTCCTTGCACAACAATATAGCAGAGTATGAGGCTTGCATTGCAGGTTTGAAGGTAGCCCTTGTCAATCAAAAGATTAATGGTTTACGGAGATTCTCTCCTGATCATTAAGCAAGTTCAGGGTGAGTAGAAGTTGAAGAACGAACAGTTTGTTCCCTATCATGAATATCTCTTGAAATTGGTCGACGAGTTCGATGAAGTCGAATTCCATCATATGTTCAGGAACAAAAACTACTGTGCGAATGCTTTAGCAGTGTTATCATCCTGGCTAACTATCCCGGAAGGAGCTACAGTTCGACCAATTGAGGTAATTCAGAGAGATGAACCCGCATATTGCTACCAAGTAGAAGAGTTCGAAGAAGAAGAGCCTAGTGAGCCATGGTATGCTGAGATCAAGAGGTTCTTGGAAACATAAGAGTATCCAGAAGGTGCAACCAAGAGAGACCGACGGTTCATTAGGTTATGGAACTCAGGGTTTGCTTTATGTGGAGGTCATATATTCAAAAGATCTTTTGATAATACACTTCTGAGATGTGTGGACAAAGATGAAGCATTGAATATTCTAGAAAAAGTCCATGCAGGAGTATGTTGCCCGCACATGAGTGGACGAATGTTGGCTAAGAAGATCCGCAGGTATAGGTACTACTGGCGGACAATGGATACTGACTGCGAAAAGTTTGTCAGAAAATGCCATGAATGTCAAATACACAGAGATCTTATCCATGTTCCCCCAGCAGAACTAAATTATATGGCATCCCCTTGGCCTTTTTCCACATGGGGAATCGATGTGATAGGCAAGATACACCCATCTTCATCAAATGGACATAACCACATTATTGTGGCTATCGATTATTTTACTGAATAGGTGGAAGCGATCTCATGTAAGAGCGTCAAGTCTGCCCCCACTGCAAGGTTCATCCAGAATTAGATCATTTGTAGATATGGGGTGCCACATGAAGTCATCTCTGATAACGGTCCGAATTTTATTGGATCGGAGGTACGCAACTTGTTTGATAAGTATAGGATCTAGTACCACAACTCGTCGCCCCACAGGCCGTAGACTAATGGAGCAGTGGAAGCTGCCAACAAGACGTTAGTCAGGATCCTAAAGAAGATGACTGTGACATATGAGGACTGGAGTGACAAGTTGCCTTATGCATTATGGGCTTACCGCACTTCCATTCGGACGCCAATAGGGGCCACACCATTCTCCCTTGTGGATGGAATGGAGGCTATACTCCCGATTGAAATTGAAATCCCGACTCTCAGAGTTCTGAAGGAAGGAACCGAAGATGAAGCTGATTGGATGCAGTCTAGAATAGATTCTTTAAACTGCATTGATGAGAAGAGAATAGATGCAGCATGTCATGCACAGGCTTACCAACAGAGGATATCTCGTAGCTTCAACAAGAAAGTCCAGCCAAGGAATTTGAACGTAGGGGATCTTGTGCTTAAAGAAATCAGGCTCGTGGATCCTTCTGACACAAGGGGAAAATTCAAGCCAAATTAGGAAGGTCCTTATATCATTAAGAACATCTTCCCAGGGATGGCAGTCCAATTGACAGACCTCGACGGGATAAATCACCTGAGGCCTACAAATGCAGACCAACTCAAGAAGTACTACGCTTGAGGTAGCTGCTCAACTCTTAGACTGGGGGCAAGTGAAGCTGACAAAGGTTAAAAAATGAGGCATTTCTTTGGCCGATATCTAAAACCCAAAAAAAGCCTAGTTGAAATTTCATTTCCGCTAGAAAACGATTTTTGAGCCTTAAACCTTTTCTTATACATAGAAAATAACCCCCTCTCCAAACCTGAGAGTTTATCTTCCTTCTTGTACATATATTTCCGCCCAAAGGGCAACCAATATCAAAAAGATCCAAAAAAATCAAATACCCAAAAAACCCCAAAAACCCCAAAAAATCAAATATTCCAAAAATCCAAAAAAATTCAAGTATTCGAAATCCCAAAAAAATTCAATATTCCAAAAAAAAACCTCAAAAAAAATCGAAAATCCAAAAATCCAAAAAAATAGAAAAACCCAAAAATCAAAAGCAATAAAATGTCTTATGAGCCCTAAACAAGGAGCAGAAATAAAGAAAGGAGAAAATCCTTAGAAAAGTCAAACTCATCAATTCTTTGAGCCTTTACCCCATCTTCCTACCTAACCTAAGCCACGCTACAACCTAAAAGACCTTATGGACCCTGTGAGTGACATAAGTCTTTGGTCGAGGAGAAAGGTGGTGTACTTCCAAAAAATGAAGAAGGTAAAAAATTCAAGAATAGAAATCGTAGTCTGAAAAATAAAGACTTGAGAAAATTTGATCCGCATTTGTGAGCTTTGAAGTGCAAAGTCCTTGGTGTTAGAAGACTGATCGGCGAACACAGTTGAGGAAGTATGCTACGACAAGGGTAAGCCTAGAGCAGTCTTTGTCCTGGAGAAGAAAGAGGCTCTCTAACAGTAACGACATCAGTGGCAAGCTCAAAATCTCTAGATGAGTTGGTATTTGTCGGATCCAACAAGCGAAGTCAGGAGGATAGAAAGCAAAGCAAGACGAGGTCAACCTAAGGGAATGACGACCTATCAGCAGGACCGTAGCTATTCGGACAGATATTCATGAGCGTATCCAAGCTAAGGGGTTTAATTGCTCTCCGCTTCTACACTTTTCAAAAAAGGAAGAGAAAAATGTTTTCGAAAAGCATTTAAAAAAAAATATTTTTTGTTTTCAAATCCTTCCCCAGCGGAGATCCTATGAGGATAAATTTAGGATGCTAAGGGCATGCCTTGCATGACCCTGGTTTAGGCATCTGAGGAAAAATCTCCGAAGGACAAGTGTGGTTCATAAAGTACCTTTTTATCAGTTTTTGAAAAAGATTTTCAAAACAAAATAGGTTTTGGTTTCAAATCCTTGCCTAGCAGGGATCCGATGAGGATAAGTTTAGAATGCTAGGGGCATGCGTTGCATGATCTTGGTTTAAGCATCTGAGGGAAAAATCTCCAAAAGGGAAGCGAGGTTTACAAAATACCGTGTTCTTGTTTCATCGTTTTTCGAAAAAGACCTTTAAAACAAAAAATTAGGTTTTATTTTCAAAAACCTTGTCCGGCGGGGGAGCCAATAAGGATAAATTTAGGATGCTAAGGACATGCTTTGCATGGCTTTTGTTTAGGCATCTGAGGCAAATTTCTCAAAAGACATGTGCATTTTCAAAATAAGCAGGAAGAGTCACAACAAGTGGCATGTGGAAGTCAATTGCATTGGTGCAGTTGATGAATTTATCCAACACAAATTGACAAATAAACCGCGAAGGTGCGCACATTCTAAACTCCCTGTATGCAATTCATCTTGCTTTCTTGATTATGTGACAACTAACAAGTTTTGTAGGAAAATAACACCAGTAGACTCTCTTAAAAAAACCAAAAAGATTTCACTTTCTATTAACAAATAAAAAGATTTTTCAAAAAAATTTAATCACAAAAAAGATTTTTGCCTTTCTTTCCAACGAAAAAAAAACAAAAAAAGCGTTTTACCTTTCTTTTCTAAAGTAAAAAAAAATACAAAAAGATTTTACATTTTCTTTGAAAAAAAAACTCCAAAAAAATTTAAGTTTTCTTTTCCAAAATGGAAAATATCGACAGAGTTTACTGTGCTTGGATGATGAAACCAAGAATGAATATAAGCCTTGAAGTCTACAGGGCACCAAAGGAAAAGGATCAGAACCTTGTTGAGGAGGAAATAAGGGTAGTAAACCTGAACATTGAGGACTGACCTTGGATGATCGAAATCAGTATTAGCTTGGCTCGGGAAGAAAGTTGGGCTATGACCGATCCACTGACTTGGGGTAACGATACCTTAGTGAAAGCAAATGAGCATATTTCAAAAGTACGTAAGCAATTGTAAGAAAGTAACAATCTTCGAGGAAGAAGCTATTGGATTGGAGAGTTGAAAGTTGGATGAATAGAAGAATGTGTGATCCAATTTAACAACTAGACAAAAGAGTTTAGTTGTTTAATATGTGTTTTTGCAGATTCGAGGATCAAGTGCTTGGCAAAAATAACCAGGTTACCACTCGTGTACTGAAAAAATTTGCAAATTTGACTAGAAGCAAAGGTCTAGTCATTACCTAGGTGAGGATAAGGTGCTTGACAGAAAAGAAAGGACTCAAGTTACCCCCTCACTACGAAGGAGATTTCAAAATTCGATTAGGCAAAAGGTGTCCTAGTCGTTTCACATTTGTTTTCCAAGACCCGAGGATCAGGTGCTCGATAAGAATGAATCCGAGATTACCTCTAACTAATGGAAGAGTTGATAAATTACGCAGTCTTCAAAAATATTTAACTAATTCAATAAGAGCAATAGGAATTTCAGAAGACTTGAAGTGGCTGATCAAGCTTGCACATCATCAGAAAATTCTCCTAAAAGACATTTTCAGATAGGATCGAGGCTGACAAATGCTGGTCAACTAAAGATAAACTACGCATAAGGTAAGTTGTTCAACCTTGAAATAAGGGGCAACAAACGCCGACAGAGATTCCAAAAGAGAGGCCTTCTTTGATAGCTATTTATCCTAAAAAAGAACCTAAATGAAAAATCCTTACCGCTAGTACCCAATTTTGAGCCTAAGCCTTTTATTCTTATCTAAAAAGTCAAATCTCTCTCCTAACCTGAAAAAAGTTCAAATGAAAAAAACCGAAATTCAAGCAAGGGGCAAAAGTTTCCCCCATTTCAAACTCAAATGTCAAAATCTACTCAAAAGTATCAAAAGTCCAAAACTAGGGGCAGAATTAACCCCAAGAAAGTCAAAATCCTTCAAATTCAAATCCAAGGGACAGAAAGAAGCCCTTAAAAATTTAAAAAGTTAAAAATTCTATGAGTCAAAATCCCTTAGGAGAGAGATATCCATGAAGCAAAAGGTAAAAAGTCGAAATTTGGGCCTTTACCATCCATTCAAGCCTGTCCTAAGCCCCGTTATCATCTCCAAAAGCCCTCTCTGAATCTTGTGAGCAACAAACGCCCCGAGTTGAGAGGAAGAGTGATGCATCCTACAAAGACTTGGGAAAATTTGATCAGTATATGTCAGATCTCGAACTCAATAAGGAGAATATCGGGCGTAAAGAGACAAATCAAGGGGCAACAGAAGGCTACGCATTTAAAAGGGAATTAAAAGCAACAGAGGTTATCCCCAACCAAGAAAGTGGTGAGGTTAGATACCTATCCGTAAGCAAGGGTCAACCTAATCCCAACAAGGTCAAAAAGGAAAAGTCTAAGAAAAATGGTGATCTGCCTCAAAATATTCCAAAGCATGGTAATGGTACCTTCACTTGAGGTTTACCGAAGTTTTTTTAGGCAAAGTATTCATCCAAGTTTTCTAAATTCCTAGCTTTGTATAGTTTGCCGGTATTTCCATACCTTCTTTCTAAAAATAAAATAGTTTTTTTTTTAAAAATAAAAGAATTTCAAATGCAAAAATGCACATTTCTAGACCCATAAATAGTTTTGCAGGATGCCAAGGAATCGAGCCTCATTTCGTGTTGTTTGACTCGTTGCTGCAACACAAGCATGAAAGGCTCAGAAAAATCACATGGCAAAGCTCGTAGAAAGGATGAAGGGGCAAAGCTAGGCAAGAATGAGGGGATCCTCAAAAAATGAATTCTCCTCGTCAAAGATCTTCAACCTACTGCTCATAGAAAAAGTGTAAAGAATGGCTGCAAGGAATCCCAAGCATAAAGAAGCGTCCGGGATAAGAAAAAGTTCTTAAACAAATCTCCAACTCGCAAAGAGCGAAAAAAGGGAGAAGTTGCAGAACAAAAGCAGAAAGGGAGCAGATTCTCCAAGTCAACAGAAGGGTGGAACCTCCAAGGAGCAGAGCATTAAAGTCAAAAGTCCATCAAGGTCCAAAAGACCAAATTTTGAACAAAGCTAAAGCAAAAAGAAAAATAGACTATCAAGAGTCAAGGTCGGTCAGCTTCAGCACCAAATCAAGCTAAAATCATCAAGAAGCCTTCAAACATATCAAGGCCAAGAGATTTAAGTCAAAAGCATTCAAATTGGCCAAGGCAAAAAAAATCAAGTTAAAATCAGTATGAAGCAATTGACGAGTGAAGTCAAATCAAAATGCAAAGGTCAAGGCCAAGCAAGAAAGCAGTCAACTAGTCATGTCAAGTCGAGAAAGAAGACTGAAGTGTTGATAGAATTGAGTGGTGTAAAAATCCTAGCAATGCGCTCAGATCCCAAGATGATGCATAAGCGAGAGCGATCCCCTCACCATCTCGGTGTTTCAAATTGTTAAAATTGAATTTTCAAAAAGAAAAATGATCTGGTTTTCAAAACCATCTCTCAGACTATTAGAACCTGGTAAAATGCCAAAGAATTGCGGACCACTTCTCGCCACACCAGAGCTGGCAGAAGCATGCAGGTCCAGCGACTGTCCGATCAAGGTCGGCAGTACTGCACAAACCTTCATTTCATCATAAGGGTCGAACTAGCTCGGAAGCAGACTAGCAAAACTCGCGCCTGATTTCGACTGACTACGAATGGTTAGTTGAACTTATGACATAGATCATTGGACTTTATGATTGTCCATCCTATTGGTACGAGAAAATCAGGCATCGTCGGCCTCGCCATTCGCCCGCAAGAGGGCTCTGGCGAAGAGGGGCATCTGTAGTATCAGTTCCTATCATCATTTTATAGGACGTCTAAAGCGTGTACAAAATTTGGTGCGATTCCGAGGAGTTTGAATTTTTACCCAAAAACGGCCCTGTACAATGTGGGTCCAAAACATCGACCTATAATTCTAGGCAATTATAGGGTCCAAACTTCTGGAGATGCCAAATTTTCGCACACCAGTGAGAAATACCCACATTGGCCAGACCTCGATTTTTGTGCAAAATCTAATAAAGAGGTAATTAAACCCTCTCCAAATTTTAATTAGAACCAAATCAAGAATGAGAACCAAGTCTAAGAAATCTTAAATCTAGGTTAGAACCGGTGTAAGCTAGGAACCGTAGGAAGTCCTCTTGGTTCTAGGTTTTTAGGCATTAACACGTGTCGCCTTGGGATTGGCTAGTACTAGGTTTCACATTAAATATGTTTGTTAGAAAATTTAATTTTTAAAAGGTTGGTGGACCCCATTTTAATTAAACAAAATCAGATTTTTTTGTTTCAAAGAAAATAAGTTTGAAAAGGAAAATGAGAGAGAAAGAGAGAAGGAGAGAGAATGGAGCTGACACGTGTCAGCTCCTGGGCCAAACCGCACACTAGTTGTGCGTTTTGCCTAAAATGCACGACCAGTGTGCGTTTTGGGTTGTTCACCCCCTTTTATTTTGTTCACCTCCCACCTTCTATGCAATCTCACCCCTCACAAACTTGAATCCCACGTATTCTTTCTCTCTTTTTTCGATTTGTGCATCCAGGTCCCTCCTGACCTTTTTAAAATTATATGCAGGTCCCTGCCTGACAATTCTTAAATTACAAATAGGCCCCTGCTTCATTTCTCTCCTAAATTATTCTCCAGTCCCTCCTTTTTCAAAAAGACCCTCTATTGATCTTATCTTCCACATCAGACAAGCTATTTATAGCCAGACATTTTAAAGAGATAAGAAGGAATCTTTGGGTTTTATTCACCCACTGGACACTTGTCCAAAAAGTGGTGGAATACTAGGATTAGCCAATCCTAAGGGCACATGTGTCCTTCTAGAACCTAGGGTTTTTCTATATATAGCTAAGGCTAGATATTTTGTAGAGGGGGAGGAGTTTTTGAGGGTTTACTATCTTTAGCTTTGGTTAGAGAATTTTTTTTTCTTCTCTAGTTTTGGTTTCCTTTCTTCTTCAAAAAAAGTCTTTGTCTAAGAGTGTTTTTAGTTTTGGAGAAGAGAAAAATAGAGAAGGTGATGTTTCTTGGCTTGGGTAAAGAAGAGTTTTTTCTATTTTGGGAGAGAGTCTTTAGGGTTTAGAATATCATCTACCCATTTTTGGTGAGAGAGAGATGAGTAGACAAAACTTCCAAGAGAAAAACATGAGTAAGAGATTTCCTTGATTTTGGTTCTTATTCATTAAACGAGAAGAGAAATTTTAATTTGGGAGGAGAAATCCCTGCCATCCATTCCAATCAAAGGAGGGCTCTCATGCATGCATCTTGGATCTATGCTTGCTAGGTCAAATCTCTACACCTCATCTTTTGAATTTTATGCTTAATACATGTAAAGTGTGAGATATTATATGTAGTGATGTATGGGATGATGTAGGGAGTGATGTCTGTGTTAATTTGTGATGATGCATACATGATGTAATAAAGAACTTAATGCTAAGGTGAAATTCATGCATAATTTTATGATAAATGGGTGTAAATTTTAATTTGATGTCTACGTTATGTTATTTAGCATGAAATGCATGGATGTATATTTTTATATAAGATGATATTTTTACATGCATGTATGTATGTGATAGACCATGCTAAATGGATGTAAATTTTGGCTTTAAATTCTTTTATAATGAATGCCCCATAACCATGATATGTGAATGATATGGATGAAATATGTGATGATATGGTCTCTTTTGATTTCACATGAAGTATGGTTTGTTTATTTTTTTATATGATAGTAAATATTATCATGTTTCATATACATAATATGTTATGAGCATATCATTATTGATAATATCATGTGGATGGATTTCTCTCCATGCCTTTGTTTGCTTGTCACATAAAAAAGAGAGTTAATAAGGCTTTAATTTGTGTTGATTCCACGTTATCTATCTTGATCTTCATGTCATTTAGCTCAATTATGGCTTAATGCATATTATGAACGGTTTGGATCGTTTAAATTCATCTTAGATTTAAAGATTAAAGCTATTTTTGCTCTCTTTTTATTGATATATGAATATATGATTTAGGTCCATATCTTTGAGGAAGAGATCTTCATGATGTGTGTTTTGCCATAATATGATGGTGCATGCTTCATTATCATAAAAATGTGTTTTCGGTCTCTCACCAAAAAGAGCAAGAAGTGTAGGTTTTAATGTTAGAAAGTGAGCATTTGCCTTGATCTTCCTAATAATCTTATGCTTTTTGACATGTTGAACATATTAGACGGTGTGGATCGTCGAATTTGGTTTAAGAATTAAGTGTGAGGCCTTAATTGGCTCTCTTTTTCTTATATGTTTAATCACATGCACCTTATGCTTGAAATTCATGTTTATGATGTCATAATGATAAGGCTCGATATGATTGATGTGCTTACACTACGTTTTGTGTTTAAAGCTTTAACATCGTGAGCGCGGAGGCAGGTTACTTCATTTTACTTGTTTATTAATTTCGAGTAATTAGTAGCCTTGTTTTTCATGTTTTAACTGCTTTGATAGCTTTAGGTTGAAATCGAATAAACTTTGCAAATAAGCTACCTTCGGGCTTTTGGGCCCGTTCTCTTGTGGTGGGCCCATCCCTTGTTTGGGCCTTAGGGCCCATATCTCCTCTTTCGTGGGCCTCAGTGCCTACACTCTTCCTTTTGGGCTCAAAGCCCTTCCTATGGATGTGGGTCTAAAGGCCCACCCCTTTTGTTGGACCCATCGCTCCAACTCTTTCTTGTGGGCACATAGCCCATTTCATCTCTTAGGCCGTAAAGGCTTTATCCTTTCACTTGGATCTAAGGATCCATGTCTCTTCCTATCAAACCTAAGGGTTTGATAGATCGCCAAACCCTAAAAATAAATAATAATAGAGTTTAAGGTCTCTAGTTTAGTTCCCCTCTAGGGTTAGGGCTTGGTGCTTTAGATTCCTAGGTTGCATTAGCCTAAGGTTTCGTGTTATTTTCGAGAGGACTTAGGGTTTCACATGAGCTGAAATTCTTATTTTACTCTCACCTTTGTTTTAAATGTTTTGAAGTTTTGAAAGAAAATATTTTTCAAAATTCATCTCATTTAGCTTAGGATTTCATGCATATAGGGTCAAGATCTTCCTAAAATAGATTAGGGATCTTTAGAAACCCTCGTGCGACATTAGAGCATAGGGCATGCATACATCGCGTCCTATCGACGTTCGTTTTCTTCCTGCCGAGGATTTAAAATTTTTGCCCAAAAATGGTTTGTACGGCGTGGTCTGAAACCTTTGAACTGCGATTCTGATCAATTTTGTGGTCCAAACTTCGTGGTTTCAGTTCCTATCATCATTTTTAAGACCTAAAAAGAGTGTTCAAAATTTGGTGCGATTCCGAGGATTTTGAATTTTTGCCCAAAAATGGCTTGTACGGCGTGGTCCAAAACCTTTGAACTGCGATTCTTAGCAATTTTGGGGTCCAAACATCGTGGATTCAGTTCCTATCATCATTTTATAGGACCTAGAATGAGTGTGCAAAATTTGGTGTGATTCCGAGGATTTAGAATTTTTGACCAAAATGGTTTGTACGGCGTGGTCTGAAACCTCTGAACTGCGATTCTGAGCAATTTTGGGGTCCAAATTTCGTGGTTTCAGTTCCTATCATCATTTATAGGACCTAGAAAGATTGTGCAAAATTTGGTGCGATTCCGAGGATTTCTAGTTTTTGCCCAAAAATGGCTTGTACAACGTGGTCTGAAACCTTTGAACTGCGATTCTGAGCAATTTTGGGGTCCAAACTTCGTGGTTTCAGTTCCTATCATCATCTTATAGGACCTAAAAAGAGTGTGCAAAATTTGGTGCGATTCCGAGGATTTCGAATTTTGGCCCAAAAATGGCTTGTACGACGTGGTCCGAAACTTTTGAACTGCGATTCTGAGTAATTTTGGGGTCAAATCTTCGTGGTTTCAGTTCCTATCATCATTTTATAGGACCTAAAAAGAGTGTGCAAAATTTGGTGCGATTCCGAGGATTTTGAATTTTTGCCCAAAAATGGCTTGTACGACGTGGTCTGAAACCTTTGAACTGCGATTCTGAGCAATTCTGGGGTCCAAACTTCGTGGTTTCAGTTCCTATCATCATTTTATAGGACCTAGAAAGAGTGTGCAAAATTTGGTGCGATTCCGAGGATTTCGAATTTTTGCCCAAAAATGGCTTGTACGACGTGGTCTGAAACCTTTGAACTGCGATTCTGAGCAATTCTGGGGTCCAAACTTCGTGGTTTCAGTTCCTATCATCATTTTATAGGACCTAGAAAGAGTGTGCAAAATTTGGTGCGATTCCGAGGATTTCGAATTTTTGCCCAAAAATGGCTTGTACGACGTGGTCTGAAACCTTTGAACTGCGATTCTGAGCAATTCTGGGGTCCAAACTTCGTGGTTTCAGTTCCTATCATCATTTTATAGGACCTAGAAAGAGTGTGCAAAATTTGGTGCGATTCCGAGGATTTCGAATTTTTGCCCAAAAATGGCTTGTACGACGTGGTCTGAAACCTTTGAACTGCGATTCTGAGCAATTCTGGGGTCCAAACTTCGTGGTTTCAGTTCCTATCATCATTTTATAGGACCTAGAAAGAGTGTGCAAAATTTGGTGCGATTCCGAGGATTTCGAATTTTTGCCCAAAAATGGCTTGTACGACGTGGTCTGAAACCTTTGAACTGCGATTCTGAGCAATTCTGGGGTCCAAACTTCGTGGTTTCAGTTCCTATCATCATTTTATAGGACCTAGAAAGAGTGTGCAAAATTTGGTGCGATTCCGAGGATTTCGAATTTTTGCCCAAAAATGGCTTGTACGACGTGGTCTGAAACCTTTGAACTGCGATTCTGAGCAATTCTGGGGTCCAAACTTCGTGGTTTCAGTTCCTATCATCATTTTATAGGACCTAGAAAGAGTGTGCAAAATTTGGTGCGATTCCGAGGATTTCGAATTTTTGCCCAAAAATGGCTTGTACGACGTGGTCTGAAACCTTTGAACTGCGATTCTGAGCAATTCTGGGGTCCAAACTTCGTGGTTTCAGTTCCTATCATCATTTTATAGGACCTAGAAAGAGTGTGCAAAATTTGGTGCGATTCCGAGGATTTCGAATTTTTGCCCAAAAATGGCTTGTACGACGTGGTCTGAAACCTTTGAACTGCGATTCTGAGCAATTCTGGGGTCCAAACTTCGTGGTTTCAGTTCCTATCATCATTTTATAGGACCTAGAAAGAGTGTGCAAAATTTGGTGCGATTCCGAGGATTTCGAATTTTGGCCCAAAAATGGCTTGTACGACGTGGTCCGAAACTTTTGAACTGCGATTCTGAGTAATTTTGGGGTCAAATCTTCGTGGTTTCAGTTCCTATCATCATTTTATAGGACCTAAAAAGAGTGTGCAAAATTTGGTGCGATTCCGAGGATTATGAATTTTTGCCCAAAAATGGCTTGTACGGCGTGGTTCGAAACCTTTGAACTGCGATTCTGAGCAATTTTGGGGTCCAAACATCGTGGATTCGGTTCCTATAATCATTTTATAGGACCTAGAATGAGTGTGCAAAATTTGGTGCGATTCCGAGGATTTAGAATTTTTGCCCAAAAATGG
>MVGT01001851.1:9651-39963 GCA_002174775.1 Macleaya cordata | reverse complement strand
TTTGTGGTTTCAGTTCCTATCATCATTTTATAGGACTTAGAAAGAGTGTGCAAAATTTGGTGCGATTCCGAGGCTTTTGAATTTTTGCCCAAAAATGGCTTATACGACGTGGTCTGAAACCTTTAAACTGCGATTCTCAGTAATTCTGGGGTCCAAACTTCGTGGTTTCAGTTCCTATCTTTATTTTATAGGACCTAGAAAGAATGTGCAAAATTTGGTGCATTCCGAGGATTTCAAATTTTTGCCCAAAAATGGCTTGTACGACGTGGTCTGAAACCTTTGAACTGCGATTCTGAGCAATTCTGGGGTCTAAACGTCGTGGTTTTAGTTCCTATCATCATTTTATAGGACTTAGAAAGAGTATTCAAAATTTGGTGCGATTCCGAAGATTTTAAATTTTTGCCCAAAAGTGGCTTGTACGACGTGGTCCGAAACCTTTGAATTCCGTTTCTTAGCAATTTTAGGGTCCAAACTTCGTTGTTTCAGTTCCTATCAACCTTTTAGAGGACCTAGAAAGAGTGTGCAAAATTTGGTGCGATTCCGAAGATTTCGAATTTTTGCCAAAATGGCTTGTACGACGTGGTCTGAAACCTTTGAACTGCGATTCTGAGCAATTCTGGGGTCCATACTTCGTGGTTTCAGTTCCTATCATCATTTTATAGGACCTAGAAAGAGTGTGCAAAATTTGGTGCGATTCCGAGGATTTCGAATTTTTGCCCAAAAATGGCTTGTACGACGTGGTCTGAAACCTTTGAACTGCGATTCTGAGCAATTCTGGGGTCCAAACTTCGTGGTTTCAGTTCCTATCATCATTTTATAGGACCTAGAAAGAGTGTGCAAAATTTGGTGCGATTCCGAGGATTTCGAATTTTTGCCCAAAAATGGCTTGTACGACGTGGTCTGAAACCTTTGAACTGCGATTCTGAGCAATTCTGGGGTCCAAACTTCGTGGTTTCAGTTCCTATCATCATTTTATAGGACCTAGAAAGAGTGTGCAAAATTTGGTGCGATTCCGAGGATTTCGAATTTTTGCCCAAAAATGGCTTGTACGACGTGGTCTGAAACCTTTGAACTGCGATTCTGAGCAATTCTGGGGTCCAAACTTCGTGGTTTCAGTTCCTATCATCATTTTATAGGACCTAGAAAGAGTGTGCAAAATTTGGTGCGATTCCGAGGATTTCGAATTTTTGCCCAAAAATGGCTTGTACGACGTGGTCTGAAACCTTTGAACTGCGATTCTGAGCAATTCTGGGGTCCAAACTTCGTGGTTTCAGTTCCTATCATCATTTTATAGGACCTAGAAAGAGTGTCCAAAATTTGGTGCGATTCCGAGGATTTCGAATTTTTGCCTAAAAATGGCTTGTATGACGTTGTACGAAACCTTTGAATTGCGATTCTGAGCAATTTTGGGGTCTAAGCTTCGTGGTTTCAGTTCCGATCATTATTTTATAGGACCTAGAAAGAGTGTGCAAAATTTGGTGCATTCCGAGGAATTCAAATTTTTACCCAAAAATGGCTTGTACGATGTGGTCCGAAACCTTTGAACTGCGATTCTGAGCAATTTTGGGGTCTAAACTTCGTGGTTTCAGTTCCTATCATCATTTTATAGGACCTAGAAAGAGTGTGCAAAATTTGGTGCGATTCCGAGGATTTCGAATTTTTACCCAAAAATGGCTTATACGACGTGGTCCGAAACCTTTAAACTGCGATTCTCAGCAATTCTGGGGTCTAAACTTCTTGGTTTCAATTCCCATCATTATTTTATAGGACCGAGAAAGAGTGTGCAAAATTTGGTGCGATTCCGAAGATTTCGAATTTTTGCCCAGAAATGGCTTGTACGACGTGGTCTGAAACCTTTGAACTGCGATTCTGAGCAATTCTGGGGTCTAAACTTCATGGTTTCAGTTCCTATCATCATTTTATAGGACTTAGAAAGAGTATTCAAAATTTGGTGCTATTCCGAAGATTTTGAATTTTTGCCCAAAAGTGGTTTGTACGACGTGGTCCGAAACCTTTGAATTCCGATTCTTAGCAATTTTAGGGTCCAAACTTCGTGGTTTCAGTTCCTATCATCATTTTATAGGACCTAGAAAGAGTGTGCAGAATTTGTTGCGATTCCAAGGATTTTGAATTTTTCTCAAAAGTGGCCTGTACGACGTGGTGTGAAACATTTGAACTGCAATTCTGAGCAATTCTGGGGTCCATACTTCGTGGTTTCAGTTCCTATCAACATTTTATAGGACTAGAAAGAGTGTGCAAAATTTGGTGCGATTATGAGGATTTCGAATTTTTGCCTAAAAAAAGCTTGTACAACGTGGTCCGAAACTTTTGAATTGCGATTCTGAGCAATTTTGGGGTCCAAAATTTGTGGTTTCAGTTGCTATTTTCATTTTATAGGACCTAGAAAGAGTGTGCAAAATTTGGTGCGATTTCGAAGATTTCGAATTTTCAGCCCTAAAATGGCTTGTACGACGTGGTCTGAAACCTTTAAACTGCGATTCTGAGCAATTTTGGGGTCCAAAATTTGTGGTTTGAGTTCCTATCATCATTTTATAGAACCTAGAAAGAGTGTCCAAAATTTTGTGCGATTCCGAGGATTTCGAATTTTTGCCTAAAAATGGCTTGTACGACATGGTACGAAACCTTTGAATTGCGATTCTGAGCAATTTTGGGGTCCAAACTTCGTGGTTTCAGTTCCGATCATCATTTTATAGGACCTAGAAAGAGTGTGCAAAATTTGGTGCATTCCGAGGATTTCAAATTTTTACCCAAAAATGGCTTGTACGATGTGGTCCGAAACCTTTGAACTGCGATTCTGAGCAATTTTGGGGTCTAAACTTCGTGGTTTCAGTTCCTATCATCATTTTATAGGACCTAGAAAGAGTGTGCAAAATTTGGTGCGATTCCGAGGATTTCGAATTTTTGCCCAAAAATGGCTTGTACGACGTGGTCTGAAACCTTTGAACTGCGATTCTGAGCAATTCTGGGGTCCAAACTTCGTGGTTTCAGTTCCTATCATCATTTTATAGGACCTAGAAAGAGTGTGCAAAATTTGGTGCGATTCCAAAGATTTTGAATTTTTGCCCAAAAGTGGCTTGTACGACGTAGTCTGAAACATTTGAACTGCGATTCTGAGCAATTCTAGGGTCCATACTTCGTGATTTCAGTTCCTATCATCATTTTATAGGACCTAGAAAGAGTGTGCAAAATTTGGTGCGATTCCGAGGATTTCGTATTTTTGCCCAAAAATGGCTTGTACGACGTGGTCTGAAACCTTTAAACTGCGATTCTGAGCAATTCTAGGGTACAAACTTCGTGGTTTCAGTTCCTATCATCATTTTATAGGACCTAGAAAGAGTCTTCAAAATTTGGTGCGATTCTGAAGATTTTGAATTTTTGCCCAAAAGTGGCTTGTACGACGTGGTCCGAAACCTTTGAATTCCGATTCTGAGCGAGTTTCGGTTTGTTTTGTGTCAATAACTTATAAATTAGGAACAATCTTCTGCGGTTTGTTTTCGTATTTTACTATACTCAATAACGATATTACTTAGTGCAGGGATTTTAAGTGATACACTTTTTAGCGTATCAACATCGAACTGCGATTCCGGGCAATTCAGGGGTCCAAACTTCTTGGTATCAGTTCCTATCATCATTTTGTAGGACCTCTAAAGCTTATGCAAAATTTGGTGCGATTTCGAAGAGTTTGATTTTTTGCCCAAAAATGGCCCTATACAACGTGGACCCAAAACATCGAACTGCGATTCTGGGCAATTCTGGGGTTCAAACTTCATGTTATCAATTCCTATCATCATTTTATAAGACTTCTAATGCATGAGCAAAATTTGGTGCGATTCCGAGGAGTTTGATTTTTTGCCCAAAAAGACCCTGTATAACGTGGACCCAAAACTTCGAAAAGTGATTCTAGGCAATTCTAGGGTCCAAACTTCGTGCTATTAGTTCCTATCTATTGAGTTGCGATTCTAGGGAACTCTAGGGTCTAAACTTCATGGTATCAGTTCCTATCATCATTTTATACGACTTTTAATTCTTGTGTAAAGTTTGGTGCGATTATGAGGAGTTTGATTTTTTTCCCAAAAATAGCCCCGTACATCATGGACCTAAACCTTCTACTGCGATTCTGGGCAATTTTGGAGTGCAAACTTCGTGGTATCAGTTCCTATCATGATTTTATAGGACCTCTAAAGCGTGTGCCAAATTTTGTATGATTCCGAGGAGTTTAAAATTTTGCCCAAAAATGGCCCCGTAGAATGTGGAGCCAAAACATCGAACAGCGAATCTGGGAAATTTTGGGGTCCAAACTTCGTGGTATCAGTTCCTATCATCATTTTATAATATTTCTAAGGCGGGTTGAAAATAAAATATTTTTGATTTTTGAAAATTTTTGAAAACCGGTTAAACGCGATAAAATATGAGATTGACAATGATTATAAGGAAGATAACGTATCCAAAGATATTGATTAACATTTTGATGGATAGGCCTTTTGTCAGTCTTCGATGATACGAAGTACTTCCTTTTGTACTTGTATTTACCTTGGCACAGTCTCGACTGAGACTAACTTGCCCCTGGACTAAGGTGAAGAGTTTCTAACCTTACTATTTTTCATAGCGTGAGATGAGTTATACCTCCGGCTTAGATGTTGCTGGCTTACTCTCCTCGGTGCTCATTTTAGCTTAGCTCAACTGGGAATAGATTTTCTTGAGATGTTGAAACCTGCAAAAGTCGATCAAATTTTTCCAAGTCTTGATTTTTCTCACTACGATTTTTTCTATTTTTGTATTTTATTTCTTATTCATTTTTTAAGAGTTCACTGATATCCCCCCTCTACCAATGACATTTGTTACCTTTGAGACTCAGAGAGGTCTTTCTATAGGTTATAGTGAGGCTTAGGATAAGCTTTTGAAAAGAAGGGATTGAGGTTCAAAAATTTTGTTCTTTTTTTCTTTCAACTGGGTTTTCTCTCTTGTTTCTTGCCCCTATACTTTGATGAGGGATATGTTTTTTTTGGATTTTGATTTTTCTGAATTTTTTGGCTTTTCGGTTTTTTGCCTTTTTTTGGATTTTCCTCTGAGCTTTTCTACTGTTTTTGGATTTTCTTGCAAAAATCTGCCCCTAGATTTATGTACAGGGTAAGGATATGATTTTATTTTTTGAATACCTGCCCCTAATTTTAAGGGCATTTCTTTCTAGTTTTGAGCGATTTTTCTAACTCGTAAAAGAACAGGATATGGCTCAAACTTGGCACCTAGCGGTATTGATTTTTGACATTTGGGTTCTTTTCTGGGATTTCAAGTCCATAAAAATGGCCACTCTTTAATGAGCCCCAATGGCTTCATTTACCACTAGTTTAGGAGTTGAGCAACTTACTCTTGTGTAGTATATCTTGAGTTGATCGGCATTTACAAGCCTGTGTAGTTCGATTGCATTTGCATCCATAAGATAGACTGCCATTCCTGTGAAAACTTCTTGATGATGCAAGGTCCTTCCCTTGGGATCAATGTGTAGGACCAGCTTAACTTCTGTGAGCACCAAATCGTATTTTAATTGTCTCGGATAAACTTTTGTTGATAGGCTCGAGTGATAGGCTCGAGTGATAGGCTCTTGAGTATTTGAGTACTATGTCAACAACTCGATCATAGCTCTCTGTTCATCTTATGGCAAGGTAGTTTCGATCTCGACAGTTTGAGGTTCATCTTTCATGCTCAAGCTCACGATTTTGATTTCTTCCTCGACTGGCTGAGGCTTATCTTCATGTTGATATGAGGATTTCAATTAGAATTTCTTCTCCGATGATTTCCCTATAGCGAGCCCTGGATACTGTATCTTCCTCATTTTCAGGTGTCAGATCCAAAAGTTTTCTTTTTTTTTCAAAATCTTCCTTTTTAAATGTTTTTGGCATTTTGTAAAGTTTTGCTTTTTGAAAATAAGGGTGAATTTAAAACAACTGTTCAAAGTTCAAGAACTAAGGCATTCCCTCCTCAGACGAGGGTGGTCCAACCACCATCCTTTTCAAGACTTTATTTCTTATTGACCGGCTGAAGATTTGTTGGTGTTCAATCTTGCAATCATGTTAGTACCAATAGAGAAATCTTTTGCTAACGGACGAATTAAAAGAGTTGGATCAGGATCGAGTTTTTCAAGAAACACACATACCTGGGATTTACCTGCGAGGCATTCAGAATTGCTTGTTGATTTTTATTGTGTAGTATCATTCTAATTCTGGTTGAACTGAGATGGATCGATTATCTCATTGCACTCGATAAAAATTGACATTTTGTTGCCCCTCGTCTTGATGTACTAGCAACAGATTATGATCGACACTTCGCTTTCTATTGGGCACATGTACTCTAGGAATGTTGATTATGTCATTTTCTAACAAATTTTTAACTAAATGTTTCAAATGCGAACATTAATTTGTCGAGTGCCCTTTAACTTGATGAAAGTCACAATGTAAACTGGGATTGTACCATTTGGGAAAAGGCTCACTCAGTGGCTCTGGTGGCTTCAACCATACTAACTTTTCTTTTATTGATTGGGGGAGCAATTCTGTCAGTGTATGCGGTAAGTCTGAGAATTTCCTTTGCTCTCTTGGTTGATATGGTCTTTGTACTTGAGGTTGAGCTTGAACTTAGAATCCAGGCTAGATAGTGAGGTGGTTAACATGCTCATTTCCATGCTTTTGATATCTACCATCTCCCTTTGAACTTAAAATCATCTTTGCGCAATGCTTCAGTGCATCCTCAATTTGCATTCTTAACTGTATTAATTCTGACAATTGTCTGTGTTCTATGAGTGTAGGAGCACCTTTTTGGATTCAGCATTCTGCTTAAGAGAAAAGAGCTTTCTCACTTAAGAAAAGAGGTTTCTGAAAGGAAAACCTAAACAAAGAAAGGACCAGACATAAAGGAGTAAACAAACAGCTGTTTAGCACTTACAAACAGCTATCTAGCACTTATGAACAGTTGTCACACACTTATAAAGTGAAAGATAGGTATTCATTATTGATTGGCTAAGAGTTTGACCTACAAGCTCAACAAACCGATAAATAGAGGAGCTCACCTCACTTTCTAAACTAACTGATCCGAACAAAAGAGAACTAATCTGAGCTAGAAGAGAACTCCTCTAGACCAGAGAAAACTCTTTCAATGTCTCTCTAGAGTCTTCTACTTTCTCACTCTAAGATCTTTTAGGTTCTCTCTCTAGGGAACCACTTTCTCTCTCTAAACTCTTTGAATGAAGGATTTTACCTCCTTCATTTTGGCGCCGTCTGTCACATTTCTCTGAGCTAGAAAAGACAGAAACATCAAAAATGATCAGAAAAAGACCAGGAAGATCTGTTCGAAATATTGATCCTCGGCCACAAGAGCAGACCGAAGAGCCTTCTCTGGTTGAAAATCCTCAAGAAATAGGAAATACACCGGCTCTTGATCAATTAGAACAAGTTCCGAACACCGAGCAACAAGAGTAGGAAACTGTCAGATCAAATCTGTAACAGTAAGAAGAGACAATTCGAGAAACTAATCCTGTCTCGATGCTAACCAGATTGGTTCTGAATATGCAAAAAATGCAACAAGCTCGGTCAAAAATCTTGTAAAAACTTCTATCGCAAACTCCGGTTCCAAGAGAGTTTTCGACTGACGAGACAGCAACTCCGGTGCATCAAAAATCGACACCAGTCGAACAACCCGAGCAGTTTGTAACACAATCTGAACAGGTAGATTTCAGAGCATAAGCTAGACTCGAAATAGAAGATTTTATCCGAAAAAGTAAAGCAGATCTGTCGGAGATGATCAGAAACGCAAGTGCTCCGACAATTGATCAGATAACCTCGATGCTAATGGAGAATGAGAGGGAATCAGCTTTCCACAGCAGTATTAATGTAGGTAATCTTACCTAAAAAGATCCAGATTCTAAAGTTCGATATGTTTAAAGGCTAATCTGATCCAGTAGATCACTTGCTTCATACAAGCAAATGATGGGATTATATGAACGAGATGAAGTGTTAATGTGTCGTTTGTTTCCATATAGTCTCAACAAGCATGCTTTAATAAGGTTTTACAAGTTAGAACCTGGAAGCATCAGAGGTTTCTCTGATTTAAGAAAGCTATTTTAGAGCAGTACTCCTGCAACCGAAAACGTCAAATGCATATCGATTCATTGTTTCACCTACGACAACAGTCTGGAGAATCCTTGAGAAAATTCATGAAAAGGTTTCGACAGAAAACTCTAACAATTGATTACACTGATGAAAAAATAGCAATCATAGCATTTAAGAATGCAATTATCCCTAGAACATATGTTCACAAAGGTTTAGTCATGGAAAAATCAAAAACAATCGCTGAATTGATTGTTAAAGTTCAGAAATACTTTGCATTAGAAGAAGAAGTCGGTGAAAGAAACAATTACAGCCGTCACAAGATATATAAAGTTGAAGAAGAAGATAAGAAAAGAAGCAATAGCAGAGAAAGGGAGTCAAGCTCTAAACACAGAAAGATCTCGGACAACAAGACAAGTAAAAAGTGAAAACAATGGAAAGATATTGAAAAAGCTTTCCTTCCACTCAATGCTTCACTAGAAGAAATCTTGGAAGATATCAAGGAAGAGAAATTCTTCTATTGGTTGAGACCTCGAAACAACACCAAAATAAGAGGTGATAGAGTTCCATTTTGCAAAAATCACAGAGCATACAATCATCCGAGGAATGATTGTAAAAATCTTATGATGATGGTTCAAAAATTGATTTCTCAAGGAAAGATTCAACACTTCCTTCAAAGAGAATTCAATAACCTGGAAACCTTAAACAAAGAGGAAGAAAAATCTCCAGTAGTTCATGGAGTAGTTGATGTTATAATATAACAACCCAGGATCGTGTTCGATTCATGGAAACCTCTCCTATATAGGTAAAGCGAACTTCTGAACAATCCAGAATAGTTGGTAGCGTGAAAACTCAAAAGCTGGAAAATGAAGAGAAAACAATAGAGTTTACCACAGAGGAAGCCGAGGAAGAAGGTACTTTCCATACCGAACCACTTTTGATTACTTTAACAATAGATGGTTGGGAGGTTAGGAAAATTTTAATTGATCCTGGAAGTTCTGCGAATATAATTTTTAAATAAGCTTTTACCAAGATGAAATTAAAAAAGGAGGATTTAGCTGTTTCGAAGGCTCCTTTAGTTGGTTTAATGAAGCACATACATATCCAGAAGGTCAGATAGAACTGCCAGTTTTGGTTGGACCAGTTTTAACTTCTGTGAGACTTCAGGTAGTAAATTCTCCATCTCCGTATAATGTGATTTTATGAAGAACATGGTTACATAAAATAAAAGCTATTCCCTCTACCTTTCATTGGAGATTAAAGTTCCCAACTTCAGATGGTATTCATGTTTTAAAAGGAGATACAACTTTGAGTCAGGAATGTCAGGCTGTTGAGCTTGGAAAACTCAAGCTAGAAACCTTATACCAATCACAGTAAAAAGGAAAGGAGCAGGAAAGCTTTCCGAAACCTATAAAAATAATAAAGAATGCTCATTCCCGAGAAAAGAAGAAATGAAGTTGAGGGAATAAACTTGGAAAGTGGGGATGAAAAGAAAATAACTTTTATTGCAAGAGATCTGGATGCTAAGGTCAAAGAGTCCATTATCCGATTATTGAAGTCTAATGTTGATCTCTTTGCTTGGAAAATAGAAGATATGCCAGGAATCGACGCTAATATTTCATATCATAGTTTGAATATTATAAAAGGTTTTAAACCAGTAAAACAACATCCGAGAAAGCTTGTTAAAAAGTATTATGGTCCTATAAATGAAGAGATTGACAAGTTGTTAAATGCATGATTCATTCGAGAAGTGCAATATCCAGATTGGATTGCAAATATAGTCGCAGTACCGAAGAAAAATGGGAAAATTTGAGTCTGTGTGGATTTTACAGACCTGAATAAAGCTTGTCCAAAGGGCAGCTACCCTCTCCCAAATATAGATAGAATGGTAGAAAGCAACAACAGGCCATTAATTGATAACATTCATGGATGGCTACTCTGGTTATAATCAAATTCCTATGAATCCAGAGGATGTCGAGAAGACAACTTTCATCATAGATAGAGGTTTATATTGTTATAAGGTCATGCCTTTCTGTTTGAAAAATGCAGGAGCTACCTACCAGAGGTTAGTGAATAAGATGTTTAAAAATATGATAGGCGAATCAATGGAAGTTTACGTTGACGATATGCTGGTGAA
This sequence comes from Macleaya cordata, assembly GCA_002174775.1. Classification (NCBI taxonomy): domain Eukaryota; kingdom Viridiplantae; phylum Streptophyta; class Magnoliopsida; order Ranunculales; family Papaveraceae; genus Macleaya; species Macleaya cordata. The sequence continues at coordinate 29,712 of MVGT01001851.1, read as the reverse complement.
GAGTAAGAAAAAAGAAAATCATGTTCTTGATCTGGAAAGAACATTAAATCGCATAAGAGAGTTCAAAATGCGAATAAACCTAGCAAAGTGTACATTTTCTGTAACTTCTGTAAAATTTCTAGGATATTTGGTGACAAAAAGAGGAATAGAGATAAACCCAGAACAGATTCGTGCATTACTGGATATGCCTGAGTCGAAATCAAAGAAAGAAATTCAAATTCTAACTGGGAAACTGGCAACACTGAATAGATTCATATAAAAGCCTTCAGAAAGATGTCGTCCATTCTTCAACTTGCTTTGAAAGAAAGCTAATTTCATATGGGACACAGAATGTTCTGATGCCCTGGAGCATATTAAACGGTACTTGTCCAAGGCACCAATAGTTACAAAATCAGTTCCAGGAGATATACTAAAACTGTACATTTCTACTATAGAAACATCTGTGAGTGCAATATTGGTTCAAAATTTAGAAGGACAGAACAACCTATTTACTTCTTAAGTAAAATTCTGCATCCTGCCGAAACTGTACATTTCTACTGCAGAAACTTCGTTGATGGTTCCGTCAACAACTCAGGTGCTGGGATAGGTATTGTTGTTATCACTCCAGAAAACAACAAAATTGAACAAGCTGTTCGATTACAATTCACTGTTACAAATAATGAGGCTGAATACGAAGCAGTGATAAGGGGTTTACAGATCGTAAAAGATCTAAAAATTGCAGAATTCATTATCTTTAGTGATTCTCAGTTAGTGATCAAGCAAATCAAGAAAGAATTCGAGGCCAAAGAAAGTCGCATGATGCAATATGTGGCTATTATAGAAAGCTTATTGAAAGCTTTCTCGAAAGTACACTTTCAATAGATTCTTTGTACTAGTAACCGATACGCAGATGCGTTGGCATATATTGCTTCAATGTTTAAGCAATCTGAGAAAAGATTACTACCAATTGAAGTTCTTTCTGAGCCTACAAGTTTAATTTCTGAAACCTTCTCAATTGAAGAACATCAAGAAAATTGGATGATCGACATAAAGGAATATCTACTCAGTGGAAAGCTCCCAGAAAGGAAAAGGGAAGCATACAAAATCAAGCTCAAGGCAACAAGATACACAATTCTTGAAAACAAATTGTATAGAAAGTCCTTCCTAGATCCACTACTACAGTGCATCATTAATGAACAAGGCGAAAGCATATTAAGGGAAATACATTCTGGTACCTGCAAAAACCATTCTAGGAGAAGGTCTCTTGCCACAAAAGCACATTCTCAGGGATATTTCTAGCCTTACATGCAGGAGGATGCAGAAAGGATAGCAAAACATTACGAATCCAGTCAGAGGTATGTCAAAACCTGAACACATAAAGTTACTTTCAAAAGAAAGCTGTTTCAAACACATAAGAAACTTCTTGTCTTCAGCAGACATGCACAAATGATTCATGCACTGGCAGTAGAGTTACACAACGTCCTAAGCCCATAGCCTTTTATAAAATGGGGCTTAGACATCATTGGCCTAATGCCAAGAGCTTTGGGAGGACACAGATTCCTTCTAGTGGGAATGGATTACTTTACAAGATGGGTAGAGTTCGTCCCACTAGTACAAATTATAGAACACAATGTCAAAAGATTTGTTTGGGAACTAATCATTTGTAGGTTAATTGTTACTAAAAGTAACACGGAAACTTGTTACAAATTGAAAGCTTTCTAAAAACGCACTTCAAATGAAGAACTTTTTAGATTCTGAATCAAATATTTGATTTAAAATTATTCAGGTCTGGACATCCTTTGGCCATTGCGGCTGACAATGGAATGCAGTTCAAAGGAACCAAGCTAAAAGATCTTTGCAAACAGTATAAAATACAGCAAAGGTCAAAAATTCTAAACAAAGAAAGCTTTCAGGCAGAGCTTTCTGAAAGTCTAAGTACCTTACGGTTTTAGTTGGAATAACCGTATTTCAATATGACTAGGGTTAAGGATCACACAATCACCTAATAAAAATTATAAAGGTGATAAAGAACAAAATAATAATTTCCAACAAGAGTATCGACTTATTCGATTCCTAATATGCGAAATTAAGAGAAAGAATCGAATATTTCAATCTCATAAAAATGTGAAAATATGCACAAGAGATTTTGTTTACGAGGAAACCCAAACTGGGAAAAACCCCGAGACCTAGTCCAGAAAAGAATCCTCTAAAAGTTAATGAAAACTTACAAACCGATTTACCACTCGATGGACACGAATTACGACTCCTTCTACGCTCCAACAGCTACGGTGAACATTTCTTCCACAACTTCGAACTCCACGAATTTTCCTTTTAGTGGACAGTGATGCGTCTCCAACTTGAACTTCGCAAGTCCCGTACCTTGAACCAATACTCAACTCTTTGAGTATATCACTATGAGCTTGACACTCCAAGCTCAACCACCGGAAATCTACCAGCACACAGAAATAGAGTTTTTGGTTTGAAATGGGAAGGATTCGAACCAAGTTCAACAAGCTTGGAATCTATAAATTTCGAGCTAAACTCTCCAAGTACTTGTTGAAGTTAGGGGTGATTGGTTGATTTGAACAATGGAAGATCAACCCCTATTTATAGTGAAATATCCAGATCTAAACTAGAATAAACAAGTTTATTCTTGGACATCATCATGTGAGATGGGAGGTTATTCCATTATCCCTCTTATCCCACTCATGAATGTTTCCCATGCACCAATAAACCAACTAAGACATGCTTAGGTGGGAATTTGCAAAAAGTTAAAAAAGAATCTCTTTACAGCTCAAAACATCGTCAGAAAAGTTTGAATCTGGGCGTTGGTTTTGAAACCAAGAGGACTGGTTTCTAAACCAACAAGTGGTTTCAAAAGCAATGCCTTTGGTTTCGATACCAAAAGGTAATTGATGGTTTTTTGATCTTTTAGTTTCGAAACCAACAATTTTGGTTTCGAAACAAAACTTCATATGTCATTAGATGAAAGTTGGTTTCGAAATCAACAAGGTTGATTTTGAAACTCCTTGTTCCCTGTTTTTAAAATACCCATCAGCTTTACTTTGGTTTCGAAACTAAATCTTTTGGTTTCGAAACCAAACACCCCAAATTCAATTTTTTCTTTAAAACTCATTTGTTAAGGAAATTTAAAAGTGTGGGAAACACTCTAATGATCTAACCACCTACGGTACTTAGTTTCTCTAAGTCTTTTACCATCCTAGGATGTTTTTCCGGTGGTGAATTAAGTTCTTCGGAGCCTTTGTATATTTCATCAAATCGATTCGACCCAAGACTCTCGAGACTCTAACTCAAGTTATAAATACATTCTTGAGATTAATTTTGACACGAAAATCGATAAACAAAAACACATGAGAAAACTCATGGACCTTACACTTTCTTTAAGAATATACTAACTTTCAAACGTGGTAAACATCCCATAAAAATGTAGGTTTTTAGCACCACGATACCCACAAGGGAATGGTCAAGCTGAAGCTACCAACAAAACACTGCTAGAGAATCTCAAAAGAAAGCTAGGCGCAGCTAAAGGAAAATGGTTGGATCGTCTAATGAAGTTCTATGGGCTTATAAAACTGCCAAACAAAAATCCACACAAGAAACTCCATTTTCGTTAGCTTATGTAATGGAAGCAGTGATTCCTACTGAAGTAATAGCTTCAACAACAAAATCCATCTCTGGACGGCAGAAAGAAAACTCTAAAAGACTAATGGAAAGCTTGGATTCACTTGAGGAGAAACGTGAGAAAGCTATCTTACAGCCGAAAAACTATCATCGAACTCTTCAACATGCATACTCTAAAAAAGTCAAGGCACGAGAGTTAATCCCAGGTGACCTGGTACTTCGAAAGGTTTTTCCTAGCTGAGAAGAACCAAATTAAGGAAAGCTTGGAGATTTATGGGAAGGACCTTACCTGGTGGACAGTAAAGCAGGATATGGGGCATACTTTCTGAAAACTATGGAAGGTTATCTTTTTGAATCACCATAGAATATACTTCATTTGAAGAAACTTTATCCTTAAGAAAGGAAATGTTCTGAAATAAAAATACATTGGTTTTCAAGGACGTAAAACCTAGTTAATGTTTAGTTTTTCAGGTTTACCTTATAATTAAACCATTGTTTCAAAGGTTTACTAGTTTACCCTTAAAAGAAAACCTTCAAGGACCTTAAATGTACACAAAGCAAAGAAAGATATAGCAGAAAACTCCGACCGTATGGATTATCAGGTTTCGCCCAAGATTTAAACCGTGGACTATAAGGTTATCCAAGAACGTGGTTCTTTGGAAATTAAAACACTTATAGAAAAGTATTGGTTTTCCAGGTTTGCCCCATAATTTAAAACCGCGGAGTCGAGGTTACCAGTGCTGGGTCGTTGGATACATAGCCTTTGAAACGTTACTGGTTTTTTTGGTTTCACCCAAGAATGATAACCATAAAAGGATCTCGGGCTGGGTCTCGGTTTTTCCTTGGATTATTGGATTTTTATGTTTGCCCTACAATTACAACATAGCAGGGAGGTCTCCATTGAGATTAGTGGAAATGGCCTATATTGATTTTCGGGTCTGCCCTATAATTAAACCGTTAGTAGCAAGGGTCTTTCAATGAACTGTTTTTCTTGAATGCCCCCTTTTGTCATTGGTTTTCTTCGATTGCCCAATAATTAGATCGTTCTTGAAAGGTTTCTTGCTTTTTTTGCGCTCAAAAGTGTATCTATAGATTTTCAGGTTTCTCATTAAAGCAAACCTTGGACAAAAGGTTTACAAGTATAACACTTGAAACCTACTAGCTAAACAACAAAAAACTATTAAATGGTCCTTCTTTATGTAAAGGTTTCTCAGGTTTACCCTTTAAAAAAAACCACAAACAAAGCTTTTTAGGATTGCACTTTCCAGCATCCAAAAAATGAAAAGCAGCAAAAAAAACAAAGTTTTCTAGATAACAGTCTTGAAGCTAGAGAGCTTTCAAAACTGGGAAAACAACAGGATTCTTAACTAAAAGGGAATAGAAACAAAATAACAAGAAAAGTTTTCCATTAAAGGGTATTGAACGTTGAATAGCTTTTAATACCTGGAAAACAACAAAATTCCTACAACAATAAAGGAATTAGCATTAAAAATCAACTCAAAAGGTTTCCAGAAAAAGTATTGAAACTGAATAGCTATCACCAAATGGAAAACAATATAAAAAAAGGTTTCACGCACAAAAACAAAAATACAAGGCCAAATCAAAAGAAACCTCTTCACAAAGCTTCACATAATTGGAGTATAGAACTAAAAAAGAGGTTTCCATTAAAGCTCAAATGAAACCTCTTCTCATCGAACCTAACTTAAAGTTAGCAACTTTCAATACACAAGGAAAGGTTTTCTGCACAAGCACAAATAAGCTAACTCATAGGAAATTTCATCAAACCTTGAGCAAACTGAAAAGTAAAACAGTTCACAAAGATGTACAAGCAAAATTAAATAAGTGTCTTCACACAACCAAAAGAAACCTCTTGTTTAAAAATACCAACAAACACGGAAAGTAGAGAGCATAAAGATTATTTTCTACAAAGAAAATAAAAAAAGGGGATAGTAAGAAAACTCTTGTTTAATTAACATCATCAACAGTAGGTGTCAGTGGATACTCAGATTCCGCAGCCAAATGATCCAGAAAACACTGAAGATCCGGATCTTTAATCTGGATAACAGTGTGTGAAGGATTAACTTCAACAGCAACTTCCTCTGGAGTAACTTCAAGTTTCTCTTTTTGCCTCTCATGATCGGCTGCCCTTAAATCCAACGTAGCTTGGGCAAGGGAGGACTACTGCGAAAGCTTCGACTGAAGATCCGTAACGACTACTCGAGATGCAACACACAGTGTTTTGTTCAACAAAGAAACTTCAGTATACCGAGATTGTTATTCAACTTTCTCCTGCTCAATCAGCTTTACACATTCTCATAACTCCATGGAAGCACTTCTTTCAAAGCCCAAGTCCAACTTCAGTTGCTCAATCAGAGAATTTTTCTATTTTAACTGATATTCGAGTACTTCGACACGCTTCTTCGCCAGAAATCCATCCTTAGCCTCTTCCAAGCGACAATTGAAGTTGTGCTTAACTTCCTGTATAAAACCTCCAGCCCAAAAAAAAAGAGCCAAACATAAGGAAAGCAAATAGAAAACACAACAGAAAAATTGCTAAAAAGTAAAGTGAAATACTAAACTCACTTTATACCACTGAAGATACATCTCTTGAAAGATGTCCGTCATTGGCAAATCAACAAAGATGGCTTTATCCTTTGGAAGCAAGACCTTTGAACAGATAGCTTTGCTTAACTTAGGATTCTGAAGACACGAATCCTTCACAGTAAAAGAGGCTTCACCAAACTTAAATGAGGGGGAAAACACTTCATCCACTTCGAAAGTTTTCTGCGAACGGGTTTTTGGCACAAGGCATTTTGAAGCACCACTCGAAGAGGTTTTAGAAGTCATAAGCCGTTTGGGAGACAGAACAAGAGAAGGTTTTGAAGACCTTTTCTGTACAAAAACCTCTGGAGCAATAGAAGTTAACAAAGTTGAAACCTCAGAACTCTTAACTGGTGGCAAAGTTGAGGAGGATTCCCCAACTTTGTCGCCAGCACCTTTCAACTCTAAATTCAAAAAAGAAAGAGTTGTTTCCGGGGTCAACCGAGAGGGTAAAGGTGTTTGATTCTTCTCAAAAGAGGAAAAAACCTTTTCTGGAGGCAAAGGAAGATTATCGGCAGGTGGAGCAATAGATTCAGTAGACGACGAATGATTCTCAGAAACTGGATCAGATTTCAATGCTGGAGAGCTCTTTACAGTGACAGTCTTACGAGAGGACTTCTTTTCTTCACCAAGTAAAGAACTGGACATAGAGATGTCTAAAGCTATAAAATAAAATCTGAGTTAGAAATCTCAGAAATAATAGAAGCTCAAGATATGCAACCATAGAACAAATAAAACACAAAAGAGGGGAAGACAAACCTTGACAAATAAACTTCATTGGGATTCACCCAAATCCAATTGGAGGAATAGGGACACTGAACTCCCAATTCCCACCAACAATTAAGGGCAAAGAAGACTACTCCTTCTCTACTTTCAAAGACACGGGAGATTCTTTCACTAAAGCCTTCTTCCTTAACCTTCAAACAAGATAAAAAAACTTAAAGTTATCTTTGTTCTTTGTACGAACTTGATAACATTCAAGGATTTGTTGTAAATCAAACCCAAGTGGATTTGACTTATTGTGCTCCATAAAGGACTTCAGCAAAGAATACGTCTTCCTGGTAAATTGATCGGGGGCAAGGTTGCAAAGGCTAAGGAATTCTTGGATTAAGGGTTCCAGTGGAAACGTTAGGCCACCTTCTAGCTGACCTTCAAAAATGCTAATCGCACATTTTCTAACAGATTGACCAAGAATCTGCCCATAATTTAAGGTTATATCTTCCGAAATACTGAACAAAGCTCTAAGTTCTTTAAGAGATCTCATCGCCATTTTCTACCACAGAAGAAGCTTTCAGCAAAAAGGAAAAAGGAAACCCAGGAAAATGAGAAAACGAAAAAGAAAGACTTTAAAAGAAAATACTCTCCCCTCAAAGATCTTAGCTTACTTTGCTTAAACTTGGAAAGCATGCCTAAAAAATAGGGGCAGTTTTAAAAGTTAAACGAACAGATTTACAAAATTCAAAATTTAAAAATCTGAGCAACCCGGGTTTTCAAAACAAACGGTTTCAAAACCTTTGTTATTCCGGGGGAGAAGAGGGTTAAGACCCCATAAGGTTTTTTAAATTTTTCATTCTTTCTTTCTTAAATATTTTCTTAATATTACTCATAATATTAAGAAAATGGGGGCAAAATGTAAGAGCACCTTTTCAGATTCAGCTTTCTGCTAAAGAGAAAAGAGCTTTTTCCCTTAAGAAAAGAGGTTTTCGAAAGGAAAACTTAAACTAAGAAAGGATTCTGAAAGGTAACCAGATAGAATGGAGTAAACAAATAGTTGTTTAGCACTTACAAACAGCTGTCTAGCACTTATGAACAACTGTCACACACTTATAAAGTGAAAGACAGGTGTTCATTACTGATTGGCTAAGAGTTTAATGAGACTTAACGACAATTTGTATTCTTGATTAACATTCTTCAGTATCATAGAGATTTGATCTTTTCCTGAAGGAAAGTCAATCATTTTCTTGCACTTTGTTCTCCATTTGGCTATGAAGGTAGTAAATGATTCATTGCTTCCTTGTAATAGTGCATTCAGTAGTATTTTAGTAACCATCAGGTCTGAATTTTGTGAGAACTGTTTCATGAAGGCATCTGTTAAAGCTGGCCAAGTTAGAATGATCTTCCGGTCAAGAGCTACCAACCATCTTAATGCTAGCCCTGTGAGGCTCCGTTGAAACAAATGAGCCAGTAATTCATTTCTGACTCCCAATGGCTTTAAGTATCTCATATATGATATGATGTGAGCTTTAAGGCATCCAAATCCATCGTATTTCTCCATTTTCAGAAACTTAAAGTTTGGAGGAAGCTTTTCAGTAGGAGCCCGATACCATTCATTTGCATCGAATGTTCCAGTCTTCATTTTGCGAAGTTCTTCCTTTATCTCTTGAAATTCTTGGTACATGGAGCTTTTCTTCGACTTTTCTGTCTATATCTGCTAATTTTACTAGTACTCTGCTTCGTCCAATACAAAATATTTGGGTGGAACTACCTTTTTGGGTTCCACATTAGATAGACAAAGCTATGTTAGATCTTCCTGTGCTTCTTCCACTTGGGTTGGATTTTTTATTGCTAAAGTCTAAGCCTGATCTTTATCTGTATCTGTGGCTACCTCATTTAACTTTTACTTCCCTAACATGACACCCAGCCTATTCATAATAAGTTCATCTATGTATGCTTTCATCATTTTCTTCATTATTGTTAGAGTCATCGGTGATTCCTTAATGTTCTCTTGATCGAACATAACTTCGTTACGAACTAAACTTTTTTACGGTTTGACCAAAGCTGGTTGAGACCTTTCTAACGCTTGATTTTTGGACTTACCCATAGTTGTGATTTCTCATTGTTTCCTTTCTACCTAAGTACTGAGCTAAGATATGAATTAACCTAAAAAAGCCTAACGGCGCTAGTATCTCAATTATAACAACAACCTCTCACAGGTTTTTCTGCGAGTTTTTATGCGGGCAACATGAGTTTCGACTAGAGAGTAATGGGTATGGCTTAGGTTAGGTTACCTCAGAAAGATATACCTCGTAACACGAAGCTGGTCTTAATGACTAGGCTGAAGCTGTCGTGTATCAACTGCTATATCCCATATGACTTCAGCCGAGAGTCAGTTTACGCAAGCCCATGAGTTTTTTATAGGATGATCATAGAACAATGCATATGCAGATGAATGAGTGCATGAAAATGTGTATATGCTTTTTTTTCAAAATTGTATTCTATACAAGATATTAAAAATATACCCCTAATTATTTTTTCAAATCAAGACTCCTGTAGGTTTTAATTCCCCAGTGGAGTCGCCAGGTGTGGCGTTGTGGTTTTTGCACCCCCTCCCCCTCCCCCCGAGCACGACGTTCTCTCTATTTCTCTCTCTCTCTCTCTTTCCCTCTCCTCTTCGGGGAAAAAGTGTTCGAGTCCGCGCGCTCTGGAGCTCTTGTTGTCTCTTGATTCCTTTCGTTAAGGGGAGAACTTGCTCCTATTTCTATTCCTTTCGATTTGGAGTCGCCACCTGAATTTAAGGGAATCAGGGCTCTATAGTAGAAAAGTTGCTTTTCGACCTCTTTGTGAGAGATTGAACAACATCTTTCCTTTTGACTCGGTCTGCATTTTTTATTAAGAGATTCTAGGTAAGAGGGCCTTATTACGGGTTGGAAAGGTGTTAAGCACCCGACAACCGCCCGACTAAGGCCGGTCTCTACTTCACAATTAGGGGTATTTAGGGTATATCTTCTATAAAACAACAAATATATTGATGATACTCGAAATTCAGTGTATTGATATCAACTTGAAGTACTATATGGACTTGAACAGATTACATGTTGAACAGATTACATGCTGAACCGAGATTTGGGCAAAGGTTAGTTACTATTTCTCAAAAAAATTTAAAGGCTTGATGGTTTAAATTTGGGCAGAGGTTCATTATTATTTCTCTCTAAAACTTCTCATCCCGAGGGCAGCAGGTGGCCCACGAAGAGAATTTCTTTGTTATTCGAAAAGACTTAGAACTAAACTGGTAGACTAGAGATTATAACTTTTCAGCATGTTTGCGTGAAAGAAGTTCTGAACTTAGAAGTTTAAGCCATACTCGAGATTCAGAAGTTTCAAGTATGAAACATGAGCTCTGAATCCATCAATAAGCAAAAGGAAAGGGTCCTATTTATAGGACCCCGGAGGTCTTTTTGAGCGTATCTTGAAGATGCACTGAGAGCCTCGGTTCTCGCACCAAGATCTGACCAAGGCTGTCAGATCTTTGTTAAAGGAGGTTGCCACGTGGCAGACCTTGCTTTAGGTAGTTTAGCTTTTTGTGGGCCCTCTAGGACCTTTCGGACTTGTTTTCGTGTTTTCTACACCTTTCGAGCTCGTTATCGGGAGTTTCTAGAGTTTTCCTAAGAGTTTTCAGGGGTTTCTTAGAGTTCCTGAGGCTCTTGCTCAGGACTTGACCCTCTTTCCTCGTTTTGACTCTTTCGTGACTCCGTTTGAGAGTTCCTAAGGCGGCTCGGGTCTCGACTCTCTTTCCCGGTTTTGACTCTTTCGGGCTCTGTTTTAGACACGTTCAATTTCTTGCTTGGATGTTTTTCAGCTTGTTTTGACATAGTCTCTGAGATGATTTAGGTGAACCAAATTGGGGTGTCTACACTTTGACTTGAAACCTCTCAAGAAGTAATCTTTATATCTTAAGTACTGTCATGGAGTTAGAAATATGCTCACCCAAAGCAAAAGAAAAATTGAAAATATCAATTAATATAGCATAGTCATCAAAAGTTTCATTGTGATCCATCCTAATGGTCTCAAATCGGGTTGTAAGCATTTGAAGCTTAGAAATCTTTACAATCCTAGTACCTTCATGGGTTACNAAAATAGGGGCAGTTTTAAAAGTTAAACGAACAGATTTACAAAATTCAAAATTTAAAAATCTGAGCAACCCGGGTTTTCAAAACAAACGGTTTCAATACCTTTGTTATTCCGGGGGAGAAGAGGGTTAACACCCCATAAGGTTTTTTAAATTTTTCTTTCTTTCTTTCTTAAATATTTTCTTAATATTACTCATAATATTAAGAAAATGGGGGCAAAATGTAAGAGAACCTTTTCAGATTCAGCTTTCTGCTAAAGAGAAAAGAGCTTTTTCCCTTAAGAAAAGAGGTTTTCGAAATGAAAACCAAAACTAAGAAAGGATTCTGAAAGGTAACCAGATAGAATGGAGTAAACAAATAGTTGTTTAGTACTTACAAACAGCTGTCTAGCACTTATGAACAACTGTCACACACTTATAAAGTGAAAGACAGGTGTTCATTATTGATTGGCTAAGAGTTTAATGAGACTTAACGGTAATTTGTATTCTTGATTAACATTCTTCAGTATCATAGAAATTTGATCTTTTCCTGAAGGAAAGTCAATCATTTTCTTGCACTTTGCTCTCCATTTGGCTATGAAGGTAGTGAATGATTCATTGTTTCCTTGTAATAGTGCATTCAGTAGTATTTTAGTAACCATCAGGTCTGAATTTTGTCAGAACTGTTTCATGAAGGCATCTGTTAAAGCTGGCCAAGTCAGAATGATCTTCCGGTCAAGAGCTACCAACCATCTTAATGCTAGCCCTGTGAGGCTCCGTTGAAACAAATGAGCCAGTAATTCATTTCTGACTCCCAATGGCTTTAAGTATCTCATATATGACATGATGTGAGCTTTAGGGCATCCAAATCCATCGTATTTCTCCATTTTCAGAAACTTAAAGTTTAGAGGGAGCTTTTCAGTAGGAGCCCGATACCATTTATTTGCATCGAATGTTCCAGTCTTCATTTTGCGAAGTTCTTCCTTTATCTCCTGAAATTCTTGGTACATGGAGCTTTTCTTCGACTTTTTTATCTATATCTGCTAATTTACTAGTACTCTGCTTCGTCCAATACAAAATATTTGGGTGGAACTACCTTTTTGGGTTCCACATTAGATAGACAAAGCTATGTTAGATCTTCCGGTGCTTCTTCCACTTGGGTTGGATTTTTTATTGCTAAAGTCTAAGCCTGATCTTTATCTGTATCTGTGGCTACTTCATTTAACTTTCACTTCCCTAACATGACACCCAGCCTATTCATAATAAGTTCATCTATGTATGCTTTCATCATTTTCTTCATTATTGTTAGAGTCATCGGTGATTCCTTAATGTTCTCTTGATCGGACATAACTTCGTTACGAACTAACCTTTTTTACGGTTTGACCAAAGCTGGTTGAGACCTTTCTAACGCTTGATTTTTGGACTTACCCATAGTTGTGATTTCTCATTGTTTCCTTTCTACCTAAGTACTGAGCTAAGATATGAATTAACCTAAAAAAGCCTAACGGCGCTAGTATCTTAATTATAACAACCTCTCACAGGTTTTTCTGCGAGTTTTTATGCAGGCAACATTAGTTTCGACTAGAGAGTAATGGGTATGGCTTAGGTTAGGTTACCTCAGAAAGATATACCTCGTAACACGAAGCTGGTCTTAAGGATAGGCTGAAGCTGTCATGTTTCAACTGCTATATCCCATATGACTTCAGCCGAGAGTCAGTCTACGCAATGCATATGCAGATGAATGAGTGCATGAAAATGTGTATATGCTTTTTTTTCAAAATTGTATTCTATACAAGATATTAAAAATATACCCCTAATTATTTTTTCAAATCAAGACTCCTGTAGGTTTTAATTCCCCAGTGGAGTCGCCAGGTGTGGCGTTGTGGTTTTTGCACCCCCTCCCCCTCCCCCCGAGCACGACGTTCTCTCTATTTCTCTCTCTCTCTCTCTTTCCCTCTCCTCTTCGGGGAAAAAGTGTTCGAGTCCGCGCGCTCTGGAGCTCTTGTTGTCTCTTGATTCCTTTCGTTAAGGGGAGAACTTGCTCCTATTTCTATTCCTTTCGATTTGGAGTCGCCACCTGAATTTAAGGGAATCAGGGCTCTATAGTAGAAAAGTTGCTTTTCGACCTCTTTGTGAGAGATTGAACAACATCTTTCCTTTTGACTCGGTCTGCATTTTTATTAAGAGATTCTAGGTAAGAGGGCCTTATTACGGGTTGGGAAGGTGTTAAGCACCCGACAACTGCCCGACTAAAGCCGGTCTCTACTTCACAATTAGGGGTATTTAGGGTATATCTTCTATAAAACAACAAATATATTGATGATACTCGAAATTCAGTGTATTGATATAGACTTGAAGTACTATATGGACTTAAACAGATTACATGTTGAATTTAAAGAGCTTGAAGGTTTTGAGCTTACCTGAGTGCTTCCTGGCTGAACCGAGATTTGGGCAGAGGTTAGTTACTATTTCTCAAAAAAATTTAAAGGCTTGATGGTTTAAATTCGGGCAGAGGTTCATTATTATTTCTCTCTAAAACTTCTCGTCCCGAGGGCAGCAGGTGGCCCACGAAGAGAATTTCTTTGTTTTTCGAAAAGACTTAGAACTAAGCTGGTAGACTAGAGATTATAACTTTTCAGCGTGTTTGCATGAAAGAAGTTCTAAACTTAGAAGTTTAAGCGATACTCGAGATTCAAAAGTTTCAAGTATGAAACATGAGCTCTGAATCCATCAATAAGCAAAAGGGAAGGGTCCTATTTATAGGACCCTGGAGGTCTTTTTGAGCGCATCTTGAAGATGCACTGAGAGCCTCAGTTCTTGCACCAAGATCTGACCAAGGCTGTCAGATCTTTGTTAAAGGAGGTTGCCACGTGGCAGACCTTGCTTTAGGCAGTTTAGCTTTTTATGGGCCCTCTAGGACCTTTCGGACTTGTTTTCGTGTTTTCTACACCTTCCGAGCTCGTTATCGGGAGTTTCTAGAGTTTTCCTAAGAGTTTTCAGGGGTTTCTTAGAGTTCCTGAGGCTCTTGCTCAGGACTTTACCCTCTTTCCTCGTTTTGACTCTTTCGTGACTCCGTTTGAGAGTTCCTAAGGCAGCTCAGGTCTCGACTCTCCTTCCCTGTTTTGACTCTTTCGGGCTCTGTTTTAGACACGTTCAATTTCTTGCTTGGACGTTTTTCAGCTTGTTTTGACATAGTCTCTAAGATGATTTAGGTGAACCAAATTGGGGTGTCTACACTTTGGCTTGAAACCTCTCAAGAAGTAATCTTTATATCTTAAGTACTGTCATGGTGTTAGAAATATGCTCACCCAAAGCAAAAGAAAATTGAAAATATCAATTAATATAGCATAGTCATCAAAAGTTTCATTGTGATCCATCCTAATGGTCTCAAATCGGGTTGTAAGCATTTGAAGCTTAGAAATCTTTACAATCCTAGTACCTTCATGGGTTACGTTTAAAATATCACATGCCTCTTTTGCTGATGTACACAATGATATGCGTCAAAATTCAATAGGTGAAACTGATAGGCTTGAAAAGCACTATTTAATTAAGACTGCAAGTGCACAGTATCTATAGTGTAGATATCGGCAAATACAGGTCAATCCCAGGAGGAGTGGAACAAAAACACACTAATTAATATTTTGAATTAACTAATCAAGAAAGAACTAATTTTTTTTGTAAGAAAAACTGTATTTTGAAAATAATGAAAGCAAAGCTAAAGTATGAAAAACAACCAATTAATTAAAGTGTTAAGGATCCAGGAATCCCTTGTAAAAGTTATTCTATTTATATTCTATCACAAAATATCTGATTTTTGCGGGTAGTACGAGAGTACTTTTGTCTACTACTTTCCCGATGATTTTGCGATAAAGACCCAAAAAGTTATGATCCTAAAAATAATAAGTTTATTTTCGGCATAATGTTGATTTTCTAAGCACTAGATATGCATGACATATTTAGTCAAAGAATAATGTTTAATACAATTAAAATAGGCCATTGAAACAATCATCTAACAATCTAACTATGTAGTAAGCGTGACATAAAACATGAAAGAAAGAATTAGAAGACAAATCAATTAATGAGAAAACCAAACTTCACTTGAACCATGACCCAAATATTTTGTTCAAGAACATAAATAAAATTAAACCCTACAAGTTTATCCCTTCACCCTAACAATAAAGTTAGAACCCCATGGGTTCAAGTAACTCCATTAAAATAATAATAATTATAACATAAGAATAGTTACTGTACTCAGTCTCCGAAATCTGGGCACGAACACGGCTTCTTCTTCCTCCTGCACCTTCAACTCACGAACTTTCACATTTTTTTCTGCTCCCCTTCTCTGTACGTCCTCTTACTGATGCTGCTCTATTTATATCCAACCAGTCGACCTCCCCAAGTTTCCAAGTCCCAGGCATATAAGTTTTGGAAAGGATTGGTTTGGGTGGGACCCACTTAATGATAGAATCGAAAACCAAAATTGAGTTTCCTAATTCTTAGTATATGACTGACGTGGGGTTTTAACTTTGTAAAGAACCCAAAATTGATTTATATATGTTTACTTGATGGGGCCTACTAAGACTTCCAAACTAAAACTTAAATTTATATTTGTGCCACAAGTATTTTGAGTGGGGTCAACTTACTAGAAACAAGTAAGAAATCAAATTTGATTTCTATACGTATTAGAGGTGTAATTTGATAGAGTTGGGTTAATTTTGGGAAACTGGGATGATGATGTCACGATGACATCATCATAGGGACTTATTTTAGTTCTTTAGTTTCTTTTTTATCTCTACTGTTTAAACATTCAACCTCCAACAGTTGACCACGCTTTGATTCTACAAATGGAGTACGTGTATGTATTCATTTGATGGCTCTAATACCATGTTGTGAGTGTACTACGAACTTCGCCACAAGGTATAATCTGCCGGCTTTACCGTATTTTGCCCACTCCACTTATATTCCTTGCACACAACCAAAATATACTTAATTAATTCAAATAAAATAAAATAATTAACTAACTAATATAAATATAGGCTACTAAATGTAATATATATGAGCTTATCAAATACCCCCCAACTTATATTTTGCTAGTCCTCGAACAAAACAAAATAAAACTAAACCTAATGAGAGCAATAAAATCCTAACTCACTTTCACAGGAATCGCGATTGCACTTAGCATTTGCAACAAGCCGTTAAACCCCTAGGTTACCCCTAGTGGACGAGTGTTGTCTCGTGAGGGTTTGCAGTGAATATACCCACAAAATTCGACTCTAACTTTAGAAAATCCAGGGTTAAAGAGTAATTCTCATTTTCTTCTCAGAAAGTTTTCGTCAGTTTAAATGCAAGAATTTAGAAACCTTTTCAGTCACTCTTGTTATTTTAGCAAGTTAATAAAAGCAAATTAGAGTTCAAAATACTATCCGAATACTATAAACCCTTCACAAATACTCAAGTCTAAGAGTGTGTGTATATAATTGTAGCCAACAAAAGTGCAGTTCCAGTGCCGATGAAAATACAACCTAGATCACTTTTCTAATACATTTCGCCTCAACTTCAGCCTCACAGTCATACTCTCAGAAATAAATCACTCAAAAATTTTTCACTCTCATATGTGAGTATGAATCAAGCACAAAACAAAAGACTCACATATATTTTAAAGAACGGACTAGTTTCAGAGGACTAATCTCGTAGAAAAGAATATCAACCACTACACTAAGGATGGGGATGCTTACTCAACTTCTCACCTGATCAACAATCTAACCTCTCTTTTCCTAGGATCCAATAGGTTTTTTTTTAATGAGATGAAGGTGAGATGGAAATGGTAAATGGGTGTAAGGTTTCAGAGAAGATAGGGGCCTTGAATTGGACACTTCTTAGATAGGCACATCTTCACTCTTTTTTTCATTTATTCTTTGACTTGAACCATTTTGAATTTGACTCCTTCCTTTCTGCATATTTTCTTTCAATTTTTCTCGAAGAAGCATAATCACTATTATTTTGTAAAACATGCTTTTAATACAGCTCAAATGAAGAGATATACTGAATTAGAATACATTCCTTCTCTTTCATTTGATCATCCCTATTCACTTCTCATAAACAATAAATTGAAGGTTTGTATGGTGTAGAAGTGATGAAGTGATTTTAAGATGGATAAGAATTCACCTACTTTCATCTACCAAGTCAAGAGAGGTAAGTCATGTATCATTTCAAACTACAAGACTGAGTTTTCCAATTCTAATGTCACCCTAAGTGGTTGACAAAATTGAGGCACTCATAAGATCAAAGTGAGTGCTAAAACTACGAAAGGTTGAGTAGCTCTTCATTCTACTCGGAGTTGATGCAGAAGAGATCACTCTACGGACATGAAAGCTCAGAAACTCACATAGGACTAAGTCTCCACTAATGATTATTCCAGATTTCTCAGCCGTGGTTACTCTTTACTTAAACTACACTCTTACGGCTATACGCAAGAATTTCTCTAAGACTTAAGATTTTTGTAAAGCTTTTAGTAAGGGATAGTATAACAAACTAGAATTTTAAAATTTATTAACAAGCTAAAATTCCTCAATTAACTTCATAAGCTCCTAACTTTAAAGCATCAATCTTTAGAATACTAATTTTTATTATTGAATAGGACTTTTACCACAAAACCCTAAAATTTGCAGAAGCTGGAGTGTGTTTTTTTAAAAAAAAAACTACTAAACTGCATCTCATTTTCATTTGAAATCCCCACTCCCCAACCTAAATCAAACATTGTCCTCAATGTTGAGAATATGATACCACAGTAACCCATGTTACACAGAAGACATAATAAAAGTGCAGGAATAAGAGAGTGTACCTGATGAGCAATGCAAGGTATGAAAATAGCATTCCCTGTAATAAGATAGGACAATGATATATATGCAAAAGGTACATGTAACATCCTAAAACCTAGAAAAGAAAAGAAAAACAAAAACTACTAATATACAGTAAACAAGACCCAATATATTCTCAATCTTGGTAAATAAGGTTCTGGAGAATAACAGTCTCCACTTCCATATCCCTAAGTTCAAAAAATAGTTTGACTCTCTGGCCATTTACTTTAAAAATATTACCATTTTTTGATCCTAAAGTTCAACAGCTCTATGAGGAAATACATCTTTGACATAGTATGGGCCAGTCCAACGAGATCTCAATTTACCAAGGAATAGATGCAACCTAGAGTTATATAAAAGAACTTTCTGGCCCGGTTCAAACGACTTACGAAGAATCGATTTGTCGNGGAATAGATGCAACCTAGAGTTATATAAAAGAACTTTCTGGCCCGGTTCAAACGACTTACGAAGAATCGATTTGTCGTGGAACACCTTAGTCTTTTGTTTATATATTTTTGCATTTTCATAAACATCATTCCTGATTTCTTCCAACTTATTGAGTTGAAGTTTACGGTGATTCCCAGCTGTAGGAAGGTCGAAATTAAATTCTTTAATTGCCTAATAGGCTCTATGTTCCAACTCTACTAGTAGGTGACAAGCTTTCCTATAGACAAGTCTGTATGGAGACATAGGGTGTAGATACTTTATGAGTGATGGAGTACTTACGAAGGAGAGCATCGAAAGATCGATTACAAAAATGGGTACCTCCATCACTTATAATAGCCCTAGGAGTGCCAAACCGAGCAAAGATAAACTCTTTAATGAACTTAATCACCACGTGGCGATCATTAGTCTTGGTTGGTATGGCTTCCACCCACTTAGAAACATAATCCACCGCTAATAAAATGTAAAAGTTACCAAACGAATTTAGGAAGGGACCCATGAAATCTATACCCCACACATCAAATATTTCCACAATTAAGATGGGGTTTAAAGGTATCATGTTATGACGAGAAATCTTTCCTAATTCTTGGCACCTCTCATAACTCTGGCAAAATTTATAAGAATCACGAAAAATGGTAGGCCAGTAAAATTCACACTGCAAAATCTTTGCAGCGGTCTTTTTAGCACTAAAATGGCCCCCACAAGCATAAGAATGACAAAAAGATATGACACAATGAAACTCAGCCTCAGGGACACATCTACGAATGATCTGATTAGGGCAATACTTAAATAAGTATGGATCATCCCAAAAGAATTATTTTACCTAGCTAAAAATTTTGACTTATCTTGTTTAGATCAATGCTCAGGCATTTGGCCTGTCACAAGATAGTTAACAATATCGGCATACCAAGGCAATTGGGAAACAACAAGGAGTTGTTCGTCAGGGAATGCTTCAAGCACAGGTTGGACATCATTAGAAGACTCTAAAATGATCCTAGAAAGGTGGTCTGCTATAACATTCTCGGAACCTTTCTTGTCCCGAATCTCTAAGTCGAACTTTTGGAGCAATAAAATCTATCTAATCAACCTTGGTTTAGCATCCTTCTTAGAAAGAAGATACTTGAGTGCAACATGATCAGAGAATATAATGATCTTAGATCCTATGAGGTAGGGTCTAAATTTTTCTAAAGCAAACACAACTGCAAGAAGTCCTTTTTCAGTGGTTGAATAATTCAGTTGTGCATCATTTAAGGTCTTACTAGCATAGTAGATCACGTGAAGTAACCTATTATTCCATTGTCCTAAAATAGCTCCAATCGCGTAATCGGATGCATCACACATAATTTCAAAGGGGGCACTCCAATCAGGCGGTTGGATGATGGGGGCAGAAGTCAACAAACATTTTAGCTTCTCAAAAGCTTCAAGACATGCATCATCAAAGACAATAGTAGCTTCCTTTGCAAGTATGTTGCATAGAGGTCGAGAGATTTTATTGAAGTCCTTAATGAAACGTCGATAAAACCCAGCGTGGCCTAAGAATGACCTAATCTCTCTAACAATGCGTGGAGCTTTTAAGTTTGCTATTAGGTCAACTTTAGCCTTATCAACTTCAATACCTTTAGTAGAAATGACATGTCCTAAAACTATCCCTGACCGAACCATAAAGTGACATTTTTCCCAATTTAGAACAAGGTTCTTCTCCTTACATCTAAC
>MVGT01001842.1:15000-17285 GCA_002174775.1 Macleaya cordata | reverse complement strand
AATAGGAATCAATTTCAGAGAAACCTAGAGAATTTAGAGTTTTAGAAGTAAAACTCAAGAATTAGTTAAAACGAGATTTAGGAATTAAATTGTGAACCAGCATATTCTGATTGACATATGATCATGCTGGGTACAAGATATTAGAGAGAAAGTTTATTTTGTTGTTTTATTAGAGTTTTTTATTTTAATATTTTTAATATAAAATATATTTTTTTAATAAAAAGGTAGTGAGGCTATCCCCAATCAAAATGGTGGTTAAAGGTTGGTTAACTGAAGTTAGGTCATAAGCAATAAAAAATGGTAGTGTAGATAACAATGGTCTTTAAAAAGGTTCATGATATCTACCGCATAGGCACCCGATAAGGGCCTTTGTATTGTCTGGACTCATAGAGAATGCGTTTAACTTGTTTTAAAAAACCAACTCACATCTAACTCTAGCCAGCAACCGAACAGATGCCTTTTTATAATAAAAAAACATAAACTTTGTATTGTCTGGACTCATAGAGTATGCACAACCAATTTTTTTTTAAAAAATAATTTTGTATTTTTGGTCTTCTCTATAATGTTTTACTTTCTTTTGTTCCAATTTTTTTTCTTTTTTTGATGTTTTGATGACCGGCCTTCCCCAAACTCGTTTTGTGAAAAAAAAAAAAAAGTTTCCTCCATTAATGATGAAGTTTATTTCAAACTATATATATAAGACTCCCAAATGTGAGATTCAATGTTTGAAATGTTTGAGTCGAATGAAGTTGAATGTACTCGGTGTTGTGATACCGAATAAGTTAGTGGAAAAATTCATTAGATTGGTGACGGGAGAATGAAATTGTTAAACAATAGAAAGACTGTGCTCCACCCCGGTGAACTCATGCGGTTCCGATGTGCCCAGAGGCTAGAGGCGAATCCGTTCACGGTCCGTAAGACCAACACCATTCGAAGGTGGGTGGCCTGCCCCGCCTAAAATAGTCATGTTTGACTGGGCTTTCACACATTTGCTCACTTACGCTGTCCTCCCTCAGCTCACCCTAGCCCCGGGTACATCGTCTCCAAGGCTTCACACCAAGTCTTCACTGACATAATATGCATGCTTGAGTAGGGTCAGGCAGAACCGTTGTTGCCTGATGGGAACTTCCCCCATATTGCTATCAATGTCTTCATGTCGCACGACCTCTTAACATTACACCACTGAATCCCCAATCCTTTGCTTGCTGTGCAGTGACAGTACCAATATCCACTAATCGTTGTTTCCAGATACGGTTGCCGGTTGACATCTCTTCTGATTCGTCGATACGAGAAGCAAATTGTTGTGTGGAGGAATCAATATCTCGACATGAGCCAAGAGGCAGATCTTGTGCCACTCCACCTGGTCGTATGAAACTGGCATGCATCCTGGCTCCCGGGACTCTTTCATGGAATTCCAACAATTTCTCCCGCTCCTCAGAAGCCCACAGGGACGGAGTTGATGCTCCCACATCCATAGCATGAGTAGTTGAAGCAAGTGAATGATTTGAAATTCGAGTTATTTCACGGAATGACACTCGTATATATTGAGCTCGTAATGGTACCTCGCAATTCAAAAGTCTCTCTACGGCTGAAGAATGAGCGTGTTCTTGGGCCATCGTAGAAACATAGATAGGGTCGACGACGGAACGAACAACGAAACTTTACGACAGCTTTTTTGTACACGTTCACTTGCATCACATACACAAGTGCTCTCTGAACCGTGCAATAAGGTTACCCATAACACGGCTCTCCCACTTGAGTTACCTTAGCCCCAGGCCATGCTATTCAATGATATTGGAAAAATGGCAGCGTAACGTAACAACTAGTATTGAAAGCTGGTCCGCCTTTTGAGGGAGGGAAAGCGTTTCAATAGGAGCCCTACTTCCTTCAGTCGCAAACCCATTTCTTAGTCACCGGGCGGAGCGCACCTTTGGTACTTCAGTAGGGCGAGCTGTTTGATAGTGACTTCTTTCTTAGGGTAGGGCGACGAAAGGCTACTTCAATCTAGGAAACAGCAAAGCCTACTCTACGTTGTACTTGAAAGCCAGAACTATACCCCCAAACTATACCCCCAAACTATACGCAGGCCAACAAGCAACTGAAATCTTGGCTTAAACATGATGGGGGCCCTATACTAAGAAGGGGCCCCAGTATGTTGTTGCTTGCCCCTTGTTGGTTTATGATAGGGAGCGCCCCGCCTATTACTATAAGTGAATGGGGGTCGCCTTTGGAAGCGTTCGCCTGCAAGATACGGCCAAAAAGCCGTATCGCGCAAGGCGCTTAGC
>MVGT01001842.1:0-12500 GCA_002174775.1 Macleaya cordata | reverse complement strand
TCTACCTGGCGCTGGCGTGCCGCCTTGCATGCAAGCGAAGCGCTATTGGCGGCAATAAATAGCTCACTGAGCGATGATTGATGCAGCCCTCTAGTGTAGGCAGTGCCCTCGATTGTTCCAGAGAGAAGGATCATGGCGCCCCAGAACCGTGACATCCAGCAGCAGCATCTCCTTGCGTGCGAGAGACTTCTATGCCAGCCGTTATTCCCGGCTCTGTTATGAAAGAAAGCGGCAGCTAAAGCAAATCTAAAGCTTAGTTGCTTTTTGCTTCTGATTCTTAGCCAACCAACCACTTGGTACCAAGCAACCGGTTAGCTGTTGCGCTTTCAAAGTAGAAGAGTGGTCTCTTAGAAGTGGTAGTGTAAGAAGCGCGCTATCCTCTTTGTCTTGAAAGAAAGTGAGTAAGCGTAGCGAAGCGTATACGTTAGGTAAGTAAGCGGCGTAATAAGCCGGCCTTTTAAGAAAGAAAGTAAGAAAGTCCCCAATTGAACTAGAAAGAAAAACAAGTAATCGGACTTGTCCCGGAATAGAACATATGATTGAATGAAGTGGCTGGCGTGGCGAGAAAAAGAAGTGGTTGGTCCCATGCACCATGCCTGCTGCCTGCTCTTGTCATGCAGGCTCCCCACGCTGAATAACATGGGGGCTGTTTGCCTTTGGCAAAGATGGGGAACACCTGCTCGCTTACCCCTCTCTTCCTATGGACGACCAAAAGCAGGGTGCTCCCTATTACTCATCTAGAGGGCGTATAAGACTGGATTTGCGGCCGTCAAGGTCTGTATAAGCGATCAAATTGGCGCCCTTGTACCTGTTCTAGTTCTGGCAGGGCTCCTGTTCCATCTAAGCGGGAGTAGGGTTCGACTGAAGGAAGGACAACCGTTTAGAATGCAAGGCGTGTGTGGAAGCAAGTAGGCAGGAATGAAGGCTGCGAACGATACACTTTATTTACCACCTGGTGTAGTGGTGCTTCAACCACATAAATCAGGAATATAGAAATCTAAATTCGATGAGAAAGAGATATAAAAAAGATCCAAAGATTCAGTTATATATGAGGAAGCCTGCCTATCACTACAAGCCGGAATTAGACCGGCTAAGCGCACNTCGGCGGAAACAAACCGTACCTGGCTGGACCGGGCTCGGACAGAGCATTCGACTCCCCACCTTCTCATCTATCTATGTTTGCTGTGTGCACCGGATGGCGAAACGACGAACTTCCCCTCTCTCTCCATTGAAAGGTAAGGGCCACTCCCTATCTCCTGCCTCTGCCGCTACTGATTCGAATCCCCCGGCATCGACTTCTCTAGTTTCCCGCTCTCCCACCTACGGGAGACGCAGAGGTATCCGCCTCCCCCTTATTCCCAGCTTTGGACTCACTTTTGAATTACGAAGCATCGACAGGAGCAGCACCAACCGGGGAACCTGATATTGCATCCGATCCTAGCGATCTCAATTCATCAAATCCATCTTCGGGATCCGATCCATCAGCATCTCATGCACCTGCATCTCCTCCTGCTCCAGCTGGCAAGGCACCAGAAGCAGAACTTAACACGGATCGGGGAAGGAAAAAACAACGGGTTCAGTGGGAGGTCCCGTCGCTGCTCCCTACTTCCTGTTGATAGCTGCTTCCGCGGATGGCCTCGGTTCGAATGATGCCTCTATGGTTGATGGCAATGAGTGATATCCTGGTCCCCACCACAGGTTCCGATGATTCCCCTTCTCTTGCTTCCACTAGATCGGACGAAAGGAGTAGCCGGGCCGATTAAGCTGATTCCTTTATCTAAGTACTTGCAAGCAAGCGACGGTTCAGAAGAAAGAGCTGGGGAAGGAGATGCTTAGATGGAGATGGAGACAAAGGGAACGGAGGTGGGGCTTAGTTCCGCCTCTTTGGATGGCAACATCGAGAGGATATAAGTACCGGTTACAAGCTATCGGAGCAAGGGACGGACCAGGAACAATACCGGTCCGGGATGGAGCATGGATGGATAGAATCCCCCGCATCCACCCCAGGTTACGATCGATGGAATCTCCTGCATCTAGCGTGTTCAAATTCGCGTGCGTGCTGGGGAAGAGGGATCGGATTGGAAGCCAACGGACCTAACCTCGAGCCACGGATTGAGGGAGAGCAGGGGATCGGTAAAGAGATGGATTTCTCCACTGCTTTCATCGGAAGGAGATCGACAGGGGAAAGCACACCGAGCCAAGCTAATCGCCTAGGAATAGATAGTAAGGGCGACCTTTCTATGAGAGTACTTTTTGGCTGAGCCCTATCTTGCTGGTTCGAGCATTGGATCCAGCATTGGGAGCAAGGGAATGAGGGAGAGAAGGTGCGAGCTGCTTGCTGGAAGCAGTTTAACTCGGAGAAACGAGACCAAGAGAGGAAAGCGTTCATTTGCTCCATTTGATGGATTGCCAGGAGAACCATTGGCTGAAGGCACAGGAGAGATAGATGCAGGAGAGGAAGGTTCCGCTTCACCGGCAGCTAGGGATCGGAATGGCACTCCTTTATTATTTACGTCATTTCTTTCGAAAGCTAACGAGCTACCTCCTAGCTGCATAAACCCTGAAGAGGGGAAGTAGCTCCCTGCCTATAACTCCTATTCATGAACCCGCGGGAATAAGGCCCTTCTCTGCCCTGGATTCATCTCAATGTTGCCATCCACAGAAACGGATATGGACCACCGCTCAACCAAGGCTTTCTTCCAATGCTTCTGACCAGGGCTACCCATCTCTTTCTAGGTTCTCTGATCGGGCTCCAGTTCCTCTTCCTTCTCCAGAGGAGGGCAATCCGATACAGCATTCGGCCTCCTTGGATCTGGCCGCCAGAACAAGGACGAGAACGAGACCTCGATTTCTATGGTACTTGGGAATGCAGTAAGGGTCCCAGGCGAAGCCGATCGGGAAGAGGGCTTGCCTTCCCCCGGGGTGGGCCGGTATCTGTTATAAGTATTAACAAGCGAGGCGATGGAAAGGGTTGGGCGGGTTGAATGATGGCAACTTTCTAATCAGTAGATAATAGCGGAAGCGGAAATGGAGAACGAGGCCCGTGCCGCTGCATTCTTGAGTTTTAGAGCTCTCCCACTGAAGGTGTTGCTCAGAAGACAGACTCAGGCTTACAAGGAGATTGAAGCCATTATTCCCACCTCCGGCTTTGTTCCTCCCGCCTCTGCCTCTATGGGTGAACCCTCTGTCTATTCCCTTGCTTCGAGGTCAACTAAGTCCACGCAATAAACTGGCTTGATCGTTGGGGAGGGTGGGGAACTACATCTCGATTGACTGTTGGTGGATCCACTTCCTACTTCGATGCTGATGGGTAGGATGCAACTAAAACTGAGACTGATTCAAGGTTCCCCTCCTTCTTTCGCGGCAGATCTTGGACTGGGCGAAGGGAAGCTGGAATAGGATAGGATGCTGGCTTTCGAATAGGCTATCTGAGTGGGTGGAAGGCCGGGCAAGATGCTTTCTATACTGCTACCGGTGCTGAAGTAACTGCCTCCGCCTCTGTTCCAATCTGTGCTCAAGCTGCTTCAATTGATAATCCTTCTCTCCATGGGAGGTAAATACGCACTTGTTCCATAGTACGTACGATGCATGCATGTGTCGCAAATGATCACATATGAATTGATCGATGCAAATTGCGTTGATTCGTTTTGATGCAGCGTGGTGGAGGGTCGTTTCGATAGATGCATAATCTAATATACGGGAAAGACCATTTATCTCTCGTGAATCGAGCATACCAAATGCATCAAATGCACTGGAACATACGCCCAGAGCAATAACAATTATGATGTGCGCGTGTTCACGTGTGTGTTCTGATGTGTGATCTGGCCCAGGTTCGACTACAAAAGGATGGGGCCGGTTCGAGGAAGTGATTCTCCAATCGCGCACCCATTATTTTACTTTGTCCAGCATCCCGCAGTTCTACGAAGCTTACTCGATCAATTGGTTGGTCAACCCGAGCCGTTGAACGAAGAGCTTTGAAGGCGTAGTTGGTGCTTGAGAACAAGGATTGGAATCCACAACTTAGCTTCTTTCGGGCCGGCATCACCAGTCAAGGCTGAGGGCGAGGGATCTCAGTCAATGGATTCCCCATCCTCTTCTCTAGTGCTTTCGTCCGTTTGAAGGGCTTCAAAACAAACTCTTTATCCTGTGCTTCCCTCTGCTCCCAGGTGCCAGTAACCAGGATTGGAATCAGTTGAGTTTGCCTCGGGTCGGGTAAAGGAGCCTCGAATACAGCTTCCTGCTTCCAATGGGTAGTTGGGCTTTGATACAGCTTTTGGTGAACGAAGAGACATGGATGTGCATTTAGTCGGAGGAACGGGAACAAGAGAGTTTGAGGCGGCCTTAGAAGGTCTTACTTCGGGCTGGCTCGCCGCGGGTAAGCTTTTACTTGGTGCTCTGGTCCCTTTGATCCACTCGATTGAAATGCTTCGGACGATGATGGCAGGGGAGAGAAATCCCAATATTGATAAGCTACAGGGGTGGGCTTAGCATGCTTTGAACCAGAGAGTGAAAGGCTAGCTTCAGAAGAGAAAGAATTGGTTTGCCTTGAGGCGGAGGGACAAACATCGGAATAAGGACTTGGAAAGATAGATGGATAGGGAGACCTTGACCAAAGAGATTTAGATGCATAGCTGGGCGGGCCTCCGATTCTGGTTGTTCAGATGCTGCTCACTCGCTTCCAGCGCTTAGCTAAGGAACACTCAATGGAGACGACGCATTCTAGGTTCGAACTTCCGTACGGTTGCTTCCAGCCACTTGGTTCAGCCTCACTTCCTTCCCTTTCGCCTGTTCCCTCCGCTACTGGGTCCGGTGGAGTGGATAGCAATGGACCGGGAGAACCAGAGTTGGGAGGTTCTTACCTGCCATCGCTAGGATCGGAACAAAGAGAATGAGTGGAAGGGGACCTGGAATGACTCGTTCTTGGGTCACTACCCGGTGGTGAAGGGGATTAAAATGGGAACCCTACCTTTAACTGTTAGATGCATTCGATGATTCCGCTTCTTATTTCATTCCGGCTTGTAGTGCGCTTTACGTGAATTGGCCTATATAGTTGCAGGGGTTCTTTCGTTAGTTCGATGCCGATTCGTAACCATTGGTTCCTGGGAAAGAGGGATCACTAGCGGAGGTTGGCTCGCACTTAGATGTTCAATACCCCCCCCCTCCCCCCCCTTACTCCATAGGGCCCCAACCAAATTATGGTGAATGAGCTGGTCGTTGCTTGGGTTTCCCCTTCCTCAGAGGAAAGCTTGGAGGAATAAGATGGATCGGATCTACCCATTTCGGATGCAGCTTCTCCGGATGGAGGTTATTCCCCGCTAGAATGGGATTAGTCGGTGCCAGGTGGATTGGAATGCTTTGATTGATGGCCAGGAAAGGGAGACATAGGAGGTGGCGATTCAAGATGTTAGTTCGCACTGGCTCGTACCACCTTGAATTGCAGTCGGCCTTGAAGGCTCGGCGGAGGAAAGGACCAGGGATCGCTTCCTTTCATGGGTTCGCCTCCTTGGCTCGTTGATGGCTTTCTTCCTTCCGCCTTTAGAGAAGGAGTAGAAGGTGGAGTTGAGGACGGAAAGTCAGTCGGAGGGTACTGGAGAGGAAGAAAGGAGTTCAATAGATGCCGCTAGAGGTGGACTTGAAGAGAGACAAGGAGAAGCTTAGCTGCTTGGAGCAGGATCACTTGATTGGGAACAATAGAGAGATGCAGAGATAAAGGCTTATATTGCTCCCTTGCCTGGGCCGGGTCAGGAGAGAGATTTGATGCTTCGTAGCTTCCATCGGATAGAGGAATAGCAGTATTGCCGGGTTCCCCACCTCCCAGTAGAAGTGTTGCTATTTGTATGTTCAAGCATTGGATTCCATTAGAGCGAGCCCTGGGATTACTCCTGGAACGTTCAGAGCCTGGGTCTGGTGATGCTGGAAGAGATGGCTTCGGTTCAGCTTCGTTAGCTGGCAATGCATCGGATAAGAGATATGCAGGAGATGGAGCTTCAAATGCTGCTAATGGTTCCGGTGGAGCTGATTCCTTTAGATACGTAATTATGAANACATACCAACCACGCCCCTTCCCTTTCTCTAATCATAAAGCCCCCTGATCCTTTTCTTTGTCTTTCATCCCTCCGTCCCGTTCTTTCTAATTCAACAAACAAAATAGGGGCGAAGCGCCCGTTTGAAGTGGCGAAGGTTAGACCTGAGAAAGGACGAAAGAAAGTACGTTAAGGTTACGAAGTCACTTAGTCGAACTATAAAGAAAGGGAGGCTAAGGTTACGAAGTTAAGGTCAGCTGGTTAAGGAAAGCTCAGGTTATGAAATCGCTTAGCCGTTAATTAATTAATAAATTAATTAAGTAGTAGTGAGGCGTCGGTACGGAGTTGCGTCAGCTGTGGATATAGACTAGGCTAAGGGACGGACTTCATCTCTTCTATTCTTTTCACTTACACCTTACACTTCTGCTGAGTCTAATGAGGCTCAGGTGCGGAGCCTTCCACTGTGGACCGAGACTACGCAAAGGTAGAACACCACAGAAACTTCGCTGACTTTCTCATAAACCTTAATTTCGCTACGCTCAATAAGAACCCGGAATAGCAGAAATCTGTTCGTGTTCCGCTTCCCAAGTCAGTCGTCTTTGCCCAAGTGTGAACTGCAGATGACTCTCCAGTGGTTCCATTCCTTCTGACTTCTGGGTCAACCCAACCCAGCAAAGCCTACTCTACGTTGTACTTGAAAGCTAGAACTATACTAGGGCTGAAAGCAATTTCAATCTTGGCTTAAACAACCAAGAAAACATATGCGGCAGCCCATCTATTAGTAAGGGGCTTTCGCGGCTCAGCCGTTGCTTGTTTCCTTCGTAATGGGAGGCGCTCAGGAGTTCCTTGTTCTTCCGACGGGAACTAATATCTTCCCAGGTCCCCTGATCCTAGTGATCATCTTCTCAATCGAGTCCGATGCTTCGAACTAAGAAAAACCATGTCCTCTTTCTCTCTCTTCCGAACCTATTCTTTCTTCCCCTGGTGATGGAACATCTTCCCCAATGGCAGAAGCAGCACCATCGAATGCACTCCCTAGCAACCCTCTTTGGCGAGAACCTGTCCTCAGAACCTCTCATTGATTTGAATCCAAGTGCATGGAACCGCATCAACAGCCAATGAACCTCCACCCGGTAGCGGCATCAGAACCATATCTCCCATCTCCATTTGCAGTACCTGGGATCAGAACTCCACCTTCCAATGCAATAGCCCTTAGGCAAGCATTCGAGTCCCCATCTCTGGATATCAACTCCAAGGAGCCATTTAGGTGAATCCCTAGCATTCGAAGTTCCGAGGAGGAAAGGGCTTTCGACAGAAGCTAGGGCCGGGAGGGAAGAACGCGGGGAGATGTGGAGCACTAAAGTCGGCGGAAACAAACCGTACCTGGCTGGACCGGGCTCGGACAGAGCATTCGACTCCCCACCTTCTCATCTATCTATGTTTGCTGTGTGCACCGGATGGCGAAACGACGAACTTCCCCTCTCTCTCCATTGAAAGGTAAGGGCCACTCCCTATCTCCTGCCTCTGCCGCTACTGATTCGAATCCCCCGGCATCGACTTCTCTAGTTTCCCGCTCTCCCACCTACGGGAGACGCAGAGGTATCCGCCTCCCCCTTATTCCCAGCTTTGGACTCACTTTTGAATTACGAAGCATCGACAGGAGCAGCACCAACCGGGGAACCTGATATTGCATCCGATCCTAGCGATCTCAATTCATCAAATCCATCTTCGGGATCCGATCCATCAGCATCTCATGCACCTGCATCTCCTCCTGCTCCAGCTGGCAAGGCACCAGAAGCAGAACTTAACACGGATCGGGGAAGGAAAAAACAACGGGTTCAGTGGGAGGTCCCGTCGCTGCTCCCTACTTCCTGTTGATAGCTGCTTCCGCGGATGGCCTCGGTTCGAATGATGCCTCTATGGTTGATGGCAATGAGTGATATCCTGGTCCCCACCACAGGTTCCGATGATTCCCCTTCTCTTGCTTCCACTAGATCGGACGAAAGGAGTAGCCGGGCCGATTAAGCTGATTCCTTTATCTAAGTACTTGCAAGCAAGCGACGGTTCAGAAGAAAGAGCTGGGGAAGGAGATGCTTAGATGGAGATGGAGACAAAGGGAACGGAGGTGGGGCTTAGTTCCGCCTCTTTGGATGGCAACATCGAGAGGATATAAGTACCGGTTACAAGCTATCGGAGCAAGGGACGGACCAGGAACAATACCGGTCCGGGATGGAGCATGGATGGATAGAATCCCCCGCATCCACCCCAGGTTACGATCGATGGAATCTCCTGCATCTAGCGTGTTCAAATTCGCGTGCGTGCTGGGGAAGAGGGATCGGATTGGAAGCCAACGGACCTAACCTCGAGCCACGGATTGAGGGAGAGCAGGGGATCGGTAAAGAGATGGATTTCTCCACTGCTTTCATCGGAAGGAGATCGACAGGGGAAAGCACACCGAGCCAAGCTAATCGCCTAGGAATAGATAGTAAGGGCGACCTTTCTATGAGAGTACTTTTTGGCTGAGCCCTATCTTGCTGGTTCGAGCATTGGATCCAGCATTGGGAGCAAGGGAATGAGGGAGAGA
Source organism: Macleaya cordata (assembly GCA_002174775.1). NCBI lineage: Eukaryota > Viridiplantae > Streptophyta > Magnoliopsida > Ranunculales > Papaveraceae > Macleaya > Macleaya cordata. The sequence continues at coordinate 3,893 of MVGT01001842.1, read as the reverse complement.
AGGTGCGAGCTGCTTGCTGGAAGCAGTTTAACTCGGAGAAACGAGACCAAGAGAGGAAAGCGTTCATTTGCTCCATTTGATGGATTGCCAGGAGAACCATTGGCTGAAGGCACAGGAGAGATAGATGCAGGAGAGGAAGGTTCCGCTTCACCGGCAGCTAGGGATCGGAATGGCACTCCTTTATTATTTACGTCATTTCTTTCGAAAGCTAACGAGCTACCTCCTAGCTGCATAAACCCTGAAGAGGGGAAGTAGCTCCCTGCCTATAACTCCTATTCATGAACCCGCGGGAATAAGGCCCTTCTCTGCCCTGGATTCATCTCAATGTTGCCATCCACAGAAACGGATATGGACCACCGCTCAACCAAGGCTTTCTTCCAATGCTTCTGACCAGGGCTACCCATCTCTTTCTAGGTTCTCTGATCGGGCTCCAGTTCCTCTTCCTTCTCCAGAGGAGGGCAATCCGATACAGCATTCGGCCTCCTTGGATCTGGCCGCCAGAACAAGGACGAGAACGAGACCTCGATTTCTATGGTACTTGGGAATGCAGTAAGGGTCCCAGGCGAAGCCGATCGGGAAGAGGGCTTGCCTTCCCCCGGGGTGGGCCGGTATCTGTTATAAGTATTAACAAGCGAGGCGATGGAAAGGGTTGGGCGGGTTGAATGATGGCAACTTTCTAATCAGTAGATAATAGCGGAAGCGGAAATGGAGAACGAGGCCCGTGCCGCTGCATTCTTGAGTTTTAGAGCTCTCCCACTGAAGGTGTTGCTCAGAAGACAGACTCAGGCTTACAAGGAGATTGAAGCCATTATTCCCACCTCCGGCTTTGTTCCTCCCGCCTCTGCCTCTATGGGTGAACCCTCTGTCTATTCCCTTGCTTCGAGGTCAACTAAGTCCACGCAATAAACTGGCTTGATCGTTGGGGAGGGTGGGGAACTACATCTCGATTGACTGTTGGTGGATCCACTTCCTACTTCGATGCTGATGGGTAGGATGCAACTAAAACTGAGACTGATTCAAGGTTCCCCTCCTTCTTTCGCGGCAGATCTTGGACTGGGCGAAGGGAAGCTGGAATAGGATAGGATGCTGGCTTTCGAATAGGCTATCTGAGTGGGTGGAAGGCCGGGCAAGATGCTTTCTATACTGCTACCGGTGCTGAAGTAACTGCCTCCGCCTCTGTTCCAATCTGTGCTCAAGCTGCTTCAATTGATAATCCTTCTCTCCATGGGAGGTAAATACGCACTTGTTCCATAGTACGTACGATGCATGCATGTGTCGCAAATGATCACATATGAATTGATCGATGCAAATTGCGTTGATTCGTTTTGATGCAGCGTGGTGGAGGGTCGTTTCGATAGATGCATAATCTAATATACGGGAAAGACCATTTATCTCTCGTGAATCGAGCATACCAAATGCATCAAATGCACTGGAACATACGCCCAGAGCAATAACAATTATGATGTGCGCGTGTTCACGTGTGTGTTCTGATGTGTGATCTGGCCCAGGTTCGACTACAAAAGGATGGGGCCGGTTCGAGGAAGTGATTCTCCAATCGCGCACCCATTATTTTACTTTGTCCAGCATCCCGCAGTTCTACGAAGCTTACTCGATCAATTGGTTGGTCAACCCGAGCCGTTGAACGAAGAGCTTTGAAGGCGTAGTTGGTGCTTGAGAACAAGGATTGGAATCCACAACTTAGCTTCTTTCGGGCCGGCATCACCAGTCAAGGCTGAGGGCGAGGGATCTCAGTCAATGGATTCCCCATCCTCTTCTCTAGTGCTTTCGTCCGTTTGAAGGGCTTCAAAACAAACTCTTTATCCTGTGCTTCCCTCTGCTCCCAGGTGCCAGTAACCAGGATTGGAATCAGTTGAGTTTGCCTCGGGTCGGGTGAAGGAGCCTCGAATACAGCTTCCAGCTTCCAATGGGTAGTTGGGCTTTGATACAGCTTTTGGTGAACGAAGAGACATGGATGTGCATTCAGTCGGAGGAACGGGAACAAGAGAGTTTGAGGCAGCCTTAGAAGGTCTTACTTCGGGCTGGCTCGCCGCGGGTAAGCTTTTACTTGGTGCTCTGGTCCCTTTGATCCACTCGATTGAAATGCTTCGGACGATGATGGCAGGGGAGAGAAATCCCAATATTGATAAGCTACAGGGGTGGGCTTAGCATGCTTTGAACCAGAGAGTGAAAGGCTAGCTTCAGAAGAGAAAGAATTGGTTTGCCTTGAGGCGGAGGGACAAACATCGGAATAAGGACTTGGAAAGATAGATGGATAGGGAGACCTTGACCAAAGAGATTTAGATGCATAGCTGGGCGGGCCTCCGATTCTGGTTGTTCAGATGCTGCTCACTCGCTTCCAGCGCTTAGCTAAGGAACACTCAATGGAGACGACGCATTCTAGGTTCGAACTTCCGTACGGTTGCTTCCAGCCACTTGGTTCAGCCTCACTTCCTTCCCTTTCGCCTGTTCCCTCCGCTACTGGGTCCGGTGGAGTGGATAGCAATGGACCGGGAGAACCAGAGTTGGGAGGTTCTTACCTGCCATCGCTAGGATCGGAACAAAGAGAATGAGTGGAAGGGGACCTGGAATGACTCGTTCTTGGGTCACTACCCGGTGGTGAAGGGGATTAAAATGGGAACCCTACCTTTAACTGTTAGATGCATTCGATGATTCCGCTTCTTATTTCATTCCGGCTTGTAGTGCGCTTTACGTGAATTGGCCTATATAGTTGCAGGGGTTCTTTCGTTAGTTCGATGCCGATTCGTAACCATTGGTTCCTGGGAAAGAGGGATCACTAGCGGAGGTTGGCTCGCACTTAGATGTTCAATACCCCCCCCCTCCCCCCCCTTACTCCATAGGGCCCCAACCAAATTATGGTGAATGAGCTGGTCGTTGCTTGGGTTTCCCCTTCCTCAGAGGAAAGCTTGGAGGAATAAGATGGATCGGATCTACCCATTTCGGATGCAGCTTCTCCGGATGGAGGTTATTCCCCGCTAGAATGGGATTAGTCGGTGCCAGGTGGATTGGAATGCTTTGATTGATGGCCAGGAAAGGGAGACATAGGAGGTGGCGATTCAAGATGTTAGTTCGCACTGGCTCGTACCACCTTGAATTGCAGTCGGCCTTGAAGGCTCGGCGGAGGAAAGGACCAGGGATCGCTTCCTTTCATGGGTTCGCCTCCTTGGCTCGTTGATGGCTTTCTTCCTTCCGCCTTTAGAGAAGGAGTAGAAGGTGGAGTTGAGGACGGAAAGTCAGTCGGAGGGTACTGGAGAGGAAGAAAGGAGTTCAATAGATGCCGCTAGAGGTGGACTTGAAGAGAGACAAGGAGAAGCTTAGCTGCTTGGAGCAGGATCACTTGATTGGGAACAATAGAGAGATGCAGAGATAAAGGCTTATATTGCTCCCTTGCCTGGGCCGGGTCAGGAGAGAGATTTGATGCTTCGTAGCTTCCATCGGATAGAGGAATAGCAGTATTGCCGGGTTCCCCACCTCCCAGTAGAAGTGTTGCTATTTGTATGTTCAAGCATTGGATTCCATTAGAGCGAGCCCTGGGATTACTCCTGGAACGTTCAGAGCCTGGGTCTGGTGATGCTGGAAGAGATGGCTTCGGTTCAGCTTCGTTAGCTGGCAATGCATCGGATAAGAGATATGCAGGAGATGGAGCTTCAAATGCTGCTAATGGTTCCGGTGGAGCTGATTCCTTTAGATACGTAATTATGAATAGAGTTCATGGCTCCGGGCATTCAACATCTGGAAATGCAGAGTCTGGAGATCACTTGCCGTTAAATGCTTTTCCAAGAGAGGAATAAAGAGAATGAGGTGGGGATCAAATAGATACGTTCGAAGGCCCTCTTCAGATTCGATATCCGGTCCCCTACCTGCTGTTTCAATGA
>MVGT01001840.1:7027-17277 GCA_002174775.1 Macleaya cordata | reverse complement strand
ACACAAACTTATGGGTCTAAAATCGGCAGAGTTTGAGGGACAACTAATCTTTGGAATTAGTGTAATAAAAGTTTCATTCACTTGTTTGAGAAGGAATTTTGAATTGAAAAAATGTTTGATCATTGCTGTAACATCATTCTTCAAAATAGACCAATTAGATTGGTAAAATTCTGCTGTGTACCCATCTGGTCCAGGGGACTTAGATTCTGCCATGACCTGTCTCATCTTGCAGTTCATTTCCCTACCAAAAATGGGGTGCAATTGATGCTTGAAAATCAGTCAAACAAGTAAACCCATTATGCCCTAGCTAGTTCTGTTCCTCCCTTATGCCTTAACGTCTTTTCTAGGGTCCCATCAATCCTTAACTTAGAATTGATGTGAACGGTTAAAGATCAAATCTATCTGAAAAACCCATAGAGTGTCTGCTCTTCTACTAGAGATTTACAGTACAGTAATGATTGAACTTGGAACTCCACTGAAGCAACAAAGAGTGAGCTAGAGACAGGGGAGCTAGATAGAGAGAAATCTGTCTGTTCAAAGAAAAACTTTCATTTCAGGCCTGCTTAGCATTAACAATAGAGATCATAATGAGATTGCTTCGAGTGTTGTGCCATAGATATATATCAGAAACTGTAATGAGATTGAGGAGCCGTTACCATTAATAGGAAGTGAAGTCTTGTCTATGAATAATGCTAGAATGCGCACTTTGTGCGATATTCTCATCCCATTCCAATCGTAAGGTCATTATTCTCTTGTGATTTGAATCTAATCTTAAACTTATTTTTTTTCAAATCTCAATGCAATCCAAACCGTTCAGTTTCATGCGGTAGACCATTCCCGCGCAATTTGCGGGCATTCTAGCATCACCCCTTGTCTATAGCCGATAAAGCCCACTTAGAATTTATAAAGATGATCATGATGGAGATTTAGGGTTGAGATCTGTTTTGCAGTTTTTAGTCACATCTTCTTGAATATGATTCTTAAAATGGGAAATGGCTTCAAATCTCTAATGGGTTAACTTGAAGAACCAAAAAGCAGTCTGTAGCTCAGGCTCTCAGTAAGTGTAAAAGCTATCTCATATGTAGAGTAGTGATGATGAAAAATTGCCTGAAGTTATGGGCCTTATGGCGAATTTAGGGATTTGTAGGAGTGTCAATGGGTACCAAAATACCCGGAACTGAACCGGTACCGAAACCGTTTTTTGCAGTTCCGGGACTTCATTTTGTGGATCTAATAAATTTCGTATCCATTTCGAATCTACCCGTTTTGGATCCGTTTAATTTCGGATCCATTTCGGATCCACCCAACGGGTACCCGCGGGTACCGGTTCCGTATAAATTTTATAATTTTTTAGTTTAATTTACTATTATATAATAATTTTTTATTTTTTTTAACTTTTTTTAATTAAAAAAAGAAACTAATGACTATTATATAATAAATTTCATAATTAAATAGAATACGAAAATACAAAATACAAATAAGTTTTATATGAAAAATAAAAAAACAACGAGTCTCGGGTACTCGCGGGTACCCGCGGATCCTAGCGGTACCAGATTCGGAACCACCAATTGAGATTCCGGAACCATCCCGTTGACACCGAAATATTTGTTATGTTCTTCCTAGTCAATCAAATTTGTGAATTACCCAATACTTATTTTGCCTGAAAATTTTAATTCAGAAAAAACTTATATTTATTTTTCAGATTCTTAATTAGTATTAATTCAGAGGAGGATCAGAATCTCTTACTCAAAAAAGATTATCACCTTAAGATCCGTACTTTAGAAATATGGGTCAATGGTGATTTCAAAAATCATCACAAATGCAATAACAATCACACTGAAATCAATATACATATTAATTGATTTTATCAGATAGCTATATGGTGTTTTTTCGATGGATTTTGTTAACATGTGCCCTAAGGGCACATGATAAGCTTTTTGGTTTTGTATTTTGTTTAGTTTCTTAAAGTTGTCCAAATAAGCTGATTTTTTTATATGTATATTATTTATACTATTTGGATCATATCTAAAAAAAACAGCTCAACCAGAGTCCTCTAGCACCCTCTAGCATCACAAATACTTAATTTAGACTTTAATAGTATGAATGAACGGCTGACATTTAAAGTGATTTGTTTAGAGGATTAGATATCTCCGATTGAACTGATTTTTTGTTGACATCTTATAAATAATGATAATATTATGTTTACAAAAATTTAGCTGATTTGAAGACCCCTAACTTACAAAAAAATCCCTTCAAAAGTATCCTTATCGTGTGCCCTAAGGGCACACGTTAACAAGACCCTTTTTTGGATAGGTGAGACTAACACCCAAATTACAATAAGGTCTTGCTTGGTACGGTGGAAACATTTGAATGTTAACGGATGTTTGGGGGCGTTTCGCGTGCTTGGTACACCGGTTGCAAATCTTAATTTTGGTAATCGTTTGTTGCGGTCCCACCATTTTTAGGCAAAATTGCAGCTAACGTTCCCGGCACTAAGAGCATCTCCAATGCAAATGTCTGAAAATGTCTTGTGCTTCCTATGTGGCATATTGCCCAAGACAATGTCTTCCTCATTATCAGGAAAAACTTCACAATAGACATTCAAAAATAAGAAGTTACCTCCAATGCAAAAGTCTTCACATGCTTTTTTTCTTTTGTGGCATTTAATTTGTAAAAAATGTAAAATTATTTTTGTTAAAAAAATTGGCGGTAAAAATTCCACTAAAACCAAAAAAAGTTTAGTAACTGTAAAAAACAGTTTTTCTAGGGCATAAAAATAAAAATATTTTTTTATTTGACTAATTTTTTTTATATTTTATTCATAATTAGTGACGTGGATGTGAAGACATTGTGAAGTTGGTTGTCTAGAACTAGACAATGGGTTTCACAATGTCTTTCATTCTCATTGCCACGCCAACTTCCACTTTTGTCTTCACAATTGCATTGGAGAAGGTTTTTTGGAGCAAAAGTCTTTCTTTCCTATGTGGCACCTACTTTTTATCACATTCACAACTAGGGGTGAAAGTCGGTCGGGTTGGGTTGGGTTGATGTGCCGACCAAGCCCAACCCAAAGTTCAGAAACCTCAACCCAACCCAACCCAACTTCGGGCAAAGAATTTCTCAACCCAACTCAACCCAAGCGGGCTAAATCGGGTTGATCGGGTTACTTCGGGCTATTTCGGGTTGAATTTCTTTGTTATATTTAAATGTATGACACAACAAAGGCTAAAATAAAAAATCACTTAATAAGTGAAAAATAACCAAGAATGCCTAAGTGGATTGAAAAATAAAAGGTAACTTATAATTTATAGATTTGAATGACAAAGTATTCCTAATTTATTGCCTAAAGAATCACCTAATATAATCTAATAAGGTATAAATATAACATATATAAAGTAAAAAAAAAATTCTTATATATAGAAGGGGTCGGGCTCGGGTTGGGTTGGGCTGACCAAGCCCTTTGACCGAACCCGACCGAAAATTTTCGGGTTTTTAGAATCTTTGACCGTGATTGAACCCATGACCAACAAATCATGACCAAACCCAACCCAATGTCGGGTTGGTCACGGGTTGGTCGGGCTCAACCCATCCAACTTTCACCCCTATTCACAACTGCATTGGAGATGCTCTAAAAGTGCGGGGAACGATTGCAACGCTCCTTCAAAAAGCCAGAACAATCTCTCTCTTCTGTGAGTCTTCTCTCCGATGACTGTGAGACGAGGATTTCAGCTTCTCTCTCCGTCAACCATTAGCAGCATGTACAGTAAATTTTTCTCACCCTCTCTTTTCTTTCTCTCGGACTCCATGAACAAGCAAGATAGGGAAGAATGAGAGACTGAGAGGTAATGGAGGGTCATGAGATTTGAGATTTCGGCAAAAAATTGTTCGAATTTATTATTACTTTTAGTATTTTAATTGGATGATTTTCTGATGAGAAACCATGGATAAACCATGAACGTACGAAGGGGGTTTTTTGGGCTCACACACAAAAGAGGGGTATTCTTTATGATGATTTTAGTTTGAGGGTTTCATCAGACTTTAGAAATTAGGGTCTTCTTCATTAAAAAAAAAAAAATGGTTTCAGTTTGAGGGTTTCATCAGATTTTTTTTTTGAAAGGGATAAATTTGATTCAAGGAAAGATGTTAAGGCAGCATTAGAAGGATACAAAAGAGATCAACCAAAAACAGAAAAAAAAACAGTTACATATTACACAATTTATCCCAATCAGGGTTTCATCAGATTTTAGAAATTAGGGTCTTCTTCTTCATAAAAAAAAAAAAAAGGGTTCAGTTTGAAGGTTTCATCAGATTTTAGAAATTGGGGTTTTCTTCATAAAAAAGAGGGTTTCAGGTTTGATGGCTTCATCGAAGTAACACAAGAATTTCTTTTCAGACCTTGCCAAATTAATGCTTGATCAGCACCCTTTCTCTCTCAAAGCCTCGATTGTTGTTATCTCTAGCTCCTGCAAAAAAAATTTTATCCAGATTCCAGCCCTATATCTGATTATTTTGCTAGTGTGTTTGGATGTAGAATTCATGTTTCTTACGGGAAACATGAGTCCTTAAAAATATGAATCCCTAGAAACATGAATCCTTTGGTTTGTTTGGCAACCATAAACGAATCCATGGATTCATGAATCTTTGGAAGCTTGAATCCTTTGGTTTGTTTGGCTGCCATTTAAAATTCAAGGAAAATTTCTATTTTGTTGTTTTAATTTTGTGGAGTGTAATCTGCATTGAGTTGGGTGAATACATAGTGAATCCTTAGTTTATAATTCCACCAAATTCTAAGGGGGGAGGTGGGACTCTAAAACAAGGATTTGCTAGAAAACATGTTTCCCAGGAAACAAGTATCCTGGGATTCTTGGCAGCCAAATAGACCGGAAACATGAATCCCTAGTCCCCACTGAATCCCTACCTTGGAATCTCCCATCTAAACAAACCATGCATTTACGGTGGTATAACAAGCAGCAGAAAATAATTCCACCAAATTTACAATAAACATACCAAGCAACAACGACTATTTACTGTAACAATCATTTGTTATGGTAAACATTTACTGCTGCAACCATTTGCACTCTACAAAGGTTTATTATGCTACCAAGCAGGGCCTAAGACGTAAATATACTACAAACAAATAGAAACTACCAACGTAATTAATTACATGGACCAAACCTACATTGTAATACCGCATCAACAAGGTATGAACCCACGACCTCTTGCGTCATAAAAGGGCACGCCAACCAACCGACCAAGCTGTTGTTGGCTTGATATATATATATATATATACAGTGGGTACTTTGAATTTTGGCTTATTTTTTGATAATTTTGCTCAGCTTCATAACCAAAATGCAAAATGTAAATTTAATTAACCCATGTAAGATTAGCATAAGTAGTTAACAGAACTTGGAATTCACAGCATTTAGATTTATAAAGACAGGAAAAGAAGAAGAAACTACAAAATTTAAACAACTAAAAGTGGACTGTTTGATAATTATCATAACATAACTAGTCATGCTCCATGCCTTTGCTGTTCTATAATTTAAACAAAACTGTTTCCATATTTTTTCTCCTAAAATATTTCTTTTCCACTCTTTTTTTCTCTTTGGATTGCTGTACATTAAACTGTAATATTGCTTCCCCTCAAAACCCCTCTTTATCTTTTTTCTTCATCAGAAACTCCCACTGATCAAACAAACCTTCAATGACCCATTTTTCCTTTATCTTCAGTTCTTCCCAAAACCCACTCTTCATTAAGTGGCTCCAACACCAAGGAAATCAATGAAAGACACACTGCTCTTCCCACTACCTCCATTATGATCAATCTCCCCATCCACATAGAGAGTCTTCCTCTTCTTGGTGACTGATTCAGTTGCTGAGATTTCAGAATTTGAATCAGAATTACCAGATTGATCTAAACCCATACCCATCATCATGGAACCAGGATGATAGAATCCATTATTAGAGACATCCAACTTCTGAGAAGAACCATTTCTAAAAGACACCATATTTTCTTCATTTGAGCCTGCAATCACAAAAACAACAAACCCATAATAAGTAAACAAAAAACCCAAATAAATTCTGTAATCTATTTGTTTGTTTTTCTAAAGAAAACAAGAAAAACCTCCATGAAACCAATACATCAACAAACGGAATAAATATAAGAAAGCTACCACTTCATTGACACCATGATTATCACTAGTTAAAAAAGGGGGAAAGAAAAACATACCCATTTGAATCATTTCATAGGGTTGGTTTGGACTAAAGCTGGTGAAGAAACCAGGTTGGACTCTGGTTGCTGAGGAATTAAGAGATAAATTTGTGCAAGTTGAGGCAGATTCATCTTTAGTGCTTGTGATGGTTGATTCACTGCATGCATTCTTTTGGTAGGTGTTCATGTTCATGTCTGTACTTTTCATTAGGGCTTGAGGAGAGGATGATTTTCTCCTCCTACAAATACTTGATTGTTCTCTATGTTTTCTAGCCATAATAACATGCCAATGGTTCTTCACTCCATTATCAGTCCTACCAGGGAAAAGTCTAGCTATCATAGCCCATCTGTTTCCATACAAACTATGAGCAGCCAAGAGTCTCTCCTCTTCTTCTTCACTAAAAGCTCTCCTATTAATCCTTGGATCTAACTGATTAAACCATCTTAACCTGCAACTTTTTCCTGGAAATAACAAAAATAGTATAAGAAATACGACTATCTATCAGTGATCAAAACAAAGCAAATTTTTCAAACAAAAACCCCCCATTAATTAAACTTGTTTCTCTAGATTTCAAATAATTTCTTTGTCCTTACCTGATCTTCCTTCCAACTTCTCTGAAATGAGATTCCAGTTCTGAGGGCCATATTGAGAGACAAGTTCTTTGAGTTTGGCATCTTCAGCTGGTCTCCAATGGCCTCTTGCACAAAGCTTATTAGACTGCCCACCTTCATGCTCCTTCCCATCAACAAAGCTGTCACCTTCTGATTGTTTCTGACCAGTCTGGTTCATGCCCATCCCATTTTTTTGATTCCCAAAATACCCATCAAACCCATTTATGCCCCTGCCCTCACAGGTCTGAAAGCTCCAACCTTTCTCCTGCTGCTTTAATGGAGTCCCCATTACTTGAAAACCCAACTCAGAACTCTTACACATTTTTTCCCCTGAAGAACCTGGAATCCCAAAACTAGGAGCAGACAAAGAAGGTGGTGGTGGAGGAGGAGGAGGGAGAAAGTTAATCTCTGTAAATCCTCTGAAACCACCTTGATCAAGACTACTCTCAGTGGAAGATTTCAGATGTTGTAAACTCATTTTGAACAGCAACCCAGATTAGACCAGTTAACAAGGAGTTATGAGAGGAAAGAAGAAAAAGAACCCAAGTCTGTAATCTCTCTGGATCACTAATATCAGAAGAGAGAAAAATGTTTTTTGATTGGAGAAACACAAGAAACCCCAACAAAATAGTCTTTTCCTTTTTCTTTCTTTCTTCTCTCTGTGAACCCAAAAAGTGAGAGATTTTGATCAGAGGAGAATCAGAAAATAAAAGTAGTCTTTAAAACCTCCTTTTCCCTTTTGTGGGGGAGGGGGAGGAGGAGGGGGTGGGAGTTTGTTTAGGAGTTCTTTAAAACATCCTTTTCCCCTTTGTGGGGTTTGTTTTATAGAACAGAGAGAATAGAAAAAAAAGGAGATTGAGGTTTTTTCTATGTGAGAGTTTTCGGTTATTTGAGAGGACTTTGAGGAAGAAAACCATTTAAAATAACAACAAAGAAGATGGGTTCAACTGTAAAAAGAGAACAACAAATTAAAAAAATGAACAAAAACAGCACACGGTTCTACCCTCTCTCTCTCTTTCTATCACTCTGGCCAGGGGTTCTTACTTTTGAGACTCAGATTTCTCTGTCTGTCTCGGGCTCTGCTTTTGCTCTGCATGCAACTCAAAACCGCTCGTGTGGGTAGGACATCTCTCTCTCTCTCTCTCTACCCCCTCTCTCTACCTCTCTTTATACCAGGTTGTTGTCTTTCTCTACCTTGGAAGCAAACAAAATGCCTTCAATGTTCAAACAATGGGGTGTCAATGGTTAACTGATTTTGGGATAACGACAGGTGTTGAAACCGGCTCCAGATTATTACCATAATTTAGAACCGCTATAAACTGGAACAATCTGATTAATTTCCGGTTCTTATTGTTTTGTAACTAACAAAACACAAAATCGGAAACGGGTTTAAATCTAGGGGATTGTTGAAAAGGTCCTGTTAGAAGAAAACTTTAGTGAAAAAATCAGACTAAAAAAACATTTAGTGAAAAATCTATGACTTTGACCAAGAAGTGATTAGATATAATTATTCATCTCTAGGGCATTAAGGTAAATAGATGATATTTTGTAATATGAGCTTAAAATTTTGGTAGATTCAAAAACCACACCGGTTGGTTCGTTTTTAGAAATAACTTACTAAATGGAATTCTAAGGATAAAACTTCATTACAGTACTACCGAAATTTTAAGCCCCTTTCCCCTGTAATCATTATATTTTTTAAAATAAAAATTGTCGCAACTTTTTTATTAAAAATCAAATTTTTATAAAAATTATATTTTTAAAAAATATTTTTTAAGACCATTAAAATGAGATCACTCAACAATACTAAAATCTAAAAAAATATAAGTATATTTTTTTGTCTAAAAAATAGCGCAACCAACATAGTTGTGCTGTTTTTGTTATTGACTAAAAGCAACGCAACCAACATGGTTGCGCTGTTTTGGTACTTGATTGAAAACAGCACAACCAACATGGTTGCATTATTTTTTAGTTTGGCAATAGTAGTGGTGGTGGTGGTGGTGGTGGCGTGGTGGTGGCGGTGAGATGGTGATGGTGGTGGTGGCGGTGTGGTGGCGATAGTGGTGGTGGTGGTAGTTCACTGAAACAGCGCAACTAACATGGTTGCATTGTTTTTGTTATTGGCTGAAATAGTGCAACCATGTTGGTTGCACTGTTTATAGGGTTGATTGAAAACAATACAACGATGTTGGTTGTGCTATTTTTGGGGTTGAATGAAAACGATTCAACCATGTTAGTTGCATTATTTTTGGGTGATTGAAAATAGTTCAAAACCATGTTGGTTGCACTATTTTTGTGGTTTTTTTTGGGCATATTATTGTTGTTGATTGAAAACAATGCAACTATGTTGGTTGCATTGATTCTGGGGTTGATTAAAAATAATGCAATCATGTTGGTTGCGTTACTTTTAGGGTTGATTGAAAATGATTCAACCATGTCGATTGCGTTACTTTTGGGGTAGATTGAAAATAGTGCAACCATATTAGTTGCACTATTCTTAGGGTTGATTAAGAACAATGCAACCATGTTGGTTGCGTTATTTTTCGATTGATTAGAAATAGTGCAACCATGTTATTTGCGCTATTTTTGGGGTTGATTAAAAACAATATAATCATGTTGGTTACGCTATTTTTGTGGTTGATTAAAAATGATGCAAATATGTTGGTTGCGCTATTTTTGGGGTTGATTGAAAATGATGCAAATATGTTGGTTGCGCTATTTTTGGGGTTGATTGAAAATGATGCAACCATGCTGTTTGCGTTGTTTCTGGGTTGATTGAAAATAGTGTAACCAAGTTAGTTGTGTTGCTTTTGGGGTTGATTGAAAACAATGCAACCATGTTGGTTGCATTATTTTTGGGGTTGAATGAAAATGATTCAACCATGTTGGTTGCGCTTTTTCTGGGGTTGATTGAAAATGGTGTGGTGGCGGTGAAGTAGTGGTAGTTGTGGCAATGGTGTGGTGTGTTGGTGGTGGTGGTGGCATGGTGGTAGTGGCGTGGTGGCAGTGGCATGGTGGTTTATACGCTAAAAAGTGTATCACTTAAATCCCTGCACTAAGTAAGATCCTTACTGAGTATAGTAGTAAGCAAGGGTCATTCCCGCTGAAGATTGTTCCTAATTTATAAGTGATTGACACAAAACCAACCGAAACTAACTAGAGATTAAAATAAAATTCATAAACCTATGTAAACTGAATAGAAATAACTAAGACTATGTAGACACACTAAAGACACACTAAACACGTTGCATGTAAAATTGGGGGGGGGGATTGGTTTCGATTTGATATGTAAATAAATTAAAAGAAAATAACTAGCTAAATTAGAATCTAAGAAAAAAAATTTAAAAGGTTGAGAAAATATGATGAGAAATATGGTTAATGTGAAACCCCGTTAAAAAAAAAAAGAGAAAAGAAAAGAAAGAAAAGA
>MVGT01001836.1:2582-17198 GCA_002174775.1 Macleaya cordata | reverse complement strand
TTGATTAGAGATTTTAGTTTCCATCTTTATCACCAATATTAATTTTTGGTGATTGTGTAATCCTTAACCTTAGTCACATTGACATACGGTTATTCCAACTAATAACCGTAAGGATTTTAGACTTTCAATGTTTCACAGATGATTTAGCATAGATTTATGCAAAAATGTTTCACATAATGATTTAGCATATGCAAAAATATTTTTATAGATCTATGCAAAAACGTTTTTGCATGAACTCATATGCAAAAACGTTTTTGCATAAATAAATTTCATGAATTTTTTTTTTCAAAAACCATTCTTGACTGGTCTAGTTTCAAAGATCTCAAAAAGTGCTTTCCAAATATATGAATTTTGTCAAAATTTGAATTTTAGTTGAAGAGATATAGTATTTTAAAGTTTAAAAACAAAAAAGATAACTACGTTTCTCTCTCATACAGCTGTACAAGTTTGAAAAAGACAAAAAGGTGATTGAAAAATATAATAAGGGTAAAACAGGAATATTAAAAAGGAAGGAATGGACTAAATAGATTTAGAAAAGTTTAAAAAGGACTAAACGGATTCAAAAAGCTTTAAAAAAGGTATTTCAGTCTTACTAAAAATCTTGTGTACTAAATGGATTAAAAAAGTTATATATTGGATGTTTTGGCCATTATCCCACTTTTTTTTTACACAATTGAAATCACCAAGACCAAAATTTCTTTGGGACAACCCAGTGAAGGTGGAAGTTGGTTTAAAATTTGACCAATTAAAACTGGTATTTATTTTTGCTTTAGGGTTGTCTTTATGGTCAAACCTCACTTTTAAAGAAAATAAAAATAAAAATAAAAAAATAAGGGTGATGCTAGAATTGCCGCACTTTATAGGGGATTTTCATCCCGTCCTTGGGTGGATTTGGGAATAATGAAACTCGAGAATGGGATTCAAATCACGAGGGGATAATGACCTTACGATTGGTGTGGGGGATGAGAATACCGCACAAAGTGCGGGCATTCTAGCATTATTCAAAAAATAATAGGTTAATGAGAATCTCCACTCCCATCAACTACGAGTGGGACTCAGGTGGGTTAGAGGCTTTGGACATGCCAAGCACACACTGCACTTATTTTTGGCCCAGAATATCCATAGAACCTACAAAATCCGTAGGAGGTCTACACACGTATGGTCAGAGGGGGTTTCTCAAGTTCTTCGGGTTTCTCGAGTTGGGTTCTTCGAGTTGCCCGAATTTCAAAAAATTTAGGTGATTGGATGAGCTTATTGATGCAAAAAAATTAATAAAAAATTTAATTATCCTTATAACGAGATAAAGAGAAACATAACAAGCTAACAATATACTAAAAATAAATTATACATCGCAGTTTCAAAAAGATAAGCAAGCTAACAGTATGCTCATGTAGTAAATAAAAGATGGTTTTTATAATCTTTCGAATTTTAATTATTAAGTAATAAAAATCTTTTTGACTTTACACATAACGAGACAGAGAAAGTTTTTTTTTCGTTCTTAATACTTCCACCCTATATTAGATACTAGGTATATCCCCGTGCCTCCGGCACGGGTCAATACCTCGTTTGCCTCTTTACATGCGCTACGCGCATTTCTGTTACTGCCGTGTGCAAATACAAAATATAATTTATCATGGTTGGTTCATAAATCACTCAACTTTTTATGAGGACAAAAGCTTGAGAAGAATGTGATTTGGGTCAAGGTGATCTATATGGTGAGTGCATCCTCATAAAAAATCACTCCAATATGCTTCACGTCCATGTCTACAAAAATCAAGGATGCATCATCAAAGTTGTAACTTGTAATTTTTAGTCTTAAAAAAGAAAATCCCACTTTCTCTTCACACCCATGTAATGTTTAGACCAGTTTACACCAGTTTATGGGCCCACATGCTCCATAATCAATTTAACATTTTGTGAGGATCACCCTGTAGATCATTTTTTTTATTATCCTATTTCGTGTATCCCTATCGTCTTCTCATGTCTGTCTTTTGCAAGTATAATTAAAGTTTGCATATGTATCTAAAACAAATGTCTATAGATTATAGTTCTAGATTACTTGTTCCCAAATCGTATATTCGTCGTGCATAAGTATACCTCATCTAATATGTTCATTACCCAGGTAGATGATCGATGTGAAAATATACAATTAAACGTTCCAAAAAAAAAAACAAAAAAAATCAGGTGGAGTAGCTGTAGGAACTTAACCGCCTTTAGCCATATGAGTATGAGGGCTAGTTTGCTTAAGTTTCCCTTGTAACTGTATTTTGTTGCCATCATGCATTGAATTTAATTTATGTTAATATAATTGATTACTTCTAGTATTCAACTTTTTTTATTGCCACTACCCAGTACCTTCATCTGGATTTGGGAATTTCAAATTTCAAAATAAAGAAGAGGTAAGAACTTGACATATTTTTTTATTAAAAAATTAAAAGCATGCATAGTCTGTGTTGCCGCGGTATGTAGAAATGTGAACTAATTTGTTCAGATGTCTATNTCTGGACTAGGTCCCGGGGTTTTTCCCAGTTTGGGTTTCCTCGTAAACAAAATCTCTTGTGCATATCTTTATATTTATTAAGAGATTGAAATATTCGATTCTTGTTTCCGCATGTTAAAGAATCGAATAAGTCAATAGTCTTGATTAGAGATTTTAGTTTCCATCTTTATCACCAATATTAATTTTTGGTGATTGTGTAATCCTTAACCTTAGTCACATTGACATACGGTTATTCTAACTAATAACCGTAAGGATTTTAGACTTTCAATGTTTCACAGATGATTTAGCATAGATTTATGCAAAAATGTTTCACATAATGATTTAGCATATGCAAAAATATTTTTATAGATCTATGCAAAAACGTTTTTGCATGAACTCATATGCAAAAACGTTTTTGCATAAATAAATTTCATGAATTTTTTTTTTCAAAAACCATTCTTGACTGGTCTAGTTTCAAAGATCTCAAAAAGTGCTTTCCAAATATATGAATTTTGTCAAAATTTGAATTTTAGTTGAAGAGATATAGTATTTTAAAGTTTAAAAACAAAAAAGATAACTACGTTTCTCTCTCATACAGCTGTACAAGTTTGAAAAAGACAAAAAGGTGATTGAAAAATATAATAAGGGTAAAACAGGAATATTAAAAAGGAAGGAATGGACTAAATAGATTTAGAAAAGTTTAAAAAGGACTAAACGGATTCAAAAAGCTTTAAAAAAGGTATTTCAGTCTTACTAAAAATCTTGTGTACTAAATGGATTAAAAAAGTTATATATTGGATGTTTTGGCCATTATCCCACTTTTTTTTTACACAATTGAAATCACCAAGACCAAAATTTCTTTGGGACAACCCAGTGAAGGTGGAAGTTGGTTTAAAATTTGACCAATTAAAACTGGTATTTATTTTTGCTTTAGGGTTGTCTTTATGGTCAAACCTCACTTTTAAAGAAAATAAAAATAAAAATAAAAAAATAAGGGTGATGCTAGAATTGCCGCACTTTATAGGGGATTTTCATCCCGTCCTTGGGTGGATTTGGGAATAATGAAACTCGAGAATGGGATTCAAATCACGAGGGGATAATGACCTTACGATTGGTGTGGGGGATGAGAATACCGCACAAAGTGCGGGCATTCTAGCATTATTCAAAAAATAATAGGTTAATGAGAATCTCCACTCCCATCAACTACGAGTGGGACTCAGGTGGGTTAGAGGCTTTGGACATGCCAAGCACACACTGCACTTATTTTTGGCCCAGAATATCCATAGAACCTACAAAATCCGTAGGAGGTCTACACACGTATGGTCAGAGGGGGTTTCTCAAGTTCTTCGGGTTTCTCGAGTTGGGTTCTTCGAGTTGCCCGAATTTCAAAAAATTTAGGTGATTGGATGAGCTTATTGATGCAAAAAAATTAATAAAAAATTTAATTATCCTTATAACGAGATAAAGAGAAACATAACAAGCTAACAATATACTAAAAATAAATTATACATCGCAGTTTCAAAAAGATAAGCAAGCTAACAGTATGCTCATGTAGTAAATAAAAGATGGTTTTTATAATCTTTCGAATTTTAATTATTAAGTAATAAAAATCTTTTTGACTTTACACATAACGAGACAGAGAAAGTTTTTTTTTCGTTCTTAATACTTCCACCCTATATTAGATACTAGGTATATCCCCGTGCCTCCGGCACGGGTCAATACCTCGTTTGCCTCTTTACATGCGCTACGCGCATTTCTGTTACTGCCGTGTGCAAATACAAAATATAATTTATCATGGTTGGTTCATAAATCACTCAACTTTNAGAAGAAAACGTTAGAGAGAGAGAGAGAGGAAGATCGATCGGTTACCTTTACTTGATGCCGGTGGAAGGAAGAGATGAGAAGCAGGCATTAAGGAGAGCATGGCTGGAGGCGAAGGAGAAGATGAGGCGTTAGAGGAACTTGGTTGGAGGCAAAACAAAAGTGAAAACAAAAAAAAGGCATCAAAGAAATAAAAACCTATTAAATATGTAGCGGAAGTGACGGGATTGAGCGGGATTTCCGAATTTTGGGGTCAAAACATACGACGTATATAGAGTTCTCAGCCGTCGGATGGTTTTATAAGTCTAAGTTCTCAGCCGTTGATGAGAAACATAAACCCAAACTTCCCTCCCTTAGTATATAG
This sequence comes from Macleaya cordata, assembly GCA_002174775.1. Lineage (NCBI taxonomy): Eukaryota > Viridiplantae > Streptophyta > Magnoliopsida > Ranunculales > Papaveraceae > Macleaya > Macleaya cordata. Next base: position 12,534 of record MVGT01001836.1, on the reverse strand, counting down.
ATATATATGTATTATACCTTTCAAAATACGTTGCAAAATGAGAGTTTTCCATATTTCTATATTAGAAATTAATTAAAATCTTTATATATATGTTGACACCCCATTTTTGCATGCGAAGTCGTGCCAAAAAAAAAATTTAGTTTCAATGGAAATCGCGCCAAGCAAGTCCATAATCAACTTTATTAAATAAAGCCCAGTTAAGCCAATAACTAAGAAATAGGTCTCAAATGGGCCCATTATTAAAGTCAGCCCACTATAAGGTGTCAAATGGGCCAAATCGTTAGAAATAACCTAACGTTAATTAGATTTAAGGGTGCTGGTCAACCCTAGTTGCAAGGCTATGCCGTTTTCTCTTAAAAAATATATTAACCCTAGTTCTTTTTTTGGTAATTAAATAAAGTTACGTGGTAATTAAGTACGGTTGCTTGGTAACCAAGTTAGGTCATTACTAGGGTTAATTGTGGGCTTTTGATATCTTTTTAGGATTTTCAATCCTAGGGTTGTAGTTAACCCAAAACACTATAAATAAAGACCCTCTCTTAGGGGTTAAGGGGGGGAAGGGAGAAAAGATCAATTAGGGAGGGAAGAAAAATTGAGAAAGAGAATACTGATTGTACTTTTGGTGAGATTTTGGTTGAAAAATAGAGGGTGAAAAAAATTAATAGAGAAATTCTTGCTTGGCGTGATTCTTGGAATAGTAAACTCAATTGGACTCTCTATTCGAAGTTATATTTTAATATCTTGGAAGCGTGAACTGGATTATCTCCTCTAACTTTTAGTTTTTCTTTCTCAAAACATGATTGTATTCAAGCCAAAATGGCCTTATGATGATAGGATGCATGTAGGATGATTTTTCATACAAGATGAATGAAATAATTGCAGTTTTCATATTTTTTATTTTTATTATTTATTAAATTTTAACTTTTTTTATTTTTTTATTCATTCAATGTAAATATGAATATCTGAAGTTAAATGTGATAAGAAGGTGTTCCCACATATTTTTTTTGAGATTCAACGATTTATTTCTATCGAAAAATTAAATTTAATCATATAAAAATCATAACTCGTAATTTAGTCGTTGGATTAGATTGAATTTTTTTTTAAAGTTTGTCAATGAGTTTAGAAATAACCTTAAAAATAAAAATTCTTTGAATGAATTTAATATTTTTAAAAAATAATTTTATTTATTTTTATGCATATAAAATTTTGAATCAACTAAGTTTGGTGGAAATCCCAAACCTAGAGATTTAATAATTATTCTTGTGATGAAAAAATACCAAATTTTAAACCTCGTGGATATCCGAAGAGATTTGATATTTTTTTATCTTTTGGTAATTTTCTGTTCGTGAAGATCAGAAAAGGAAAATTATCAAAAATTAATTTTCATTGGCATATCCCAAATTTCAATTAATTTAATAATTTTGAATGATGAATTGAGATTTGATAATTAATAATTATTTCCGTGGAGATCCGAATTTATTTTATTATATTTTTTTAAAAAAAGGTTTTCCGACGGCAAAAATCTTATTTCTCTTCTGAAAAGTAATTTTTCAAAATCCAATAGAATCCAAAACCTTTATAGGAGCACAAGCTTGTCATATTTAGTCTTCGTCGAGTTTTTCACATTTTTCTAATTAATGTAAATATTTTTCTTAATTTTAGGTTAGTTTTGGAATAATGGTCGATGTTGCTTGTCCTGGTATGATGATATGTATATGGAATGCAATTTATTTATTTTTAGATGTTTTTGAATTAATACCCTAAAAATCCTAATCACAAAGTAGAGACCGATCCTTTTGATCGGGTGGTTGTTGGGTGCCTCACACCTTCCCAACCCGTAGCTTGATTTCCAAGCTAAGAATCTCTATTTTTGACCAATTTAAAAAAAAAGGAAATCGCCAATTTTATTTTAAAATAAAAAAGGTAGTTTTCTTAAAAAAGTGACCCAATTTTCTAAGTTGGGTGGTGACTCCAAATATTTTAGGATTCTCATATGATTAAGCCATTCATGAAACACGAATTTCGATGGGCTCCGACCCTTAGATTTTCATTGTTTCTACAATATATAAATTTCTCAGGTTGGAAGGCCAGGTTTTCTGATTTGGCAAATATCTATGCCTATGGTTTTCTAAATTCTGTGGGTTGGTAAATATTGGGTCAAGTTCGGGTTGGTCGAGTTAACCCAACCTTAGTCCCACGTGTACCATCAACGATTGAAAGAGAGCTCATTTGAATACTTATTTGGGTGTCCTTTTCATTGATGATGATCTTAATTTGCAAAAAACACTATTAATAGAGGAGTTTTATATTTGTTTGTCTAAACAAACATTGACACGTCGAAGTAGGATATTGTAATCACCAATTTGTGCGTGGTTTCTATTATTTTTCCACGCTTAAAACTATATATGGCTTGTTTACATACATTTTTGTTGATGATAAATAAAAGAGAGTTTTCTTTTGAAAAGTGAAGTGGTTTACTACTAACTCTCCCTCATTCTCTAAACCAAACCCAAAATAGAAAGAAAGCTTAATTAATTTGAGTTCTTCCCATCATGAGTGAGATTTGATGATGTTGGAACAAGATTAGTGGGATTAGGTGAGGTGTGTGGTGTAGATGGTGATGGATTAAGGGTAGAGATGAAGTGTAAGGCCAAGATCTAATGAAAATAGATTTGTTATCACCTAATCTCTACCACCTAAATGAAATAAATTCACTCAAAATGGACAAATACTTACCAATATTCTTACACTAGATCTACTTCTCTCCCTTTTTACTTGAATCTTATTCAAGTTCTAACTCAAAGCTAGCTATTAAATGCATCTAATCTAATTTATTGAATGCTTCTCCTATAAAAACTATTCAATGCTCTTCCTTGAGATGTATTGAATGCTCTTTTACTTGAGATCTATTCAATGCCTCCTTACTTGAGAACTATTGAATGCCCCTAAGGGATCTCTTCAATGCCCCTTTTACTTGCTAGAGATCTCCTCTATTTATAGAAAAAAAATAGGGTTGGTGGGGTATAAACAAGATTAGGGTTAAGGGGTGAGAGTGGATGAGAGAGATAAAAAAAATTGGGTGGAAAAAGGGTAGAAATTAGGGTTTTTAGGGTATTTTTCATCTCCACCGTTAGATCTGATCAGATCTAATGACTGGTACAAAACGGCTCACGGTTGGCCGTTTTGTACCAACTGTTAGATCTGTTCAGATTTAACGGTTCAGTCAAAACGGCTGACCATGAGCCGTTGGAATATTCTCCCCTTAGAAAATCGGTTCTAAACCCTTTCTAACTTCGATTTTGGTTCCGATTTCAATTCTAAACTCAAATTAAGTCCAATTTCTCTGACATTTTTAAAATTTCTTGATCTTGAATATTAATTAAGGACTAATTAAATTTTGATTAAGCCCAGGGAACCCTAAAGTGGTCAAATTTCATTAAATCTTTCAATTAGGCTCAATTTTGAGCCAAATTGAACTCAATGAAGTTGAATTGAGTTAATGGGAGACTCAATTGAGTTGAGCCAGGGGTCAATGAACCCTGATGTGGTCCAATTAAAGTCAATCTCAGTTCGAATTTTGGGAGTTTTCACCCGATTTATTCAATTAGGCCCGATTTGGGCCAAATTCTGTCGGGGGAATATCAAATTGAGTAGGTACAATGATTGATTAGGTTAAATTAGAGGTGGTTGAGGTCCGATTTCGCAGTTCACACCGAATTTTGGATGCTTAGCGCCTGGGGGCAAAAATTGGTGTCTACAGTTTGCCACTTTTCGCCAGAGGTTCTTGTAACCGAATGGCGGAGCTGTTGCACCGAATTTTCGCTCCCAGGTGCCTCCGCAGAAAGCGTATATTCCTTTGAATTCTACCTAACGCACTCCTTTGGAATTAAGTGGGCGTGGTCGGCGAATTGAAAACCTAACTAGGCAACCGATTACCTTGGTCGACTAAGTATACTCCATTGGTCCTTAGCGCCACGTGGGTCTCACGAGATTCCAAGTCATAAATAGAAACTTCCTTGGGTGTCTACTCACTAACAGGTGCACAACTGGGTATATGATTGTGAGCAGATTAATTTTGAAACAAATTTTGATTTTTGGTGGTTTTTAAGATGAGATCATCCGGGCTTTCTTTACCTCTGCATTGGTGACTATTTACACCACTCAATCATTTAACTCTTTAGTCTTTACTTGAAATCTATGGACATCTTGCTCTTGTACTGATTTTGAATTTTGGCTTTCTTGATTTTGAACACTTTGGCTTCTTTATGATGATTCTGTCTTTGATTAATTGATCTTGACTCTTGATAGTCGAATGTCGCTTTACGCTTCAACTCAGCTCATTGGGGAATGACCAGACTATAATATCGTTGCCTTTATCCCCCCTTGGACTTGTACTATGGACCTTTTGCACAATCTTTTGTCGGCTTGGTGATCTGAAGGATCTGTTCTATGTCAGCTTCACTTTGCAACCTCTTGACAGGCTGAGAGACTTTGCGAGAAAAACCCTCTCTTATCTTGAAAGGTTCTTTAAGCTTTGACTTTTCTGATGGTTATTTTTTCAATATCTAGCTTTGGCTCTCTACTCTGAAGGTATTAACGAAGCTTTAAGTAGTTCATCTGAGGAATGAGCTTCAAGTTCTCCTGCGCCGATGAGCGAGGTTGGAAACTCAAATTACACAGAGTGCCCCCAAGACCTCGGCCGGCAGTTAGGCTGGCAACTCACGGTTGATCTTCCTGAAAGTACCGAACCGTACCTTCTTGCGATTCCTTAACCTGATTTTGATTGTTTTGTATTCTTTGGCAGTGAATTCCCTTTTATAAGTTCTGACTTCTTCTACCTCTGATGTTTCTACACATCTTTTCACGAATTGACAATTGTCTGATTTAAGTGGCCCACCTTTATTGCTAAGAGCTCCTTCAGCGAATGGGTGGCCTGAAGATGCTTGTATCAAATTTGGTTGGAGAATGTGCTAACCACTTGGCTAGCCCCCGCATCTATAGGCAGGCAAACGCAGGGTCTAAAAAGAAAATGATCACCTTAAGAGTGAGCTGGCAGGTGATGGCGTAGAAGATGATGGTGGGACTCTGACTGCTTCATGCTCTAGAGGTGAATCAGGTAGGAGAACTCGTCGGCGCACAACCTGAGGAGTGATTATCAAGTCCCTTTTCTACTTTGGCAATGGCATAAAAATACTTTTAAGTTATTGGCTTTCACATTATTGAACTTTACTTGAATGAAAAACACTTGTTTATTAGAGAATTTGCCTCAGCTGCCTAACTAAGACCATGTAGAGCATGGCTATAACATCCTATGGTTTTGTCCTTATCAGCTCCCCGAAAAACAAGGTTTTTTTTTTATAAAAACAAAACATTTTATGGCAGTTTTGAAATTTATTTGGGAAAACAAATTAGAAAAACATTTTTTTCCTTTTTATTAAGAAATCGGTTATCATACCCAACCTACACGTAGCCGATGATAATTGATCCGGAGTGCTAGATTCGAGTGGATAGGTCGTTTGTCTTTCTCGGATAAGTCCTCTTGTGCTTCCTTTCCTCATCAGACTCTACTTATTTAGCAAAATTGTTACCAGATTATGCCAAGGTTGGGAAGTAGCTTTGACCTTGTTATCTTTGAAGGCATGATTCTTCCGTGTCGGGACGGTTACAAAAGCTTATATTGTAGCTCGCACCAATTTTATGCTCTTGTCTTCTTCTTGACACCATGAAACACACAAACAACGATCAAATTTTTTCAAGTCTTGATTTTTCTCACTACGTTTTTCTATTTTTGAATTTTTTATCTTCTTCATTTTTTGGAGACCACTGCTCTTTCCCTCTACCAAGGACTCATGTTACTCACAAGACTCTTAGGGAGCTTTTAGGCTGTAGCGTGGCTTAGGTTAAGCTAGAAAGAAAGGATAAAATGCACAAAATTTGAAACTCTATTCATTAACCCCTTATTTATATACTTGTGGTTTTAACATTTTTTGTTTGGATTTTTGTGTTTTCTATTTTTTTGAATTTTGGATTTCTAGTTTTTTTGGATTTTGGGTTTATGATTTTTTTATTTATTTTGGACTTCTGGTTTTTTTGGATTTTGGGTTTCTGATTTTTTTGGATTTTGGACTTTACCCCTGGCATGGGATGTGAATTTGTTTCTTAAAAGGGTGAAAATTTCTATATACAAAGGAAGGTTTCAGGCCCAAATTGTCTTCTAGTTGATATGAACTTTCTATTGGGTCCTTTCTGGGATTGTATAGTAGGCCAAGAATTTTCCCTTGCTTTGAGCCACTGTCGGCTTCACTTGCCCTTAGTTTAGGAGTTAAGCAGTTTTCTCAAGCGTAGTATCTCTTGAGCTAATCGCTGTTTGTGAGCTTCTGGTGTTCGATTCCATCAAGATCTGTCAATTGAATAGCCTTATCGGGGAGGATCTTCTTTATGATAAATGGACCTTCCCGGTTTGGCCTGAACTTGCCCCTAGGATCAGTCCGTAGGACCGGCCTAATTTCTTTAAGCACTAGATCCTCTTCTTTAAAGTCTCTTGGGTGAACTTTCTTGTTGAAGGCACGAGTTATCCTCTGCTAGTAGTCTTGTGAGTGGCAGGCTGCTTTTACTCTATTTTCATCAATGAAGTTCAACTCATCTACCCTGGATTGAATCCATTCGGCTTCGTCCTTATTGCCTTCTTTAAGCACCCAAAAAGTTGAGATTTCCACCTCGATTAGGAGTACGGCCTCCATGCCATATACAAGTAAAAAAGGAGTTGCTCCAGTTGGTGTGCGTATCGAAGTTCGATATGCCCATAATGCTCATGGCAACTTCTCGCTCCAATCTTTGTAGGTCACAGTCATCTATTTCAAGATTTTTACCAATGCCTTGTTGGCAGCCTCTACTGCTCCATTTGTCTGTGGCCTATGAGGTGATGAATTGTGGTGCTTAATCTTGTAATGGTCGAGCAACTGACAAACTTTTGATCCGACGAAGTTAGTCCCATTATCAGTGATGAACTCATAAGGCACCCCATGTCGACAAATGATGTGATTTTGAATGAACCTTGTTGTGGGACCTCCCTTGATGCTTTTGCATGAAAAAGTTTCTACCCATTTTGTAAAGTAGTCGATTGCCACAATAATGAAGATTTGACCACTAGATGATGATAGTTTCACCTTCCCGACTATATCAATTCCCCATGTTGAGAAAGGCCAGGGAGATGACATAGTATTCAATTGTGATGGGGCAGTATGAATAAGATTTGTATGCACCTGACATTCATGGCATTTTAGCACGAATCGGTGGCAGTCTGTTACCAGACTAGCCCAAAAATATCCGTACCTGAGGATCTTCTTTGCTAGCATTCGTCCATTCATGTGAGAGCCACATACCCCTGCATGGACTTGTTCCAGGATCTTCTTGGATTCTTCTTGGTTTACACACCTTAGCAACGTGCCATCTAGAGATTTCTTAAAGAGGATTTCTCCACATAGTACAAAATGGGAAGCCCACTCTCTGATGGACCTTCAATCCTTTCTGGTTGCACCTTCGGGGTACTCTTTGCACTCGAGGTACTTCTTTATAGCATAATGCCGAGATTCGAATCCATCTTCTTCGTTCATTGCTTGCACCTGATAACAGTAGGCATCTTGATCTTTCATAATTACTTCGATTGGTCGAATTGTTGCCCCCTCTGGCGCATTTATCCAAGATGCTAACACTGCAAGAGCATTTGCACATTGGTTCTTATTTCGATATACGTGGTGAAATTCGACGTGGTCGAATTCCTTAGTCAATTCTATGAGGCATGCCTGGTAGTGAGTTAATTCGTTGTGTTTAAACTTCCACTCTCCTTGGATTTGCTTTATAATTAAGAGAGAGTCTCCGTAGACCATTAACCTCCGGATGGAGATGACCCGAGCTGCTCTTAACCCGGCTATGCATGCCTCATACTCTGCCCCGTTGTTGGTGCACTCAAAATTTAACTTTATAGGAAATTGGGGTTCTAATTCCATCCATAGATATTAAAATTGCCCCTACTCCTTTACCAAGCTGGTTACTAGCTCCGTCGAAGAACATCTGCCATGGCTCATCTTCTTGATCTTCAGGCTCTATAGTCAGGATGTGTTCGTCCGGGAACTCGATATTTACTTATCCTTCATCTAGTAATGGATGGGCTGCGAGATGGTCAGCTATTGCCTTTCTTTTGATGAACTTTTGGGTGACATAAGTGATGTCGAATTTAAACAATAGAAGCTGCCATCTTGCAGTCCTTCCTGAAAGTGTCGGCTTCTCAAAAAAGTATTTAATAGGGTCCATCCTTGAAAGTAGTAGCACAGACTGAGACAACATGTAATGTCTCAACCTTTGGGTAGCCCATACTAGTGCGAAACAAGTCTTTTCCAATGCTAAATAGTTCTTTTCATATCCTGACAACGTCTTGTTGATGTAGTATATTTCTCTTCCTTACCACTTTCCTCATGATAATGTCCTAGCACGGTGCCCATTGATGTGTCTGTCACTGTGATGTAAAGAATTAAAGGTTTTTCTAAGGTTAGAGGGACCAATATTGGCGGGCTCGTCAAGTACTTCTTGATATTTTTGACCATTTCTTGAAACTCCCCATTCCATATCTTCGGAGTATCCTTTCTCAATAATTTGGAAGATAGGCTCACATATCGGCGTAAGCTGAGTGATGAACCTACTGATGTACTGAATCCTCCCCAAAAAACCATGGATCTCCTTTTCGTTTCTAGGCGGAGGCATTTCTGTGATTGCTTTCACTTTGGATGGATCCACTTCGATGCCTCTGTGACTGACAATGAACCCTAGCAGCTTCCTAGACTTCACACCAAATACACACTTATTTGGATTAAGCCGTAGCTTGAACTTCTGAAGGTGCTTAAAGAGCTTAGTTAAGTCTCGGATGTGATCTTCTATTCTTTCTGATTTTGCAATCAAATCATCCACATACACCTCGATCTCTTTGTGCATCATATCATGGAAGATGGTAGTCATAGCCTTCTGGTAGGTTGCTCCTGCATTTTTAAGTCCAAAAGGCATTACACGGTAGCAATAGACTCCCCATGGTGTGATGAAGGAGGTCTTTCCCATATCCTCTTCTACCATCTTGATCTGGTTATATCCTGAATACCCATCCATAAAGGATAATAAGCCGTGGCTGGTGGCATTATCAACCAATATGTCAATGTGTGGCAGCGAAAAATCATCTTTAGGGCTTGCTTTGTTGAGATTCCTATAATCGATGCACATCCGATCTTTCTTGGGCACCAGGACGATATTAGCTAACCAATCTGTATAGTCAACTTGGATAAGAAATTTGGCGTCCAGCTGCTTTATAATTTCCTCTTTGATTTTGATGGTCCATTCCGGCCTTAGTCTTCTGGGTTTCTGCTTGATTGGTTTTGCATCTGGGTAAGTAGGCAGTCGATGCACTACCATGTCGGTATCTAGCCCTGACATGTCCTCATAAGACCATACAAAATTCTCCTTATACTCTCTTAACAACTAAATCATCGCTCTTCTTTAATCTGGGAATAAGGCGGTGTCAATCTTGACCATCTGAGGTTGGTCTTCTGAGCTAAGGTTTACCAATTCGACCTCTTCCTCGACAGGTTCGGGCCTATCCTCATGCTTATCCAAGGACTGGAGGATCTCACTCGGAATTTCTTCTGGAGCAAAATCTTCCTGGTCATCTCCAAATTCTTCATCATCGTCATTCTCAAGGTCGAGTCCAAAAAATATTTCCTCAAAAACATTTCCATTCATAAACTTTTTTGGGTTGAAAGTCTAATTTCACCCTACGGTTAATGAATTTAACCGTATGTCAATGTGACTATGGTGAAGGATCACACAATCACCTAATTAAAAATTACTAAGGTGATAAGAGTACAACAAAAATCTCTAACAGGAGTATTGACTTATTCGATTCTTAATATGC